>CANNZV010000388.1:340530-500006 GCA_947561585.1 Caprella mutica | reverse complement strand
GGAGACTGTAGTTGTTAGTGAGACTGTAGTTGTTAGAGACTGTAGTTTGTTAGAGACTGTAGTTGTTAGAGACTGTAGTTGTTAGAGACTGTAGTTGTAGAGACTGTGTTGTAGGAGACTGTAGTTGTTAGAGACTGTAGTTGTTAGAGACTGTAGTTGTTAGAGACTGTAGTTGTTAGAGACTGTAGTTGTTAGAGACTGTAGTTGTTAGAGACTGTAGTTGTTAGAGACTGTAGTTGTTAGAGACTGTAGTTGTTAGAGACTGTAGTTGTTAGAGACTGTAGTTGTAAGAGACTGTAGTTGTATGAGACTGTAGTTGTAGAGACTGTAGTTGTACTGTTTGTAGACTGTAGTTGTTAGAGACTGTAGTTGTTAGAGACTGTAGTTGTTAGAGACTGTAGTTGTTAGAGACTGTAGTTGTAAGAGACTGTAGTTGTTAGAGACTGTAGTTGTTAGAGACTGTAGTTGTTAGAGACTGTAGTTGTTAGAGACTGTAGTTGTTAGAGACTGTAGTTGTTAGAGACTGTAGTTGTTAGAGACTGTAGTTGTAAGAGACTGTAGTTGTAAGAGACTGTAGTTGTAGGAGACTGTAGTTGTTAGAGACTGTAGTTGTTAGAGACTGTAGTTGTTAGAGACTGTAGTGTTAGAGACTGTAGTTGTTAGAGACTGTAGTTGTAGAGACTGTAGTTGTTAGAGACTGTAGTTGTTAGAGTTAGACTGTAGTTGTTAGAGACTGTAGTTGTTAGAGACTGTAGTTGTTAGAGACTGTAGTTGTTAGAGACTGTAGTTGTTAGAGACTGTAGTTGTTAGAGACTGTAGTTGTTAGAGACTGTAGTTGTTAGAGACTGTAGTTGTTAGAGACTGTAGTTGTTAGAGACTGTAGTTGTTAGAGACTGTAGTTGTTAGAGACTGTAGTTGTTAGAGACTGTAGTTGTTAGAGTTGTAGTTGTTAGAGACTGTAGTTGTAAGAGACTGTAGTTGTTAGAGACTGTAGTTGTAAGAGACTGTAGTTGTAAGAGACTGTAGTTGTAAGAGACTGTAGTTTAAGAGACTGTAGTTGTAAGAGACTGTAGTTGTAAGAGACTGTAGTTTTAAGAGACTGTAGTTGTAGGAGACTGCTTCAGAAGATGCTATCTTGGTGCTATTTGGTGTCTTATTGTACAAAAAGTTATTTTCTTTAGATTGAATTGCTGTTATGCCTATATGATATTAATAGTGATTTACCCATTCTATGTGGGCGTTCAATGTACCCATTCTATGTGGCGGTCAATGTACCCATTCTATGTGGCGGTCAATGTACCCATTCTATGTGGCGGTCAATGTACTTATGTATTTCAATTTCCTTTTCTTTGGAACGTTAACGAAGGCATCTTATTTGTTTGCATTTCTTATTACTTTGTTAGAGGAACACTAAAGTCCTGAACTTTGATGTGAGAGTTGGTTTGATGGGCCATAGAAGATTGAGAGGGGAGAGTTATGTGGGGCCATAGAAGATTGAGAGGGGAGAGTTATGGTGGGGCTATAGAAGATTGAGAGGGGAGAGTTATGGTGGGGCATAGAAGATTGAGAGGGGAGAGTTATGGTGGGCCATAGAAGATTGAGAGGGAGAGTATGGTGGGGCTATAGAAGATTGAGAGGGAGAGTTATGGTGGGCCATAGAAGATTGAGAGGGGAGAGTTATGGTTGGGGCCATAGAAGATTGAGAGGGAGAGTTATGTGGGCCATAGAAGATTGAGAGGGAGAGTTATGGTGGGGCTATAGAAGATTGAGAGGGGAGAGTTATGGTGGGGCCATAGAAGATTGAGAGGGGAGAGTTAAGGTGGGGCCATAGATATTGAGTGTTGGGGCATAGAAGATTGAGAGGGAGAGTTATGGTGGGCCAAGAAGATTAGAGGGAGAGTTATGGTGGGCCATAGAAGATTGAGAGGGGAGAGTTATGGTGGGGCCATACAAGATTGAGAGGGGAGAGTTATGTGGGGCCATACAAGAGTGAGAGGAGAGAGCTATGGTGGGTCATAGAAGATTAAGGGGGGAGAGTTATGGTGGGCCATAGAAGATTGATATGGATCCCCTCCACTCATCGGTGCTTCATTATCAATTGTAGTGTTTTAGTATTAAATATCGTTTGGTAAATTTTTTCTTTAGCTCATCGCCTTTTACTAATTTTTAATGTGATTCGTTTCAATATATCAGGCAATTCGTCGCTATGAGTGCCATCTGTCCTACTTATGATGTATCATATTAGGCACTGCCTTCTCATAATGAGGGAAATATGAATGTTACTCAGGAATGTTACCCAGATGCATTATCTATTTTTAGACTAATGCATGTGATTGCATTTTATTGATTAGTTTCAATATTAACTCAATATAAATTATATATGGATGTCTGTATATATATTAGATATCTAATATAAAAAATGCATATTTCGATCCGATATTTTTAAATTCATATATATGAGTTTAGTAGATGGAATTTTTCAGAAATATATCGTTTATATTTTATATTATTAACATATATATCAAATAAATAATAATTTATATTTAAAAATTAGTTTCTCCAGAGAAAAGAGCCTTTCAAATTATGTTAATTTTACATTAAATGTTTTATTAAATGTTCCTTATTGTTTTTCAAAGACGGAAGTCAATTTTCCTCAATTAAAACTGTTTGAGACAAATAAAGTTAACTGAAAATGTTCTGAAATGATTTCATACTTAAAAATTTAAGCATTTCATGAATTTGTTTAAATTATTTAATCTGAAGAAAATGAAATTTTAAATGTACGCCAATGAGTCCGAAGTTCCAGAGCAGGGGTGGGCACACATTGTGTTTTTCAGTGCCGAAAGATGGAATCTCAGTGCCAATTTTCTTTTCGTTTTCTAAATTGCTGGGATACTGAGTAATTATATAATGAGGTGGTATATTCAATTGAAGTACGAACATGTACAACGGTACATATTTTGAGCATGAATATTGGTAGTAGATTTATCATTTGCATTAAAAAGAATTAATATATGATATATAAAAAAAAATTCATGTGAAAATATCACAATAAAAACCAAAATAACCTATCTTGCATAAGTAATAATAAATAACTCATAAATTCACAGGATTAATTACTTACCTAACTTATTAAAAATGGGAATTAAAAATGATTGCATAAATATTGACCACAGTGTTTGAATATCCCAAGATAAGCGTATGAAAGATGTAAATTTACCTGATCTTGATAAAAAGAGACAGAGGTAAATAAATTAAACACCGGCACTATTGTAACAATAAACAGAAAAATCCTTATTAAGGGATAAAATTTACTATCAAAGTATCAAGGTCATTACAAATATACTGTTCTTCAATTAGTTGACCATGCACTTCTATATTATCCTATTAATTTATAGAGCAGTCAGGGCTAAAAATTCTTAATTTTCTTTGGAAGAAAATAAAGCACCATTTCCCGGGTGGGCAGTGGTGCCGTTTTGAGTGCCAAAATAGCACCGAGTGCTGCATTTGCCCACCCCTGTTCCAGAGTGTTATAATTAACATGAAGTGCTTACATCTAATTAAGCATTTAAGATCTATCATTTTATAAGCATATTGTCAGAACCCTATTTATATATGGGTATATCGTTCAATCCTTACACATCACAGTTAATACCACCACCAACAACTTCCCCGTCTGTCCAGGATTTCCATAAAGTTTCCGTGATAAAAAAAGGTTATTTTTTCTGTGTTCCTGAGATCTGAGATCAAGAGGCTTTTTCTCTGAAGTGCTTTGTAAACAGACAGACTGAAGAAAATATTGCAGCAGATTGTGTCACTTCAATGGAAGCTATTTTTCTGTTATATAATAATTCGGCTTTACCTATTTAACTCATACCCAGTCACTAAAAAGAGTTTGGGAACCTGAGTTAACAATCTTCAAGAGTTTAACTTTCAAAATGAGTTTTAGTTTTTAGCTGAAAGAGTAATTTGTGTATATGAAATATACGTACAATAGGATAACTAAGACTTTTCTTAATCAAAATTGTATACTTCCTAATGCTTTTAAATGTCAGATAGCACACTAAAGGATTTACCAGTTAGGATACTGTGTATGGTTGGTTATCTTTATCAAATATATCAGGTCGATGTTCTTCTCATGGCCGTTAATTTCGGTCTCAAAAAAATTTGATCTCGGAATGTATGAAGATTCTTATAAGTGGTCCTTTTGTAGTTTGTTGTATTCGCTAGTTTGTTGTACGGCACACTTCATGATTGTTTAATGATCTGACAGGTGGGTTCGGGGGGGGGGGGGGCGGCATTTCCCCTACACATCTAACTGGTAAGTTTTTTGTTCATACCTCAGACTGAAATTTCCGACACCGAATTTTCCCAGAACTGTTCCTCGATGGGAGAGATTAGCACCGAAATATCTCCCCCCCCCCTCTCTCTATCTCCCTTTTTTTCCAATAAGACATACAGCAATCTTGTCGCATGATCTTCTATCGAAAGAACATCTACTGGAAGTATTGGGAAGTAATATCTTGAGAATATTAACATATATATATAGCATAATACAGTATTCTTAAGAAACCTCATTGTGCTGAATATTGTAATTATAGCTACATTAAAGATATTTTATTTGTTTTAGATCTTTAAGTGATGTCTATCAGTAATTAGTTATAGGTGATCTTCATTATAAAACTAGTTTATGATTTCATCAAATGGTATTTTTAAAGGATAACACATAAAGTTGATTCAAATTAGATAGCTAATATTTTAGATGATTCTTTTTGTATTTATGTTCTGTAAAAGCAAAATATATCAAAAACATCCTTATACCAATCAATCTATTCATAATCATTATCCTCCCCATTTCATTTACTTATTTCCATTGATGCCGAATTCTCTCATATTTTCCCGTAGTAATTATTTTAAAGACCTAATATTTGCTTGAATCTTTAAATTATGACTAAATTTCACTTCTAACTCCCGCCAAAAGAATTTATTCCTGGGATATTGAGGGAATATCCCAGGGAAGAAACATTTATTCCTGGGATATTCCCAGGAATAAAACCTTGTTACCAGGGACGCTGTAGAGAGTTAGGTCATAGGCCAAAAAAATGGAGATGGAGGTTTTCTTATCAAGGAAAGTTGTACCCGAGGGATCGGACTGAAGTTAGTTCAATCTAAGACTCTCTCGGGGCACTGGATATTGCCTCATCAACAGAGGTAATCCCTCTAGATTCTTCGATTCAAAGCCACACTTTCCAAAACTCCCTCCTTTCGAACTGGATTGAAAATATTCACACTTGCTCCTGACGATGAAGATTTCTATTCGAAAGCTCCAAAAATAACTTCAACATTCTGATTTTATGAACCAGCTTGAAAATACATCTAAAGAGCCGTACACACGTAGGATTTTTTAAGTCTTTCCATCAGACTTTTTGCTAAGCTCCTCCTACTTTTTCCACGAGAATATAAGAAAAAACGATATAATTATTATTTATTTCAGTATTAAAATCCGTGATACCTGAAGGTATCATGGATACCAACTAAAATAAATAATAACTATATCGTTTTTTCTTATATTCTCGTGGAAAAAGTAGGAGGAGCTTAGCAAAAAGTCTGGTGGATAGACTTAAAAAACACTACGTGTGTACGGCCCTTAGACCTAACATTTTTTTTGGGAAGTGTAATTGAAACCTCCATTGTTTTATCTAAGTATTTAAATTGACGATTCTTTCCTCAAGTAAGTATTAGGACATCATGAAATAGGTTTCCAATCTGAAATTCTTATCAGAATCTTATAGTTTAAATACTCTTCATTTGGACGATTAAATGTCAGCTATTTAGAACAAGTTTCAGAACAATATTATTTTCTATCTATTTTCTATCTATTTTCTATCCTTTTCATATATAATATGTACTATATATCATAAATATAGAATATATATATCTATTCTCTTCTATCTAATTCTACTAACTTTATTTACTTTGCTTTAACAAATAACGTCTCTTCACTAATTACAATTTATAGTCAGAATAAGTTTGCTTAAGTTGTCGCAACAAAAAATTTGCTCAGTAAAATATCAGTTTTTTTTTCTTAGAAGACTCTCAGCGGTTACATCTGTGTCAGCCAACTAGAAAAATATCTTGCAGAACTATTCATTACATTTTATTCAATTAAAAGTTTATAACAGCAACAGCTTATCGACATTTTAAAACTTTTATCCCGAATTTCTAAGTTGGGGCTGCGCTCTGTAGAAACTTTTTTGCAAAATGATAACAGAGAATCTTCCAATAAATAAATGATGGTGAACTATTTCAGAGATAAAACCTAATTAACTAACAAAATGACGAATACACGTGACATTAATTGCGATAAATTAAAACGGATGCCCTTGCAGATAAAACAAGAATTAAAATGATAAGCACTTCAATAATGGGGAAGATAAACATGTCGTAACAAACTCACATCTACATTTCATGATCATAAACTATTGGCTTTTCAAACAAGATCAATTTAACGAGAGTACTTCTACAATCATACAGATAAATGGTACTCTTCGCTAAAGCAAATACCGTCAATTAGCAGGTTTGCTGAGAAGCAATTAAGGTATGTACACACACCACACATACACACATACACTCACACACATATTACCACACACCTTGGCAAGGTTGCCAGCTTCTCTGCCGCGAGTCACGGCAGCGCAGAGCAGGAGAAACCTGCCGCAGATGTAAACAGTCCCGCACGTGGTTGGGGCACTCAAAGGAGATTTTAACTGCCTACATTAATGGGTCATTGAATACAAACAACGAAAGCGATTGTTGATAGTTAAATTATCATTTGTATTCCTTGGATAAACCTTTTTAAATTTAAGATGTCACTGTTTATACAGAAAATAGAATGTTATTAGCAACTAATAAATATGATTTATATTACAATAGGAAAGATACTGTGTATTAAATTGAAAATATGATGAAGGAATTAAATAGTAATTATTTGATAATTGAATGAGTATAAATATTATTATGTGACAATTTCTATTATAGATTTTATTGTGAAATTAAATTTTATTGTAAATAAATTTCAACGGATTATAGATTAAAGTTTAAAAATCTAATATCTTTTGTTTAGAATAAATTGTCTACTAGAGCCGGGCACTTGTAGAGCTCATACCTTCGCAGCCGCTTCAATCGATTTTGACCTTTTGTGACCTTGCTTGACCTTGACCTTCGATCCAATCGCTCCCAAAATCTAATCAGTTAATTATCTTTTTGAGTTATTCGAATAACAAGAATACAAATAAATAAATGCCGATCAAAACATAATTTTCTTCAATTTTGCGAGGGTAAAATAGTTGACATATTGATACAATGATAAAAAAGTAACTAAAAAAAATCACCGATATAAAGAAGAAGAAGGAAAGAAAAATATTAATAGATAGTTTATTGAAAATCACCCAATTGCTTTAAGAGAAGGGCAGACTTTACAAAGGTTTGGTAAATTGTGCCATAATTGAGGGCCAGCAAAACTAATGCCCTGTCAGATAATGCAAGCCTAGGGTAATTAATTATTGGTTCGTTTGCTTGGCGGGTTAAATAAGTATCCTCAGCAGTGTTAAATGAGGAAAGATTCTTGTACATATAAATACCTAGTAAATACCTATGGATATCTTCAACTTTAAGTATTTTAGTACGGAAAAAAGTGGATTTATGTGAGCTAAGAATTCATTGTCCGTGATTTTTCGCACAACTCTCTTTGTAAAACTTCAATTGTGCCCAGATGTACGGCATAGGTCCCACCCCAAATCTGGTGGCAATAATCTGAGAAGCAGGTGGGACGCGTGTCGGGTCAGTAATAACACACATATTGTTTAGGGTGAGTAAGTTCTATTCTCAGAAATCATTGGTTAATTTGTATTACAGGTTTTTTACCCTCACTTGATTTATGGCCATTTGTTATGGGGAAGAATTGTCAGCCATAATGATTTCTTTGATTATTTAGCTCATAGAAATGGTCTCTTTATAATACAGGTATTTTTGAGGGGAATGAAATTCATGATTGTTAGCTTGTGATTTACCTGTTCGAGAATAGGCATAACTTTTATAGGACTATAATTCTAGGACATGCAACCTGTAATTGCTCACCGTAGAGTTAGTCTTGTTGAACATAGTGATAGGTACTATCCTCCTCTTAAACTGTGGCACAATTTATATACCTACTGAGTTCAAATTTTTGACAATGTTTAGTAGTTTTGAACAGAAACTGGATTGTTTTTTATCTTTATAATAATTTTGTAATGTCCTAGTATGAGATTTAGTTTATTAGATAGTTTGTACTTAAATACAACTACTAGAATTATGTATTATTCGCAACTATGTATAATTGTATAGGGTAAGTTACGAATTATCGGTCAGTACTACATCTTCGGTCATATCAGGAAAAACAATATAGAAATTGTTATTATTACACAGTGCTATCTAATACTTCTGCAAACCCGGGTTTGCAGAAGTATTAGATAGCACTGTGTAATAATAATAATATTTATATTATTTTTCCTGATATGACCGAAGATGTAGTACTGACCGATAATTCGTAACTTACTCTATGTATACTTGCTTTCCTGTCCGAAAAAATCCTATCAACGGTTAGCATTTTTTGTGAGAACTTGATAATTAAAATTAATTATAGAAACATTTACTTTTTTATGTGAATTTTTAAAGATAAATATCCCTTATCGTAGTCCTAATTAAGTGATGGATAATACGAATTTCAGTTTTAATTTTCACCTTATATCATTTATATATCATAATCTCCACAAGCATTTCTTTTTCACATCTGACAGTAACATTTCTTTCTATTTTTAGTTAGTCAGTTTAATTGGCTTAGGCCTATTATTGTACTCTGTAAATTTAATTAGATTCCGGTACTCTAGACCCACAAAATGGGTGACGAAAAATTACCAAATTCTCCGGCCGAATTAATGCCACAGAATTCGAACACATTATTCGACAGTGTTGGAAATGAGACGGGGTAAGTTACGAGTTATTGGACAGTTCCACATTTCCGATTATATAAAAAGTATTTATATAATAGTGACGTATGATAATATTTATATATATATATTTTTTTCTTATATGATCGAAAATACGGAACTGTCTGATATCTTGGAACTTACCCTAGATGTATTATTTTCATTTTGTGTTTGTAAATCGCGAAATATTTTTACATAATGATATTAAAGATACACTTTATCAAAATGAAAAATAATGTTCTTTTTTTTTGTATTTCGAATTATAATTAAAGTATTGCAATTATTGGCATTATTGAACTTATTTTCATATCTAATTTTCATTAAACTGTTTGATTTGTATTTCACTGTTTCAAATTCCATTAAATATGAAATTACGTATAAAATACATCTAACACAGATCTATAATCTCATTCTATTTAATTATAATTCTTATTCATTCTTTTTGTTTTTAAGGGAAAATTATCATCTTTATATAAAAATATATTAATTAAATATATTTTTAGAATAAGTTTTGGTATCATTTATTGTTAAAGAATTCGAGTTGACAAAATCAGAGTGAGAAAAAATTGAAAACATATTTACCCGGAAAAAATGTATTGATTAATTAACAATTATTATTTTTCTAGAGTTTTTGCAACATATAAATTCAGACTATCAAATCTTTTGGTTTTAATTTTTCTATGACCCTTAAGTAGTAATGGTAAATGCATAGAACTAATGGTAAATGCATAGAACTAATGGTAAATGCATAGAACTAATGGTAAATGCATAGAACTAATGGTAAATGCATATAACTAATGGCAAATGCATATAACTAATGGTAAATGCATATAACTAATGGTAAAAGCATAGAACTAATGGTAAATGCATATAACTAATGGCAAATGCATATAACTAATGGCAAATGCATATAACTAATGGCAAATGCATATAACTAATGGCAAATGCATATAACTAATGGCAAATGCATAGAACTAATGGAAAATGCATATAACTAATGGCAAATGCATATAACTAATGGTAAATGCATATAACTAATGGCAAATGCATAGAACTAATGGAAAATGCATATAACTAATGGTAAAAGCATAGACTAATGGTAAATGCATATAACTAATGGCAAATGCATAGAACTAATGGAAAATGCATATAACTAATGGTAAAAGCATATAACTAATGGTAAGTCAACATTGAAGGCAAAATTCAAGCCAAATGATGTAACTAATTCGACTAATTTTGTGGGGAGTAAATTTAAAGGAAGGATATTGGGATCATCTTCTAAAGTTAATATCAAAAAATAAAACAATAGATACAAAGTCCACCATTATTAATATATCTCCATGTAACATATAAGTTATCGTGTAATAAAAATATATCTATTTACTTTTATCAAACTCATTTATAAAACTTTTTTCTTCCATGTATGTTCTACATTTCGCAAGAAGGTATTTAGTAGGTGGAAATAAAAAGAGACATTCCGTGTTTTATAGACTAGCTAATCTAGTTAGTGTGTAGGTCTGAGTAATGCATGAATAAAATAAACTCTTCCTTGCTATCTTTTACTGCTAACCTAAATAAAAGTAAAATAAAATGGCTTGGGAGAAAAACATCGAGGAACTCAATATTCAATGAGTTGAAAAGAAGTACTTTTTAACCTTTTTTTAAGTGTGATTAAACAATATGATAATTAATTAATTTAGTAGTGGCTTAACGTACTGCTTTGGAACCAAAGGCCATATCGCTTACGTCAAAAAGGAAATTAAGTACAAGGGGACTGGAAGAAGCAGTTAGAGAGGAAAGTGGCTCTATTAACAAAGTCACTTACCACAGTCAGTGGCAAAGCCAATGGATGCAGAAAAGCTACTCCATGTAATACAATATCTATATTCTTAAAATCTTTGGATTATATAATTTTTTCATTTTCACTTCATTTGCCAATCTATTTTCCCCCTCATAGCTGCTGAAATAAAAGTCTCTTCCCAAGCCTTGGTGTACGGGGAAGCCATTAGAAAAATCCAAGTAATTTTCTTAATAAAAGTAGGCCTCCATCGCCTCCTCTAAAAGAAATTCTTTCCCCCATCCTTTATGGTGCCATAAATATCGATACTTTTCTCCTCGTTATTGGACGCGAATTAAATTAAATTGCCTGGATAATTTGAGCAATAGTCATAAATAATAAATGAGTTTTCTTCTTATATTAAACTCTTTTCGGTTAGATTTCATCTGCGGTCTAACGTAAATAGGGTAAGTTACGAATTATCGGTCAGTTCCACATCTTCGCGGTCATACAAGAAACAGCGATATATAATAATTATTTAATTGTTATTTAATTTGGTATCCATGATACCTACAGGTATCATGGATACCAAAAAACAATTACAAGTAAATAATAATTATTGTACCGGTTTTTTCCTTTATATGAACGAAGATGTGGAACTGACCGATGATTCGTAATTTACCCTACTTCAATTAAAGATACAGCAAAGGGTGTACCTAACAATAGAGAGTAAAGAGTCTCAGAGGCAGATTGACCCTATATGTCCTAGTAGTGAAGATTTTAAATCGCTAGGTAGATCCCTTACCCACTTTGTGCCGCAGTATGTGCTTTCTTTCCATCTTTTCTCTTTAGGATAAAAAGTATAGTGAAAGAAAATGATGATTTCAGCCCACTTGAGGGGGAGAATTGATGATGTTACTGTGATAGATTGGAGTGAAGGGAACTTCATAAGTGAAGAGTGAAGGGATTTCATAAGTGAAGAGTGAAGGGAATTCATAAGTGAAGAGTGAAGGGAATTCATAAGTGAAAGGAATACTCCATAAGTGAAGGGAATTCATAAGTGAAGGGAATACTCCATAAGTGAAGGGAACTTCATAAGTGAAGGGAATACTCCATAAGTGAAGGGAACTTCATAAGTGAAGGGAACTTCATAAATGAAGGGAACTTCATAAGTGAAGGGAACTTCATAAGTGAAGGGAACTTCATAAGTGAAGGGAATACTCCATAAGTGAAGGGAACTTCATAAGTGAAGGGAATACTCCATAAGTGAAGTGAATACTTCATAAGTGAAGGGAATACTTCATAAGTGAAGTGAATACTTCATAAGTGAAGGGAATATACTTCATAAGTGAAGTGAACTTCACAAGTGAAGGGAATACTTCATAAGTGAAGGGAATACTTCATAAGTGAAGGGAACTTCATAAGTGAATGGAATACTTCATATGTGAAGGGAACTTCATAAGTGAAGGGAATACTTCATAAGTGAAGGGAATACTTCATAAGTGAAGGGAATACTTCATAAGTGAAGGGAATACTTCATAAGTGAAGAGAATACTTCATAAGTGAAGGGAATACTTCATAAGTGAAGGGAATACTTCATAAGTGAAGGGAATACTTCATAGGTGAAGGGAATACTTCATAAGTGAAGGGAATACTTCATAAGTGAAGGGAATACTTCATAAGTGAAGGGAATACTTCATAAGTGAAGGGAATACTTCATAAATGAAGGGAATACTTCATAAGTGAAGGGAATACTTCATAAGTGAAGGGAATACTTCATAAGTGAAGGGAATACTTCATAAGTGAAGGGAATACTTCATAAGTGAAGGGAATACTTCATAAGTGAAGGGAATACTTCATAAGTGAAGAGAACTTCATAAGTGAAGGGAACTTCATAAGTGAAGGGAACTTCATAAGTGAAGGGAATACTTCATAAGTGAAGGGAATACTTCATAAGTGAAGGGAATACTTCATAAGTGAAGGGAATACTTCATAAGTGAAGGGAACTTCATAAGTGAAGGGAACTTCATAAGTGAAGGGAACTTCATAAGTGAAGGGAACTTCATAAGTGAAGGGAACTTCATAAGTGAAGGGAACTTCATAAGTGAAGAGAACTTCATAAGTGAAGGGAACTTCAGAAGTGAAGGGAACTTCATAAGTGAAGGGAACTTCATAAGTGAAGGGAACTTCAGAAGTGAAGGGAACTTCAGAAGTGAAGGGAACTTCATAAGTGAAGGGAATACTTCATAAGTGAAGGGAACTTCATAAGTGAAGAGAACTTCATAAGTGAAGGGAACTTCATAAGTGAAGGGAACTTCATAAGTGAAGGGAACTTCATAAGTGAAGAGAACTTCATAAGTGAAGGGAACTTCAGAAGTGAAGGGAACTTCATAAGTGAAGGGAACTTCATAAGTGAAGGGAACTTCAGAAGTGAAGGGAACTTCAGAAGTGAAGGGAACTTCATAAGTGAAGGGAATACTTCATAAGTGAAGGGAACTTCATAAGTGAAGAGAACTTCATAAGTGAAGGGAACTTCATAAGTGAAGGGAACTTCATAAGTGAAGAGAACTTCATAAGTGAAGGGAACTTCAGAAGTGAAGTAAATAGAATACTTCATAAGAGAAGTAAATAGAATACTCCAAAAGTGAAGCAAATTACATTCTTCAAAAGTACGTCTAAAAAACGGCCTCGTTGAAACTAACATCGTAATTAAAAAAGTTTTGACGTTTAACTGATTTGTTCACAATTGTGTAAAAGAATTATAATATTAATTGAAGATAGTTTTGAATTCTGGCAGAAATATTGTATTTTTTTTATGATGTGTTACGAAATAGTTAAATAAATATGAAGTTACGAAATAGTTAAATAAATATGAAGTTACGAAATAGTTAAATAAATATGAAGTTACGAAATAGTTTAATAAATATGAAGTTACGAAATAGTTAAATAAATATGAAGTTACGAAATAGTTAAATAAATATGAAGTTACGAAATAGTTAAATAAATATGAAGTTACGAAATAGTTAAATAAATATGAAGTTACGAAATAGTTAAATAAATATGAAGTTACGAAATAGTTTAATAAATATGAAGTTACGAAATAGTTAAATAAATATGAAGTTACGAAATAGTTTAATAAATATGAAGTTACGAAATGGGTCATTATTAAAATATACAATTGAATGATTTATTATTGTAGTATGACTTTTGGTGATGATAGTTCTAATATGCACTGATAAACATCATTATCAAAAGTACAATAATTATGAATGATGAAACTTTGGTCTAATGATAATTTCTTCATTGACAGTATCACCAAAGATGTTATACTACGATAAGATACACCAAAGATACTATACTACAATAAGATACACCAAAGATATTATACTACAATAAGATACACCAAAGATATTATACTACAATAAGATACACCAAAGATATTATACTACAATAAGATACACCAAAGATATTATACTACAATAAGATACACCAAAGATATTATACTACAATAAGATACACCAAAGATATTATACTACAATAAGATACACCAAAGATGTTATACTACAATAAGATACACCAAAGATATTATACTACAATAAGATACACCAAAGATGTTATACTACAATAAGATACACCAAAGATATTATACTACAATAAGATACACCAAAGATATTATACTACAATAAGATACACCAAAAATATTATACTACAATAAGATACACCAAAGATATTATACCACAATAAGATACACCAAAGATATTATACTACAATAAGATACACCAAAGATATTATACTACAATAAGATACACCAAAGATATTATACTACAATAAGATGCACCAAAGATATTATACTACAATAGATACACCAAAGATATTATACTACAATAAGAAACACCAAAGATATTATACTACAATAAGATACACCAAAGATATTATACTACAATAAGATACACCAAAGATATTATACTACAATAAGATACACCAAAGATATTATACTACAATAAGATACACCAAAGATATTATACTACAATAAGAAACACCAAAGATATTACACTACAATAAGATACACCAAAGATATTATACTACAATAAGATACACCAAAGATATTATACTACAATAAGATACACCAAAGATATTATACTACAATAAGATACACCAAAGATATTATACTACAATAAGATACATCAAAGATATTATACTACAATAAGATACACCAAAGATATTATACTACAATAAGATACACCAAAGATATTATACTACAATAAGATACACCAAAGATATTATACTACAATAAGATACACCAAAGATATTATACTACAATAAGATACACCAAAGATATTATACTACAATAAGATACACCAAAGATATTATACTACAATAAGATACACCAAAGATATTATACTACAATAAGATACACCAAAGATATTATACTACAATAAGATACACCAAAGATATTATACTACAATAAGATACACCAAAGATATTATACTACAATAAGATACACCAAAGATATTATACTACAATAAGATACACCAAAGATATTATACTACAATAAGATACACCAAAGATATTATACCACAATAAGATACATCAAAGATATTATACTACAATAAGATACACCAAAGATATTATACTACAATAAGAAACACCAAAGATATTATACTACAATAAGATACACCAAAGATATTATACCACAATAAGATACACCAAAGATATTATACTACAATAAGATACACCAAAGATGTTATACTACAATAAGATACACCAAAGATATTATACTACAATAAGATACACCAAAGATGTTATACTACAATAAGATACACCAAAGATATTATACTACAATAAGATACACCAAAGATATTATACTACAATAAGATACACCAAAGATATTATACTACAATAAGATACACCAAAGATATTATACTACAATAAGATACACCAAAGATATTATACTACAATAAGATACACCAAAGATATTATACTACAATAAGATACACCAAAGATATTATACTACAATAAGATACACCAAAGATATTATACTACAATAAGATACACCAAAGATATTATACTACAATAAGATACACCAAAGATATTATACTACAATAAGATACACCAAAGATATTATACTACAATAAGATACACCAAAGATATTATACTACAATAAGATACACCAAAGATATTATACTACAATAAGATACACCAAAGATATTATACTACAATAAGATACACCAAAGATATTATACTACAATAAGATACACCAAAGATATTATACTACAATAAGATACACCAAAGATATTATACTACAATAAGATACATCAAAGATATTATACTACAATAAGATACACCAAAGATATTATACTACAATAAGATACACCAAAGATATTATACTACAATAAGATACACCAAAGATATTATACTACAATAAGATACACCAAAGATATTATACTACAATAAGATACACCAAAGATATTATACTACAATAAGATACATCAAAGATATTATACTACAATAAGATACACCAAAGATATTATACTACAATAAGATACACCAAAGATATTATACTACAATAAGATACACCAAAGATATTATACTACAATAAGATACACCAAAGATATTATACTACAATAAGATACACCAAAGATATTATACTACAATAAGATACATCAAAGATATTATATAATATACACTACTCTCGCAAATTTCTGTTTCAAAACTGTTCTTGCTGCCATCTAGGTTCGATAGCAGTAAATAGAATTAAAATATAGTAAGAACAATGATCCATTTCCCTCATTTAAGCAGCTAAACCACTAATTTTCTTTCTAAATCTGTTGCCTTGCTTACGTCACAGTCACAAATCACTCCATTGTCACTACTACCAATAGTATGTACTGCTACTCTGCTACTAAAGCCGTTGCTGCTCAATATTTCGTGTAGCAACAGTCTGTGAACTGTTGTCACAGAGCGAGTGATTTGTGACCGTGACGTCATCAAGGCAACACACATAAAAAAATAAGTAATATGTAGTTTTATTAAAGTATATTCTTTTTTACACAGTACCCGAAAAGTAATGCATATGGGCTTGAACACTTTATTTTGTAATAGACTCATGGGCTTGCTCACCTATGAGTCTATATTGCACAGGACATTTCTGTTTATCGTTCAATGAAAAGGATCCATTACGGTTATTTATTATGAATATTAATAAAAAAAATTAATTTTACACTCTTCAATTATCAATCGTCTGAAATATGTTTTTGGAGCGTTGCTGTTATGACGTCACGCACAAAAAAATGCTTTCGTTGTCCTTACTACATTTCGATTCTATTTACCGCTATCAGATCTAGACGGCAGTGCAACCACTTTTCAAACGGAAATTGCAAAAGTAGTGTATCTTATTGTAACATAATCACTTTGGTACTTTTATCATCAGTTAGGGTAAAATCCAAGTTGTAGGACCATTCCATAATTTCGATTGTATAAAATACGTATATAATAATTATAATTTAACTCTAAGTTTTTAATTGTTATATATTTTTTTCTTGAACGACCGATTATGTGGAACCGTTCGATAACTCCTAATTTACACTATGCGCTACCGTTGATATTTGTATTGTTAGTGATTAGTAATTATCATTGATTATCTCATCAATAGTGATTAGTAATTATCATTGATTATCTCATCAATAGTGATAAGTAATTATCATTGATTATTTCATCAATAGTGATTAGTAATTATCATTGATTATCTCATCAATAGTGATAAGTAATTATCATTGATTATTTCATCAAGAGTGATTAGTAATTATCATTGATTATCTCATCAATAGTGATTAGTAATTACCATTGATTATTTCATCAATAGTGATTAGTAATTACCATTGATTATTTCATCAAGAGTGATAAGTAATTATCATTGATTATCTCATCAATAGTGATTAGTAATTACCATTGATTATTTCATCAATAGTGATAATAATTATCATTGATTATCTCATCAATAGTGATAAGTAATTATCATTGATTATCTCATCAAGAGTGATTAGTAATTATCATTGATTATCTCATCAAGAGTGATAAGTAATTATCATTGAATATCTCATCAATAGTGATTAGTAATTACCATTGATTATTTCATCAATAGTGATAATAATTATCATTGATTATTTCATCAAGATGGATAATAATTACCATTGAATATTTCATCAACAGTGATTGAAAATACGTCTCATCAAATTTAAAGAAACTCCAAAAGGGACATAGATATGCACATATTTTCCCCCTATCTAAAATTCCAATGACTGTCTACCTAGAGGCCTAATAGCAATTCCATGTACCGGATTCTTTGTATTCGAATGAATACATTGACTGTACGGCTATGAGAGAGTTATGGAGATTCAATGATATGGGCTCATGAAGTAGAAATCATTCTACCGTTAGTATACTATGCAGGCTTATGAAAGCCATTTCTATCCGTTACATCTTTAATCATATTACTGAATTATGATATATGATGAATTATGAATCAATACAGCATCATAATACTTAATTTTATCAGGGGATATAAATTATACCTTAGGACGGTTTGGAATTTCATTTCAGATACTAAGTTGTGTTGTTTATTGAGTTTTACATTCCGGGAATATTACTGGAATTACATATTCTCGTAGCAATTAATTGTGTTACATTAAAAGGGGGAGGTGGAGTTTAATTAAATAAGGGAGAATAGATTCTGTAGATGTGAAGGGAGAGACAGACGGTTGGGGCTTGTAAGAATGATTCTAGGAACACTATTGTCCCAATATTGGCACAATGTTGAGACAATGTTGTAACAATATTGAGACAATGTTGTAACAATATTGAGACAATGTTTTAACAATATTGAGACAATGTTGTAACAATATTGGGGCAATGTTGAGACAATGTTGTGATTATAACGGGGCAATGTTGTAACAATATTGATACAATTTTTGTGCAATATTGTAACAATAATAGTCCAATGTATCCCCTATAAGCAATGTTACCCGTGTGGTGTGTATAGCTCCCTCTGGTGAGCAAACTCTACATCAACATTGTTTACTTTTGTCGCAGTACATCGACAGAAATGTCATTATAGCGTTACTGCCTCGAAAGAAACAGAGAAAGATATTTCGCAGAGATATTCTCTACCCCTTTATAGGTTTAACTCATTTATTGTACTTACAGTTTATATGTACACTAGTTAATTTATTTGTCTGTCTTGAACAAGTAATTTGTGTATGTTTACACACACAAATAAAGATGCGTCTGTGAATGAAACACAACCAGAATTAAATGTCCACAAAATATATTATACAAAGAATAAATAAAAAAGTCGTTTGCACTTTTCGTTTATTTATTTAATTACTTTAAATATTTCCTGTGAGTATAAGTCTAATGTTTATTATTCTAGCGACAAAGTAACACAGTGGCTCTAGGGGTAAGAATTACTTATCCTATGTAATAGGCAGGGCAAGTTACGAGTTATCGGACGGTTACATATTTTCGATCATGTGAAGAAACACAATATCTTATATTTTACATCAATTTTTATCCATGATAGGTATCATTGATACCAATTAAAATTATTATGTCTATTATTATGTACTTTTTCTTACATGATCGAAAATATGGCACCGTCTAATAACTCGTAACTTGCCCTAGCACTTCACTCTTTATCACCTACCTAAGTAACCAAAGTTTGTCATTTTGTCGTAGCTTGTAGAGGTAAATATTTATAAATTTCGACACTAACATCTGATTATAGGGCTAACGGTCAACCAGAGACACACCATTCTACAACCAAAGGTAGCACACCTACATCTACACAACCAAATTAAGAAGCATACCTACGTTTCTACAACCATACACCTACATATCTACAACCATACACCTACGTATCTACAACCACACACCTACGTATCTACAACCACATACCCACGTATCTACAAGCATACACCTACGTATCTACAACCACACACCTACGTATCTACAACCATACACCTACGTATCTACATCCACACACCTACGTATCTACAACCATACACCTACGTATTTACAACCACACACCTACGTATCTACAACCATACACCTACGTATCTACAACCATACACCTACGTATCTACAACAATACACCTACGTATCTACAACCACACACCTACGTATCTACAACCACACACCGACGTATCTACAACTACACACCTACGTATCTACAACTATACACCTACGTATCTACAACTATACACCTACGTATCTACAAACATACACCTACGTATCTACAACCACACACCTACGTATCTACAACCACACACCTACGTATCTACAACTACACACCTACGTATCTACAACTATACACCTACGTATCTACAACCATACACCTACGTATCTACAACCACACACCTACGTATCTACAACTACACACCTACGTATCTACAACTATGCACCTACGTATCTACAACCATACACCTACGTATCTACAACCACACACCTACGTATCTACAACCACACACCTACGTATCTACAACCACACACCTACGTATCTACAACCACACACCTACGTATCTACAACCACACACCTACGTATCTACAACCATACACCTACGTATCTACAACCACACACCTACGTATCTACAACCACACACCTACGTATCTACAACCACACACCTACGTATCTACAACCACACACCTACGTATCTACAACCACACACCTACGTATCTACAACCACACACCTACGTATCTACAACCACACACCTACGTATCTACAACAATACACCTACGTATCTACAAGCGACTGTAACGTCTTTACTTCTTGTTTACTTTCTTTCTAAACAAGACAGTCTGTTAATGATACAGTGTTTATCAAGCTCTGTTAACAAAGAAATAAGTCATGACTACGAATTATAGGCCCAGAGTTGCATGTCACTCACTACATATTCTATTGTTGCTTTTAATATTAAATAAAGACTATAATGCTACATGCAAAATGTAAACACAAGTTATGTACATATTTGTAAAATATTTAGGTGCTGTTGCCGATAGGTAAATTTAACATAGTGATTGATTGGCTGTAACCTAGTAATGTAAACAGTTGATTGATTTGATTGACTATGATAGAAATTTCAGCTAAGATAAGCCAACATAATTCAGGGTATTTAATTAGCTTAGTGTGAGGTGATTAGCTTTAATTAAGCTACCTGAATCAGAGGTACCTTATTATCTTAGGGTGGCAGTTAGCTTCAAGCTACTTAGCTTAAAGGTACCTTATTAGCTTAGGGTGACAGTTAGCTTTAAGCTACTTAGCTTGAAGGTACCTTATTAGCTTAGTATTACAGTTAGCTTTAACATAGCTACTGCATGACGTATGACGTCACTCTTCACAATTTTGATCCTTACTTGCCTTATCACGTCATGACACTCACGACCTCATGCTTTAATTACACCGGGTTATGCTAATTTATGAGTTATAATAATGTATGATTTATAATGTATGAGTTTTAATGTATGAATTTCCCCTATGAGTTTTAATGTATGAGTTATAATGTATGAGTTTTAATGTATGAGTTATAATGTATGAGTTATAATGTATGAGTTTTAATAATGTATGAGTTATAATGTATGAGTTTTAATAATGTATGAGATATAATGTATGAGTTATAATAATGTATGAGTTATAATAGTATTTTAGTTATACTTATATATGAGTTATAATAATGTATAAGTTATAATATAATGTATAAGTTATAATATTGTAATAGTTATACTTACTGTAACTTACATATGAGTTATTCTTACCTATGAGTTATATAAATGTATGAATTATACTTATATATGATTTATATTACAGTATCAGTTTTACTTACATATGAGTTTTACTCACATATGAGTTATTGCTAATCATAATAAGTGCATCAGGCTAGCGTCAGTCTAAGCATCTCACTGTAAATAACTAATGTTAATCAGTGGAATAATATCATCAATCAGAGATAGCATGTCAGGCTCTAACCCCCTTCCCCACCTCTCCCTCACTTCCACCCCTCGCTATTTCTCCCCCCAACCCCCACTGATCTCTCCCCCCCTCACTACATGTAATGTATGAAATAAAGGCATAAACCTTTAAATAAAAGCTATGAAGTACTCTATCCTCATTGAGACTATTAGATTGAAATAGCATGCAGGGTATGTTACAAGTTATCGAACGGTTTCACATTTTCGCTCATATGAAAGAGGCATATAATTTAACTCGTTTTTTTAATTATTATCTAAGATACTTGCAGTTATCCTTATTCTAATTGGTATCCATGATACTTGCAGTTATCCTTATTCTAATTTGTATCCATGATACTTGCAGTTATCCTTATTCTAATTTGTATCCATGATACTTGCAGTTATCGTTATTCTAATTTGTATCCATGATACTTGCAGTTATCGTTATTCTAATTTGTATCCATGATACTTGCATGTATCATTATTTTATTTGGTATTCATTATACAGTTTAGTTATTATAATTTACAGGTATCATGGATACCAATTATAATAACGAGTCAAATTATTCACCTTTTTTCACATGACCGAAAATATGGAAGCGTTCAATAACTCGTAACTCACCCCATTATATCTGCTTCCCCTCGGATTAAAGCATCCCTCGGTTTATTATTAGAATGTCCATAGGAAAGGTCAGTTAGCAGCTTCAGCAGCTCTAACTTTAAATGTCTTCTTCTATCTAAACTAAACTCCATGTTTATTGTCCGAAGAGTAGGATGGTGAGGCTATAGAGCTAATTTAAAGACCTGTTATTTAATGTCTTATATGAAAGGATAGAAATATTCATTCTATTAATGTGAATGTAGTAATTCTCTTAGTTAAACATAAGTTAATTGATTTATATTTTTTTTCATAAACTATTTATATTGTAATATTAAATAAGATTTCTTTTCTTCGCTATGTAACAGGAACTCTTTAAAATCAATATTCATTTTTATGATATTGAAATGTATGAATTATAAAGTAAATAAAATACTGTTCTCAATCTCCGTAGACTTTATATCCAAACTGTGAAACTATAAATTCTTTTTCAAAAGTAAAAAAGTTTTTCTAGTGAAAATATCAATTTAGATGAGGCGTATAGAAGCGCAAGATACTTTATGTTGAAATGCTGATATATAACTCAATATATAATGGTAGTAGGAACTCTTCAACGTGTACATGTTAACCCAAAAATCCATAAAGTAGGGTAAGTTACGAATTACCGGTCAGTACTATACATCTTCGGTCATGTAAGAAAAAACAATAAAAAGTTATTATTATCACACAGTGTTTGTAGATAACACTGTGTAATAACAATAATTTTTATATCGTTATTCTTATATGACCGAAGATGTTGTACCGACTGATAATTCGTAACTTACCCTTAAGTCAGATTTCGGATAAGTTAATATATTCCATTCTTTTCTATCAATATAATCATTTTCCTTGTATTTATTTCATACACTGAGAAATAATTTACAAAAAATAGGGGTTTTATGGGTAGAAGAGACTATGAAACAATAAAATTAGAAAAAAATCTAATTTGTAAATAAATTGATCTTAAATTTAGCCTTACTGAACTTTAACTACTTATACCAATACAAAGCAATGTCCTACTATAGTTTATATTATATATAATTACAAAGCGTTCTCCCTACTATGGGTAAGATTAGATACAATTACAAAGCGTTCTCCCTACTATGGTTAAGATTAGATACAATTACAAAGCGTTCTCCTTACTATGGTTTATATTAGACACAATTACAAAGCGTTCTCCCTACTATGGTTAAGATTAGATACAATTACAAAGCGTTCTCCCTACTATGGTTAAGATTAGATACAATTACAAAGCGTTCTCCCTACTATGGTTTATATTAGACACTATTACAAAGCGTTCTCCCTACTATGGTTTATATTAGATACAATTACAAAGCGTTCTCCTTACTATGGTTTATATTAGACACAATTACAAAGCGTTCTCCCTACTATGGTTTATATTAGATACAATTACAAAGCGTTCTCCCTACTATGTTTTATATTAGACACAATTACAAAGCGTTCTCCCTACTATAGTTTATATTAGATATAATTACAAAGCGTTCTCCCTACTATGGTTTATATTAGATACAATTACAAAGCGTTCTCCCTACTATGTTTTATATTAGACACAATTACAAAGCGTTCTCCTTACTATGGTTTAGATTTGTTACGAGGTCATCCTTTAACCTTGATTTTATCCTTCAGTTCTGACGGACTGTTGACAGTGTTCTTTTTCTTCTATTGAATACCACAGAAAGGAAGAAGAAGGCCTTTCTCCATTAGGTTTTATTTACTCTACTAGTGGCCTTCAGTGACTCCCTTCTTATTTGTAGAAGAAGGCATCACTTTAGTAATTCACTAAGTAATTTATTGAATACATTTTATTTCATGTTATTGAATATATTAATAATTCATAATTTAATTTTATAAATAATCTGTTAATAAATTGTATTAATAAATTTAATATTTTTTAATCATATATTTAGAATTTTTGAAAAAATCTATAAATTGCATAAAAGCTAACAAATACTATTCAATCTTCTCTTTAATTTCATATCTTATTTTATCATCAAAGCATACCATTCCAATTAGCTTTTTATTATCTTATAAAAACAAACATTCGACTACTCCAAGCAGTTATTTCTCAGTAGAGATACACTAATAACATCTGTGAGCTACACACCGAACTCTAGTCTCAACTGTCAGGCTGGGAAAGAATCCCCCAAATTAAAGTCAGCTTTAGTTATCCAGTGTTAATCCAGAGTGTATTGTATGAGTCTCGAATTAAAAGAAATGGCAGTGTGGTGTGCTATCCCCTTTGTTTGCTGCTGAGCTGTGGATGGACTCGATTAGTTTAACATCTGTGAGTTTGTAGCTAAAGGTATGATTTCTTTTGTAAAAGGTATGATGTACACTGAAAATTCTTTCAAAATATGTCATGTGAACATGTAGATAACTATATTAAAAACACGTCGTCAAAGCGTACGGTTTGTTCCAAATTACATACAAACATTTTCATTCGTGATGGGAGTTAAAACTGTTTGCATAATTAATAGGGTTGTGATAATATGCTTTTGAAATAATTGAACTCAAAACTATAATTGACGAAGTGAAATGGTATCGAATACTATATACCGCTGGTTTAGAACGATTCAATACTCTTTAATTCTCTCCGTCTATTATATTTTCAGGATCTATGATTTTAAAAGCGTATTGTAACAAGCCTAAATTATGCACCTTCTTTTACTCTGTTTGCTTTGTGAATAATTGAATAATGTCCCTGTCTATTCATGAATGATAACACTTGTTAAAGGATATTTTCTTACAGTGCAAAAAGTTAAGACGACCTATCGATGTGGAAAAGGTAAACTGGTAATGTGGTGATCAATTTTCACAGCAGAACCTTCCAAATAGTTCTAGGTACACTCTGACAACCATTCTAACATCTTCTTTACAAAATACTAACCAACAGAGAGTAGCAATACATCATTACTGTTCTGAAGATACAGTATACTATACACTGCGTGAATATTTCATGCTGCTGTTAAAAATAATGAATAGGAACTGATTCTGAATACCAACCATTTGAAATTTATCCTACATTTTTAAATTTATTCTTAAATATATTTCCAATATTGCTTTAAATACTATTTTTTTCTATTTTCTCTTCGAATAATGTTTAAATAACGCTTCTGCAGCACAGCTTATACACTAATATATGAGAGTTGGAAGCTGTTTAATTTACCTATAGGACATTCATGCAGTTATCGAGAACTGGTGTCCCAAATCCAGTGAGAGTAACAAAGTGTGTTTGTAGGTGAAATGAACGATGAGGCTAATCCTCTTAAGTATAGTGTGGCCACACCCACTTTGCTCTACTTAAACCTGATGTACAGTGCTTTACTTAAGTCTGGTGTACAATACTCTACTTAAGTCTGGTGTGCAATACTTTACTTAAGTCTGGTGTACAATGCTTTACTTAAGTCTGGTGTACAATACTCTGCTTAAGTCTGGTGTACAATACTCTGCTTAAGTCTGGTGTACAATACTCTGCTTAAGTCTGGTGTGCAATACTCTGCTTAAGTCTGGTGTGCAATACTCTACTTAAGTCTGGTGTACAATACTCTACTTAAGTCTGGTGTGCAATACTCTGCTTAAGTCTGATGTACAATACTTTTCTTAAGTCTGATGTACAATACTCTGCTTAAGTCTGGTGTACAATACTCTGCTTAAGTCTGATGTACAATACTCTGCTTAAGTCTGATGTACAATACTCTGCTTAAGTCTGGTGTACAATACTCTGCTTAAGTCTGATGTACAATACTCTGCTTAAGTCTGGTGTACAATACTCTGCTTAAGTCTGATGTACAATACTCTACTTAAGTTTGGTGTACAATACTCTACTTAAGTCTTAATACTTAGAAAAGTACAATAAAGTTATCACTTAAATTAAAATTGTTTTAAATTGAATAAAACTGATACTCATATACTGAATTAAATTCTGATCTTGTGTATAGTTTATATTTTTATTAAATATCCATATCATCTATTCACTAATGCATAGAGGCCAGTAATTCACATTATACGTTTTTAAATAGAATGGGCAATATATGAGTGATAATATTCCTTCTCAACCTATAGTCGATTCACAGACTCATTATTAAGAGGTAATAGGAAGGTTTGATCGGCTAAAACACCTTCTAATTTGACTTGATAGTCAGGGAAGGATTTGACCCCAATAATCCGCTCTTTAGGGTCAGATTGACCTAAAATAATGACCCGTGTCTTTTTAAGTATGGCTATGCTCTACCTATTATCTATATTGATCTTCATTGGGATATTTAATGGGACGGGGATACTAGTCATATCAATCAGATGGAATAATAATAAAGAAAATGGTAATAGATTATTAGGGTAAGTAACTAGTTATCGGACTGTTCCACATATTCGATCATATGAGAAAAAGGTATATAATAATTATTACTTAACTTTTATTATATTCTTTTTCTTATATGATCGGAAAAGTGAAACAGTCCGATTATTTGGTATTTACCCTAAAGTTATAAAATATTTGGAAATAAATACGATCAAAATAAAAAAATATATTTAATATTTTATCATATTTGTAATTAATTTGTAATTAAAAAAGTGAAGTTATTTTTTCTGAAAAATTATTCACCTACATTTAAATTTTTATATCTAATTTTGTTTAAAATCTCGATTAAAAAATACTTAACATTTATAATCGCTAAACCAATAATATATTAGTATATTTAGGTACTTATAAAAATCTATTATCACTAAGCCAATATTAAATTAATAAATATAGGTATAACAATTTATAATCACTAAGCCAATATTAAATTAATAAATATAGGTATAACAATTTATAATCACTAAGCCAATAATAAATTAATAAATATAGGTATAACAATTTATAATCACTAAGCCAATATTAAATTTATTTGAGGATTAACCTCTAGGTTAATTTTCCCTTGCTCGCATCACTACAGTGGAGAGTTATAACTATCCTGTATAGTCTGCGCAATAATGATGATGAAGGAGGCAATTAATTCTAAGTATGCCGAATTAATCCTACCAAACGATACACTGTACGACGTATTTTCCATTACATGATTGTCATGTAATCGATTTCTAAGACTTACACAGTTCTGATTCATAAGAGTTCGAATAGTTTCTTGGAAGCTATTCTGAAATATAGTTATTATACCCTATTGATTATTTCTATTGATAATAATTCTATTCATAAAAGGAATATGCTAGATTATCGTATACATGATACATGTAGGTATCATGTATACCAATTAAAAATAAATATTATATTCTTCTAGGTTTTAATGAATAGACTTGAAATAAATAAATATATTCATTTCCCTATATGATTGAAAATGTGTAACGGAAGTGCCCGAAACATCCCCTCCATATCACTGAAAAGAATGCCAATTGTTGTCACAGTTATACCTCCTAACAACAGTGAATTTACTCTTTTAATTCACAGCCAATCTTTTAGGAAACCGAAGACAGGGAAACTTCTCCCCAGATTCCCTCTGCTTTGATCATGTTATAAAACTTCTTAGTCAGATTATGGAAATCTGCAATGAACTTAGCAGGCGCCTGGCAAACATCGGTGATATACGATCATGTCACCCAACTTGTAAAACTGCTTAACGAGTTATAACATAGTATTATCGTGTAGGGTAAATTACGAGTTATCGGTCAGTTTCTCATATTCGGTCATATAAGAAAAAACGATATTATAATTCTTATTTTTATTGGTATCCATGATACCTGCAGGTATCATGGATACCAATTAAAATAAAAATAAAAATTATAATACCATTTTTTCTTATATGTCCGAAGATGAGAAACTGACCGATAACTCGTAATTTACCCTATACAGCTTATGTTAATAATACCGTAACATTATTGTACATAGTTTACAGTAAGTATAAATTGGTAGAGTAATAAAGTGATCAGTTTTACCTTTTGAAAGAACACGGTCTCTTCTGAAACTCTGAATCTAAAGATTTCCGAGATGCTTAATTTGAACCTGTCATGGTAAACCGCTGGAAATTTGATTCCTGTCGATAATAATTTGTTGGCCTTTGAACTCTTTAAAGGATGTATATCAGTTACTGAAGTGAAAGAGAGCAGTGTTAGTTAGAATTATTTAGGTAGCTTCCAAGAGAGAAAAAGATGAAAAATAAAATTCATTTTAATCTTCCATGACCCAATTAAGAATTTCAATTAGTCTTTGATAATCAATTAGCAATAATCATAATTGTGTAGGAATTGTACTAAAGGGATGAAATCCAATGCTAGAATTTTCGAACCTTTGCTCTTTTCAGCGATACGTCCGATTCGATTAAGAAGCGCCGCTAAATCTACGTGAGTTCGATACCCTCCCTCTACGTCTATGGAATTTAACTGGCGTGAATCAAAATTCATCTGGGAATTGGAGAGGTGGAAGTCAATGAAATTAGGCCCCTAAATCAGTCGCTTCGTGAGATCTACCAATTACTTGGCAATGGATGTACTACTATGTTCTTAGCAGTAAAATGAGATGTATTCTCTTGCTTGTAACTAGCTAGCTAAATAGCTTGGAAATGTAATAGTCACTATTATACAAATTGCATGCTAGTAGTATTATCTAAAGTTCTAAACTATGCTAGTTTTATCTAAACTATGCTTTTTATTATCCAAAATAGACCAATGTTATTATTTTTGGCAAAGTATTGAAATATACTTAGGTTTTTTCACATTTCGAATGGACGTAATTCGAACATTATTCATACACTACAAAATATTTCGGTACCTCTTTTAACTGTGTTATTTAATCTTTTTACAAGAGATTATACTCATGTATTTATATTTTAATACAGTGACCATTTCAACAATGAGACTCAACAACATTATTCCCTTCAAAGAATTCAAGTCTGTAAAACATGCAAATATTTACCTTTCGAACAGCCTAATCTCCGAGGAAGCCTCGCACTTTGTTCAAAAGTTATTTAATTTTCAAATGGCGGCGGAGTACATTTGGAGTATTCTTTAAATCATGCAATTTTGATATCAACAGGAAGGTATTAAAGGGTAATTCTCCTAATTCTCCTTCGTGAAAGGATTAGAGTTGTTATAAATGGAAGAGGCGTACACAGTTCATACTCTATACAATGTGTAGGTTAGAGCTGTTTATTTTGTTCGGTAGTGTTTTTACTCAGCTGATTAAAATGGTATATTGAAGTTTATTTTGATTATTAAGAATTGCAGTTGAATTTTATTACACACACAAAGTTTACACAAAATATTTATTCGTACCGTATATAATATCAATAATTAATTTAACATGTTCACTCCGTATCGGGCCATATGTGAGACTACACTGTTGCGTATCGGGACACTCGTGTGCCGAATGAAAAATTTTATTGTGTTTATAAAAGTGCTAATAATTACTAATATAATTAATTATTCTTCAACTTATGGATTTATTAATATAACTGTCATAAATATAACAGAGGAATGCCAGCTATATCCAGATACGCAGTGAACCTGTTTAAAGTTTCATTTACAAATAGCTACATGTAGTAGTTTCGAACAAATTGTACGAATAGATGTATGAACACGAACAACTGCTACAGAAGCACTCTCTCACAATGGAGGCACGTATGTAGTTTGTGTAGCACAGTAAAACTATCAAGGTTAGTGAAGATGTTTCAGGGGTCCATGGGGAAGGTGTCTGCTAAATATGCATGCCTTTCCTTCCCTCTGAGATGCTTCTCTCAGTCACATTTCAGTCCAGAGACTTCATCCACTGCACACTTTTTTTCAGCGCGGAATGTCATTTTGTATGCGCCTAAGAAAAGCAAGCGATGTGTTAAATATTTAATAAGTATGAACTAGAACATTCGCGAGTGAATTGCAAGTTTATAAATACGAATTAGTTTTATTATTAATATATTTGATTTTATTATATGGTTGAAAATGTGGAACCATCCGACAACTCTGAACTCACCCTATCACCCGACTGTGTTTTGCAGCGTTTATTACCTTTTTATTAGAACCAATTTAATAAAATGTACACAAATTTCCTCAGCAAATTTTATTCTACCAAACCGCAGCTGTCGAAGCCATTCCTCTTTATGGCTTCCTTCTCAAAACGCCCTGTCAGCAACATCTCTGTCAAAAAGATGTCAGAGTATCGATTACAGAATCACTCGAGTATAATAAGTAGAATGAAACGTTAGAATAACCTCTTTATAATAATTCAGGGACTTCAAATCATATTAGATGGTATTTTAAGTGATTTCAATTATCACATACGATGGAGCAATGTGTAATAATAGTATCAACATATCTTGCGATGTTCTAATCATGTCCATGTGATCAAAGCATGGGACTTGAAAGCCAAAGCCTTTAAGATTCCGTAACAAAGTTAATTGTCATTAATGTTCGGTAAAATATCTTGGGACAGATATTGAGGCGAACGGATACCTCTTGATGAACAGTAAACGATAAGAACAATTAATATGAACAAATTCATGTTCTCGATCATATTAAAAAAACTATATAATAATTATAATCAATTATCGAACTTTTAGTTGGTATCGTGCAGGTGTCATAATACATGCAGGTATCATGGATACAAATTAAAATACCAATAAAAACTATTTAATAATTATAATTTATTACTCGTTATTGTAATTGGTATCCAAGATACCTCCAAGTATCATGGATACCAATTAGTTTATATATGATCGAGAATGTGAAACCATCCAACAACGCAAAACTTATTTTAAATAAACTTGATTCCTTTTGAAATAGTTTGGCAAGTGTTACCTTACAATAAGTTTAATAATTTCGTTTACATTATCAAGTAAATTGGTTGAACCTCACCGCGTCGATTTCGTAGCCTCCAAAAAGCTGTGAGTGCTAATTAAATTTGGGTCCTTTCACCGTCATAAAATTTTGTTAGGATCTTTACGAGTGAGAGCCAACAGACTTGAAATGAGGAGCATAAGTATTCAGCAAATTAAATTGAAAAGGCCCTCTCGACTTAATTTGCGGTCTAATAATGACTGGTGTCTTAATTCAGTTTCCCTATTATACGGAAATAGACTGGATGGAATGAATATCTCAGAGACTTTTGTAGAATGAACTTCAATGGAATTGGTAAATGAATAGTAATTGGCTATCATATGGTATGATTTTGAAAGAAAAGTTATGAGAGATTGTAATGAACAAAGGACAAGTTTGAAGTTTTAAATTTAAAAAACATATATTCTTTTTATTTTGGTTCAAGAAATACATTATTGGCCACATAAATCACACTATTAAACGACTTCTTCCTAGACAAGAAGGATTTTTTCCTGGGATATCAAGGGAGTATCCCAGGAATAACTCCTTCTTGCCTGGGTTGCGGATGTGAAATAAAATTGAAGAAGTGAAAAAGGTATAAACCTCATTCAATAGTGTTAATTTTATATACTATTCCAATTTTTCAAAATCTATAATGATTCATGGTAATACCGATCTATAATGATCTATCTCAATTCCGATCTATTTTAAGATCTATCGTTATTCCGAAATATTTATATCTATATTTTTTCCAATATAATGGTAACAAATATGACAATAACAAATAACAGAATTCTCTACATTCGATGCCAGTTCACTAGTTTTCTTTACAGCGTCACTCAAAAGAATAAGAGCTTACGAAATGTATTACAATTTATCTGCTTCATCTTTGACTCCGAAGAAAGAGTAAGAAGAATAAGATCTGTTACAAGAGAGAAGATCGTAAGCCACTTCTCTAAGGAAGAATAAGAAGAATAAGATCTGTTACAAGAGAGAAGATCGTAAGCCACTTCTCTAAGGAAGAATAAGAAGAATAAGATCTGTTAAAAGAGAGCAGATCGTAAGCCACTTCTCTGAGGAAGAATAAGAAGAATAAGATCTGTTACAAGAGAGAAGATCGTAAGCCACTTCTCTAAGGAAGAATAAGAAGAATAAGATCTGTTAAAAGAGAGCAGATCGTAAGCCACTTCTCTGAGGAAGAATAAGAAGAATAAGATCTGTTAAAAGAGAGCAGATCGTAAGCCACTTCTCTAAGGAAGAATAAGAAGAATAAGATCTGTTACAAGAGAGAAGATCGTAAGCCACTTCTCTAAGGAAGAATAAGAAGAATAAGATCTGTTAAAAGAGAGCAGATCGTAAGCCACTTCTCTAAGGAAGAATAAGAAGAATAAGATCTGTTAAAAGAGAGCAGATCGTAAGCCACTTCTCTGAGGAAGAATAAGAAGAATAAGATCTGTTAAAAGAGAGCAGATCGTAAGCCACTTCTCTAAGGAAGAATAAGAAGAATAAGATCTGTTAAAAGAGAGCAGATCGTAAGCCACTTCTCTAAGGAAGAATAAGAAGAATAAGATCTGTTACAAGAGAGAAGATCGTAAGCCACTTCTCTAAGGAAGAATAAGAAGAATAAGATCTGTTAAAAGAGAGCAGATCGTAAGCCACTTCTCTAAGGAAGAATAAGAAGAATAAGATCTGTTAAAAGAGAGCAGATCGTAAGCCACTTCTCTAAGGAAGAATAAGAAGAATAAGATCTGTTAAAAGAGAGCAGATCGTAAGCCACTTCTCTAAGGAAGAATAAGAAGAATAAGATCTGTTAAAAGAGAGCAGATCGTAAGCCACTTCTCTAAGGAAGAATAAGAAGAATAAGATCTGTTAAAAGAGAGCAGATCGTAAGCCACTTCTCTAAGGAAGAATAAGAAGAATAAGATCTGTTAAAAGAGAGAAGATCGTAAGCCACTTCTCTGAGGAAGAATAAGAAGAATAAGATCTGTTACAAGAGAGAAGATCGTAAGCCACTTCTCTGAGGAAGAGTAAGAAGAATAAGATCTGTTAAAAGAGAGAAGATCGTAAGCCACTTCTCTGAGGAAGAATAAGAAGAATAAGATATGTTACAAGATAGAAGATCGTAAGCCACTTCTCTGAGGAAGAATAAGAAGAATAAGATCTGTTCCAAGATAGAAGATCGTAAGCCACTTCTCTGCATCAAAATGGTACATCCTGACTTGAAGCATAACATTTTATGTATTCGAGGCATAGCCATTTTATTGATATGTCGATATTTTGTATATTGGCCGAGATTCTTTGGCTGCTTTTCTTCATGGAACTTCCGACAATATCTTCTTCCATCCGACATCAAAAGTTGTTGAAAAATGGCGCTACCATTTGCATTTGAAAGCTACTTTTACTTTGCAACTTCAAAGTACGACAAAAATGTCGGCAGAAGTTCACGTTGTAATCACAGCCTGGGAATCAATCGCAACAATTCTTTCTTCCTCTGTCGTTCTCGGCACCGAATGTACATCAAAACATTGTTTTAATATTTAATAATATTTTATATATAAATAAAAATGTTATAAGCCAAAATATTTTATCATTGAATATTAGTTAAATAAAATTGTGATTTAATTTATACTTTTTAATGATGATAATTTTTTACTCATATTGATAAATTATATCACATCTGTATAATACAATAATTAAGTTTCTTCCAATATATAAAAGAAAGGCAAATATTCCTAATTTGAAGTATAGTTTTGTAGTTATAATATATATTTCGTACCAATGATTTCAGATACGGAGACATGGTTCCAAACACGATATATACTTTTTAAAGTGTTTGGAGACTATTTTACAAATATTGTTTAACTAAATGTAAATCAAAATGCAAGTGACTATATTCACCGTTTCTTTTTCAGATACGGAGACATGGTTCCGAACACGATCATGGGCAAGGTTGTGGGAGGCGTGTGCTCCTTGTCCGGTGTGTTGGTGATCGCTCTTCCGGTTCCTGTGATCGTGAGCAACTTCTCCAGAATTTATCACCAGAGTCAAAGGGCAGACAAGCGTAAAGCACAGAAGGTCAGTTTGTTTGTCCAGTCGAAAAATGAACAGTTTTCTATTAGGTTTTTGAACATGAATACAACTACTGGAATAAATATTTAATGATTTTGGAAAAAAATAGTTTTAGTTTGACGCCTCAGTGAAATAATAAAAAATTGACCAAAATGAAATTTGATTTTTTGGTATTCAAAATTAATTTTTAAATGTAATTTAAGAAAACGCTGCGTGTTAAATAGGCTTTGAGCCTATTTAACACGCAGCGTTTTGACAACAAAAATACAGCCTGAAAAAAACGCCCAATCTGAGTGTACATACAAAACATGTACGTTTATTCAGTCATGACGCTTTTCATACACCATTTTCTTTGTTGAGGCATGAAAAAAACGCCTGTGAGAGGTAGACTCTTAAGTAATTATTGGCATGAAATACGCTGCTTAGGATCAAAGGATGTGACATGCGATATCAAAATAGAAAGGAGGGCACATAACCTAAATAACCTAGTAACATGCACACCTAGCAGACACATAGGATATTGACCTAGTCTGTGACATACCGTAGACCTCCTCTATAGTGAAGTCCTCTATAGTGAGCTCCTCTATAGTGAATGTAGAGTCCTGAGTAAGAGAACTACCCCGTATAGTGAACAAATTTCCTTTAGTCTTCATTGAATCAGTTTTGGAAACTGATTCATGGCTGAAGAAAATTTGTACACAATACGAGGTAGTTCTCTTACTCATGACTCTACATTCACTATAGAGGAGTTATACTGTATAGCAATCGAAAAACTATAGGGTAAGTTTCGAATTGTCGGACAGTTACACATTTTCGATCATATAAAAAAAATTATAATAATTATTATAGCGAATTAAAATATAATTATTATAGCGAATTAAAATATAGTTATTATAGCGAATTAAAATATAATTATTATATATTCTTTTTATATGATCGAAAATGTAAAACAATTCGAAATATTTATCGTCAAATAATTAAATGATTTCAATTTTTTAACATAACAATTTCTAAACCCACATTTCGTATGACGAGTCGAAGAGTTCTTCTTTTTCTTTAAAGGCGTACGAAAGACAAACAGAACTATCTTACAGAACCTACAATTTGTTTCTTGCTCTAACGATGTTTTATTCCCTCCTTATTTATTTCTAATCGAGTCTATTACAAATAAAATGCGTCTGTGTTCAGTCGCTTAAATTTTATGACTAAATGAAAGGTCTTTGCCATCAAATACGACTAAGCTTCACTTTGGAAAGTCCTGCCTTGAATTTTAATGTGGCGATAATTCCAGCGCCAGAAAGAACATTTCTAATTGCTCTGAGGTCTACTCTTTCTTTCTGAATTTCACTCCAGTGAATACAGATATAGAAAAGGAATAATAAAACGCAATGGAACTGTAAGAGGCCGTACACACGTAGAGTTTTTGTCTTTCCACCAGACTTTTTGCTAAGCTCCTCCTACTTTTTCCACGAGAATATAAGAAAAAACGATAAAATTATTTTTTTTCAGTTGGTATCCATGATACCTGCAGTTATCATGGATACCAAATAAAATAAATAATATTTATATCTTTTTTTCTTATATTCTCGTGGGGAAAAGTAGGAGGAGCTTAGCAAAAAGTCTGGTGGAAAGACTTAAAAACCCTACGTGTGTACGGATCTTAAGTCTGAATCCAGTCTGCAGATCTACTGCGGTGAATTTAACTTATTGGGATTAATGTTTTGAATATTAAAAAAAGTAGTTTACTATTCAGGCTGTCGCAGAATTCTCGTTTGAAGGAGTTTGCAATTATTCATGGAGAAGAGTCTAACTAGTTTTTAGTTTAATATAACTGAGACATGTCGCGTAATTTATGACGGAGTGGAGGGGAAAAATGAAGATAATTTTAGACCAAAGTTACCCCATCATCCAAGTCTTGTTCTTGAAGTTGTGCTTAGAGATGAGCTTATTAGCAGGAATGGCTATTTCGAATGTCCTATTCTTCTCGAATTCTTTGAGATAAGTACCTAGCAACAACTGGAAAGATCTTTTGGTTTAGAAATATTCCTTTATGTCCTCCGGTTTTAATTTGCTGTACTTTACGTGAATTGAACAGTTTTGTAATTTTGTAAGATGATTCAGCACTAACGATAGGAGTGATTTCATATTTCCAAAAAGAAAATATACTAATTGTAACGCTTATAGATATTTCAAAAGCACAAAACGAATAAATCAATAAAAAAATTAAATACCTACTTTTACCAATAATGTTGATTTATAATTTCTTTCAACCAAAAGGTATTTTCAATTCTAAACTTCAGTGTAAAGATAATTTCTCTCATAATTGAAATACTTTTCCCAGCAATAATAAGGTAAGTTACGAATTATCGGTCGGTTTCACATCTTCGGTCATATTTATTACTTTCAAATATTTATCAATCAAATTTTAAATTGTTTATCTTATATGACCGAAGATGTGGAACCGACTGATAATTCGTAACTTACCTCAGACTGTTTCTCTCAGCTTATACTGTATAATGTACACTGTACAATCTGTCAGATTTCAAAGCGAGTTGATTGTAGTGTTCTGATAAGCTTATTAAGTCCACACCAATTTAAGTCACAACAACCTTTGAATTAAGCCCAAACATGACTTAAGCCCAACCATGACTTTAGCCCAAACATGACTTAAGCCCAAACATGACTTTAGCCCAAATATGACTGAAGCCCAAACATGACTTTAGCCCAAACATGACTTTAGCCCAAATATGACTTAAGCCCAAACATGACTTAAGCCCAAACATGCCTCAAGCCCAAACATGACTTAAGCCCAAACATGACTTAAGCCCAGACATGAATAAGCCCAAACATGACTTAAGTGCAGCTTGTTACGTGATCTCAAAAGGAGGGTGATTTTCTTGTGTAAGATATATACATAATTTAAGGCAAATGACGTCAGAGTTTAAATAACAGTCATATTGTATCAATAATATTTACAACTTTTATACTATGTTATAAAAAGAAATACTTTCGATACTAACCATTTTTCTGAATATCTTAAATTGTCACTAAATTCGAAAAAAGATTTAATAATTAAATAAATAAATCTAAATTAAATAAATCTAACTAAATTTTTTCCCTAACATTTCTTATCATTAAAATTCATTAATGAAATATTAATTGGTCACAGAAATCTATTTATTAGATATTCATCATTGAAAAGATATTATAGGTAACATATTTAATATTCATTCATTAGTTTTAAATTTTTTTCTTTTCATCAAGCGTCAACATTAAAAGTTGAGACTTTTCTTCAACTCATGTCGTATCATTTCCTTAATTTCTCAGTTCACTTCAGTTGTTTTTCTTACGGAGAGACGGGCTTTTCGAGTCTAAAATCATCTTCTGGAAATTGCTTCTAGTGAAAACGTAATTCGTAGTTACAGTTGTCACAGTGATGAATGTAATGAACTGTTGTGAAGAACATCGTTACCTACAATTCTTTGTAACGGTACAATCCTTTTTTGGTAAATGTTGAGTACAACATGTACCTTCACCTTTTATCATTTAGTTCCTGTTTCCTATATAAATATTATTGTATAAGTATATTTATCCAGTATTGTACTTTATAAGTATACTATGTAACCTTAAAACCAATATCATTAAAAACATATTCGTAAGAAACAACCTTTTTTAAACTACATACCTAGTAGTGGTAACCTTTTAATTTTTAACCCGACTGGTGTCACCCTATGTAATATAATATTACAATATACATTTTATAACGGCATCAAAAGTATCACAACATTTCTCATCCGATGAAAACAGAAAAAAAATCAAATTAAAATCAAACTGGTCCAAAAAATCTTTTAGGTTTTCAAACAGTCTTTCTGTCTTTTAAACAGTCTTTCAGTCTTTCAAACAGTCTTCCAGTCTTTCGAACAGTCTTTCAGTCTTTCGAACAGTCTTTCAGTCTTTCGAACAGTCTTTCTGTCTTTTAAACAGTCTTTCAGTCTTTCAAACAGTCCTTCAGTCTTTCGAACAGTCTTCCAGTCTTTCAAACAGTTTTTCAGTCTTTCGAACAGTCTTTCAGTCTTTCGAACAGTCTTTCAGTCTTTCGAACAGTCTTTCAGTCTTTCGAACAGTCTTTCAGTCTTTCGAACAGTCTTTCAGTCTTTCGAACAGTCTTTCAGTCTTTCAAACAGTCTTTCAGTCTTTCAAAAAGTCTTTCAGTCTTTCAAACAGTCTTTCAGTCTTTCAAACAGTCTTTCAGTCTTTCGAACAGTCTTTCAGTCTTTCCAACAGTCTTTCAGTCTTTCAAACAGTCTTTCGGTCTTTCAAAAAGGCTTTCAGTCTTTCAAACAGTCTTTCGGTCTTTCAAACAGTCTTTCGGTCTTTCAAACAGTCTTTCGGTCTTTCAAAAAGGCTTTCAGTCTTTCAAACAGTCTTTCGAACAGTCTTTCGGTCTTTCAAAAAGGCTTTCAGTCTTTCAAACAGTCTTTCAGTCTTTCGAACAGTCTTTCAGTCTTTCCAACAGTCTTTCAGTCTTTCAAACAGTCTTTCGGTCTTTCAAAAAGGCTTTCAGTCTTTCAAACAGTCTTTCGGTCTTTCAAACAGTCTTTCAGTCTTTCAAACAGTCTTTCGGTCTTTCAAACAGTCTTTCAGTCTTTCAAACAGTCTTTCAGTCTTTCAAACAGTCTTTCGGTCTTTCAAACAGTCTTTTGGTCTTTCAAAAAGTCTTTCAGTCTTTCAAAAAGTCTTTCAAAAAGTCTTTCAGTCTTTCAAACAGCCTTTCGGTCTTTCAAAAAGTCTTTCATTCTTTCAAATAGTCTTTCATTCTTTCAAAGTCTTTGATTGTTCGAAAGAATAAAATTTACAATCCGTGTTGTCGAATCTACTTTTTTCTCTCCAGAATGCAAAGTATTGTTCACAGTGTTTGATGGTAGGCCTTAAATAGAACAATTGCTACTTTTTAAAGCTATTCAATTAGATCAATGAAATTAAAAACATTAAAAGGAATCAATGAAACCTGTTTGAAGTCTCTAGCAAAAATTTACACGGTGAAGTTAATGACAACTATACCAGAGATTATATAAGTAATAAATAGACTATGCAATGTAATTATTAACATTCTGGGAATATTAATAATTATTAAATTTCGAGAATTTAGAATTTGGACACAATTAAGTTAGTACGGTTAATAATAATAATTACAGAAAAGGGCAAAAGGTAATTAGAGATAAAATATATTATATATAACTTACAATTTCACAGTTTACATAACTCGGAAAGAACGTTATGGTGGGGGCATGAAAAATTATGTAAGGGTATCCTCTTAAAATCTTCTATGGCTCCACCTTAACTTTCTACCTGGGATATTGAAATAAGTGAAATAATATCAGTTTAATTAAAAATTGAAGTTTCATATCATATCGCAACATTAATATTTATAAGATAAAACAATTTAATACGGGTATTTTTATGATAATTAGATTACAATATATGTATAATCTTCTTTTAGATTTTAGATTAGATTATACCTATAATTGAAATATACGTATACTCTTCTCGTATCACACAATAATTTTCTCACTGTGTTGCCAGGAAATTATGGGTTCGAATCCTTTTATAGAATCATTTACTTATTATTCTTTGGCTGAATTTAAACTACAATTGTTATTAGGTTTTCTTTTATTTCTTTTAATCCTATTAGTACCTTGTTATTTCTGTTCCATTTTCCGAATAGTCTTAAGTCAGTAAGTAATGTGAATTACTTACTTACAATATAACTTAAAAACCGAGAAATCTGATTAAACTTACTACATTGTACATCAAATAACGAGGGGGTCATTATTTGTTTTGTTTATTCATACTGTTCAATATATCTTGAATAAATACCACCACAATATAACGTAATATGATAAATTATATCATAGAATTACAATGATAAATTCTCTGAAATCATTTCGAAGAAACTATCAAGCAAATTATTATTACCTGAAAGTAACCTTGGGGCGTAATAATCAACTAACACGCGATTGCGTCACAGTAACTAGTTATAAAGTCTCTCCTATGTTACAGTAACTACATTACACCTATTTCCAGTCTTTAGATTAAAAGAACTGTAATGCTCTTCATATCTTTGTAAGAGATAAGAAATTAAATTGCAAGTCAGAAAAGTGCCTAATCATTTATTTATATAGAATAATCGTAATTCCTTACATTATTCTTAGAGATATTTAAGTTGTTGTAGGTCAGGTAGGCTAAGTTACGAGTTATTGGACGTTTATACTTATGCGATTATATAAGAAAAAATTATATAATAATTATTGTTAAATTTTTATTTTAAATTATATACCACACTAAACCAACCAGAATAAGTCACCAATTATCGGTCATAAAAAACGATTAAATAGTATTTTTTACAATTTTATCGTTTTATATTAGATAACCGAAGAAGTGAAACTGACCGATAATTCGTAATCTACCCTACGTTTGAAATTATGTAATAATGTTTTCCCAATTAACATTATTACCTGAGTAAAATGGCTGTACTTCAATTGTTCAAACCATACCTGATTTTAACAGAAATTGTTGTGGGTTTCAGAAAGCAAGACTGGCTCGCATTCGTATCGCTAAGGCCTCTAGCGGGGCCGCTTTCGTGCTGAAGAAGAAGGCTGCCGAGGCGCGTTTGGCGGCACAGGAGAGTGGTATGGACATGGACGAGTATGGCAAGGAGGAAGATATCTTCGAGATGCAACACCACCACCTACTGCGGTGCCTCGAAAAAACTACCGTGAGTGTTGGAAGCTACAGAGGATTCATTATTAAGTTGTGGAAAAGATTAAACATGCAACATTTAATGTTTACAATATCTTTTAATTACTTTAATTACTGTACATCATTCCGTGTTATGATATCTCATAACAATTCGTTTGGAAGATTAATTAATATGGTTGTACCAATATGCTTTTTAAATCATAGGTACTGAAAATATTATAGACGGAGAGAATTGAACATTTAGCACTCGATACAATTTCATTTCGTTTCGTCTATGAAATGCATATTGTCACAACCCTAATAATCAATATATTCAATGCATTATAATGCAGTCTTGTTGCTGTTTAAATTGTCTACTAAATCCAAGTGCATCTTTTAACCGCTGTAACAACATCATTTTGAAACTTAAGAAACTCAAAGTTGCGAAGACGAGACTCAAAAAATTGAGGCAAATAAGCATCCTGTTCGTAAACATTTTAAGTGTAAAGTTTTAATTAGTTGGTTAGAGAAGCAGTTTGCATTACCTCAGTCAATATAAGTAAATGTAAACTCAATTAACATTGTAATCGACTTAATTTCTGATTTACTGATATATATATATATCTTTTAGCAGTCTAAATAGTCGAAAAATTAACGATCGGTAGATTTTTGATAAATATTAATGGTATTTTATCGTAAAATATCATAATTTCATTCGTTATTTTTGTTGGTTAGAAGAAATTGGAAATTTGCTGGAAATATTTGACGAAAAACAGGAGACAATGAATCTTTTAAATTCATGATAAAATGCTATTCAATATTAGTATAGTCATCTAATATTGTATATAGTATATGATCTTTGAGTCAACGATTTCTAGCTAGGCAGCAAAATTTCTTGGGCAATGTTGTCCCATTCGGACAGAAATATTATGGCAATGCTGTCCCACTCGGACAAACAATATTGGGGCAATGCTGTCCGATTCCCTTAGAAGTATCGCTACTTTATTAACCGATCGAAAGGTGACTCTATCGGCGATTGCAGTTTGTCGGGTGGGTACAGGTCACTCACTCCATGTTGATTTTATAGGAAGGAAGATATTGATTGTAGAGGAGATGTTAAATCAATGTGGAGAGCTGATATCAGTTTATTAGCATTGATAGTCACTGCTCTTGTTATGGATTGGAGAAAGTAGCTAAATTCCTCTGATTGGTAGTGGTATAATGAATACAAATAATCTGATTGAGAAATAATAGTAATGAGAAATAAACAAATATTGATAAGTAGGGTTGTGACAATATGCTTTTAAAATCATAGATCCTTAAAATATTATAGACGGAGAGAATTAAAGAGTATTGAATGGTTCTAAATCAGCGGTATATAGTCTTCGATACCATTTCATTTCGTCTGTGATATTCTTAAGATCTATGATTTATAAAACATATTGTCACAACCCTATTGATAAGTAATAATAGTACATAGAAAATAAAAGAAAAATGAAAAATAAAAGAAAAATTAATAATATATTTTAGCATTTGCACGAGTCATGGAATTATGATTTTATTATTTTATTTTAAAATCAGAGTTACAAGTTATTTAGTGAATTACTTTCAGTTATTATTATCTTATATCATTAGAATTTTAACACAATAAGGAGAAACATCAATCATTTGGCATAAATATTAATACGTTATTAAAACCCATTAAATTCTTTCATTTTAATAACCCTTTCATCCTCAGGATCGCGAGTTCGTAGAGTTGGAGGTACCGTACAACGGACAGCCGAACAGACCGAGCAGTGCGACACCCCCGCAGAGCAGAAGTCCGTCTATATCGAGTCAGACGAACTTCACCATCACTTGTTGCGGCAGAAGATTTGGGGGAAAAAGTTACCAGGTGAATTGAAGAGAGGCTTCAAAGAGTGACTCATTAATAATCTAAACGCGAGTTCACTCATAAAATAAGCACAGAAAAGAGTGGTTTTTAACTTTAAAATTCATTATTATGCTGTAGATATACTGTTGAAATGATTATATTATATTTAGGAAAGTTAAAATAAAGCGATTTGTTTGAAATTTATATTTACAAAAACTTTTTTTGGATATTTCAAAATTCAACTTAACTTTTATAATGAATTATTATTAAAAAGCTTGTTGAGAGTTTTTCATCTAAATCTAATGTGAAGAAATATTAAATGTTTAATTTCCTTCCCAAACAGGATTTCTTTAAAGTAAGTCACACGAAAGTATAATATTTTGACTCGCATAGAAAAAGAAAGAAAGAGAGCGCAATAGGCTTTGAAATGACTGATTTATGAGTACTTTCCAAAGATTCGTCAACAACTAATACCAACCTGTTTCTTTCTCTAACTTTTGCGGTTTGGAACACGTATAAATATGTAATGGAGAGCACCAATATATTCAACATAGAACCATCATATCATACACATTTCACCCTCTGAGCTATGAGGTGCACTGTAACTTATTACTTACATGTACAAACTCCAACTCTTTTCCAAAAGAAAATGTTTTCTCCAAAAGAATGTAAATTTAAAACTGGATTAATTTTCAAACCCAAAAAAATTCCATACGAAGTTTTATCAAAAATCGACGAGAATTTCCGCACCTCTTCCTCTATTACATCTCATCCAAAGACACGCAAGTAATTAGTAACTAACATTTCCTGTCCCAATAATCCTCTCAATGTCCTTCACCACATCACCGGCAATCCGTGCATCCTACCCCCAAATAACACCATTCAGCTTCACGTTTGTTACGCTAAAGAACGCCAAAGACCTACGACCCGCAACAGGTAAACGACATCGGTGGCCCCTAAATTATGTACATATACTTCCTCCAGCGTCCAACAAACATTGCAACACAGCACGGCTTTTAATATATGAAAATAAACTTATGAATTCTACTTTTTGGAGGTTAAAACCCGTTCTGTGTTGCAGTTTACTAATCCCACGCGATGAGCCTATACTTCTTCCGCACCCTCTGTAGAATCTCTACAGTCACACACAAACACACTTCTTCAAACACTAACATGACTGTACTCACTGTGCTACTAGACACTCTTGACTCACCAGTCTCACTGACTAGTTCTAATTGGTAGAGTACTTGTTGCTTGTGTCCCATCACGCATTAGGGGCAAGTCTATTATCACGAAGGTGTGTGCACGAGTGTCTCTGTGTTTACATTTCAGCTTAGAGTTCACAATCAGAAGCTTCTGGAAGTGTTTTATAGTGTCATGTGCCAGCAAATTTCAGAACAATAAGATTCATAGGGGTAATATATCAAATGATGTACCAAACACCAATTTTCAAACCAAAATCGAAAATCATTGTCACATTTATTTTAAGTCAGGATTCCTATTATGAACAGTTTTTTCATATACTGTAGATAGTTGACGGTTGGTGTTTGGGAAGTTAATTCATTTTATCAATTCCTATCATCATTAATTCCTGAAATTTGTGGCCATAAACCGAAACCTTGTAGAAGTTTCTCAGAGTGGGCTTCAGTCAGCTCCATTCATTGCCATCAATCTCTTCCTCTTCTATCCAATCAGTCCAACTCTTCATTCTTTCACTTGGTAGTAGGAAGCAGAGAGTAATGAATTAGCAGGTCCTCTTTTAATTAAAGCTACTAAAGTACTTTGGTATGTACAGACGCTAAGCTTCCACTCGATATTTCACACAAGCTTTCGGCCGCCAACATATTTGAAAGTGTTATTTCTTCAGCTTTGTCTATATTCGAAGCAGTTTAGGTCTATATTTAGAATATTAATTCACAGTGAATTTATCTTCCTTTGCAGAACAGCAATATTTGATACGGTAATTTGAACTCAGTGGCAACATTTGTTTCGTTAAATCGATGTTACAATCATAACATTAACGTGTTTGGTAGCCAGAAAGTTGTTACTTTTATCTAACGTGTTAAATTTTCAGATTAGGAGACCATCTTTCAACAGTTTGTAAGAGATTGTAGTAAAGAACTCCCAACCAATTTTGACATTTTCAGCACATGGTCACATTTTGGACAATGATCATCCATATTTTTTAAATGATGACAAACTATTTTGATAGTATTTAGTACTTACCTATTTTATTGGTATTTTTATGGCCATTGTTATACATTAAATAATACATTAATTTTCCCTTTATAGTTCAGAGTATAAATAGCATGACTATTTTTACATAATAATCAATGTGGCCAATATATAGATTTTCCTATCTAGAAACAGTTCATGCATCTATAAATTGTAATATGTATGAAAACCAGTAGTATTATGATTTAATTTTATATAAACAGTAGTAGAAAGGATATTTGGAAGTTACTAAATAATCTGTCGATGATTTAATAGTTTAGTTTAAAGTTTTGAAATGTTCTTCCCAATCTAGATAACAGCATCACTTTCCTACCCCACAGAAAATCCCAAAACAGCTGCTTAAATTATGCTAGTTTCGTTACCCCCATTAAATAACGGTACTATGGGGACTGTGACATTGACTGGCTTTTAGAAAACCCCACAATTGACCAAATGCTACTAAAATATTTATGGATTTAGCTAATAGTATAAATAATTTAAATATGGTAAAATAATCTCTACTATTCATTAATATCGAATTTGTTTATTATATATTGTTTCTTAAATCAGTCAATGTGATAGTTTGCCTAGAGTGCCCTGGTATGTTCTCACCCCTCCCACCAAAATATCTCCACTTTTAAAGCCACTTACTATATTATCAATGTAGTAGTTTTTATATTCTCCTTTCTATGGTTTATTTGAGAATGTCTATCCCAGATTTTAATGTGAGTTTTATTTCGGTGAATAGCTTGAAGTTTATATATATATATAGAATAGTAATGATACTCGATGTTGTAAGATGCTTGTTCACTGGCTATGTATGATATAGGACCTACAGGAGCTTTGTTATTTAACACTAAGGTTATCTTCTAGTCGACAATTTCATGTGAAAAGTACATGACTTACGTGCACGATAACTAGTGGTTTGATTAACTGTTCTTAGGGTAATGAATTAGTTTTAACGTACAGAAGTTGTGGGTAATTTGATTGGAAATCGTTTTGGTAAAATCTGGTTTCATTAAAGTTCAGAGCAATTGTGACAGAGAGCGTTTTGTAAAAGTTCATTTTTATTTTAAGACCTCTCGTTGCCAAGAGAATTTGTTTCAATAGTTAGAGTTAAAAGGTGATACTTGGTTAAGTTCCGACTTAATGGACAGTTCAACATTCCAATCATGTAAGAAAAAATAAATGTCATTATTACACTTTTACGCATTTTTTAATTACATGGTCGAAAGAGTAGAGCCGTTCGAAAGCGCAAAACTTACCCTAGCTCCCATTATCAAAAGTATATCAAATATACGGGTTTCAGTTACCTTGTATATAAATTATCAGATGGGGAGTAGAAAATAACAGTCACGACCAATTAAGAGAACAGGAAACTATAAATGGCGTTTGTAAATTTCCAAATCATGTCAAGTAGAAGATGAATACAAATTTTGGACAAACTATTCCTCAAGCTTGACGGTTTCATCAGAAGAACTTGATATAGTTCATAAGTTGCTATCGGTTTAAAGAGAAGAGTAGTCCCATTACCTCACTGCTGATACTTCTTTTTCTTCACCTTATAGGCCGTAGACCCAAAGTTGGTCAAATCATGAGAGTAAAATAAGTAACTGGATTCAAACTTTGGTAAATAATGACGACGGCATATTTTTGTTTCTCCTATCTCTTCTGCATAAACATCTTGATTAGAAGTCGTTTAACATTACGAATTACTTTCTAATTTGCTGCCTTGCTGATGTATCTACTTTGAATTGACCTGAAGAATATCATCTAAAACAGTTTGATGTTTTCATCGTAAAGTGTCATGATTTTTATTTAACTTAGATTCTGATTTTGCAGAAAAATAAAGTAGATTAACTAACCTGAAACCAGCACTTAGAGTTCCTCTACAGACATTCGTGTCAACTGAAACGAAATAAGCACATAGAAAACTGCATGTTTCATGTTCCAAATTGGAAACCATGCACTGACGAATTTCATTATTGAACTTTGTAACGAAATGGTGTTGTTTGAATCAATAAATTTGAAATCATTTTCAATATTTTGAAATTTAGATTTATGAAATTGAAACTTGGAGCAGGACATCATTTTTGTTAATATTTATTAAATGACAATTTTCATAATAATTGTGTAAGTTACGTATTCCCGTACAGTTACGTATTCCCGTACAGTTACGTATCCCCGTACAGTTGCGTATTCTGGTAACAAATACCAGAAAAACTTATACTGATGAATTCATTAAAAACTGTTTCTTCATTAAGTGATAAAACAATTAAAGTAAACACCCACTGTGACACGTTCTAACAATCTGTCACTATATTTATATTAGAAGTAACTAATGTACGGAATTGCGTAACGGTCGTGATAACATAACTTACCTGAAATAATTCTTATCAATTGCTCAGAATTACTTTCCAATAGTGAAATAATTTTGACTAAAATACAACATTATCGAAAATACATTTTATTCAATAAATAATTCATATGATAATCAGGAAGTGAATAATGCTTTTTTACTTGAGTTCACACTACACCATTTGAGAGCGTTACTTCTTTTGTACATTATGCATGTTGAACTACTTTACAGCTTCTTATATCTCTTTTCAAAATCTTCTATTTATATATTGCCTTGCTTCTATTCTTGCTTCCATTTCTTTGAACCTCTATTACAAAAAAGCACAAGTAGGATTGTCTCTGATACATTATTCACACCAAGAAGTGATATCTTACATCCGTGTCTTTCTCGAGATTTTACGAGTGAGAATGCATGATTTTTTATGGTTCATTCATTAATTTACTATTTATTGATATCCATTAACTTCTGATACATTCATATAATAATGGTGATTATATATTTATAATATTGATAATTTTATAACGATAATGAATCCATTGGACATTTCATTCATAAATGTGATTTATTATTATATATAGGATGAAAAATATCCTAGTAAGGATCTAGTCTGAATTTCTGACAATGGCTATTAATTCCAATTCACTCATCAATTAATAGTGGTTCTAATACACGAGTTCATTTTTAACTTTCTACCTCGTTTTAAGTTTCATTTTAGATATATGTTTATTTATTGAGTTTCTATTAACAGCTTACGCTTCATTAAACATAGTGCACTGCAAAAACAATATTTCCGTCGATTGTGAAGATAAATCTACCAGCACTTCTGTATCTTGTTAACAAAACACTAACTTCTATCTTTCTTAAAAAGTATTAAATGTAACTGTAGAATATTCCTGGCAAGATTCCATGGAGTATTTGTCGCACAATTGACGGAAATTCATCAATGTTGCTCTCAATTGCTGGAACTGTAATAGCTGGTAATCTATTTGGAAGAACATTTCAATAAGTAGGTGGGAAGACTATTTCCTTATTATAATCATGCATTTTATCATCTAAAATATAACGTTACCTAAAAAATGGATAACACTTCTTATTGTGAATCAATGCTACGTAGATATCGATTAACTGCATGGAATTTCTTACTAACTATAAAAAGATACTTTCATGCTATACTTCAATTAATGAGACTATAATTATTCATGAGAATAGCTCTAATTAGTTTGTACGAGTTGCTTATATTCTTCTTACTCTTGCAGCCACAACGATACACAACATCAAACAGAGACGACCACTTGAATGAGATCAACGTAAGAGATAAGACTCTTCTGAACACTCCTCTCACTAATAGAACCTCTTGGTCAGCAAAAAATCAATTATCTGCAGCTAAAGGTACTTCATTCTTTGGTGGTTTTGGTGGGAATTCAGACGAGAGTGGCGGAGAAGATTTAGCCCCCTCCAAAAGTGAGGACAATGAAACAAACAGTCGGGATTTAGGTGGAGCTGATAGTAGTAAAAAGAGTGGCTCGCACGAGGGTATAATTTCCCTGAGTTCAGAAGGAGGATATGACGCTCCAGTCACTATCACTCCCCTCACCTTGCCCTCGCCAACAACTAGGACTGAAACATTCACTTTGCAATCCCCACCTGCTGCGCGTGGAACCGTCAAGTCACCGGATAAGGTCCATGGTTTAGTGCCATCTACAACGAACAACACCACAACTTTTGATTGCGTCCCTACTGCCTTTGATACTAGACCTCTTAAATCAAGAAACACCAGCTCTGTGACATCTCCCAACGTGTTCCCAATAACAGACTTTAGTAATTTTTCTACTCCAGCTCACGCTGCCACTAAACCTGCACCAGAAAGTAAAGGTTTAACAAGTTTCGCCAATCCAGGAATGGGTGCAATGAGCTTCGTATCTGGTGGAATTGGTACCACGAGCTTTTCGACCGGTGGTAAGCCAGCTGGACAAGATCCAGCCAAAATACCTGCAACTACAGCTGAAAGCGAAGACAACTCAGGATTCGCAACAGGTCCTTTTGGTAGTCCTCGATTCACTCCTAGTCCTAGAACTATTCCATCTTATACTAGTGCTTTTGTTGGACGAGGACCAGGAACTTCATACCTCTCATCAAATCCTCAAGGGAGAGTAAACTTCAGTCCAAACATTTCGCCAAACTTCGGAAGAGGTTTCAAACCCAGCCCGATAATACAAAGCTCTACGTCTGCGAATACATCACAATCTAAATACCCTTCCAGCTCTTCTACAACGATGTGTGAAGCTAAGATTTCTAATATTCCTAAGCCTGAAGCACCAACTATGCCACAAACCACTTCATCATCAACTCCTACGAGCACAAGTCAAGTAGGAGTTCTCAGAATATCATCATTATAAAAAAAATATCTAGAGAATTAGGATGTACGATATTTTGAACTATATTGCTACATTTTTAAAACCTTCAATTTAATCATTGAATAGGATCAATTTATGTAAGTTTTTGAAATCTGCTATTGTTAGTAGGGCTTTTTCAAGATCAATTTTACAGGGTCTTCTCGTACTGCATAATATTTATAAAAGTGTGCTGATTTTCAGTACAAACAATGGTGATTGGTTAGATGCGGCACCACAAATTACTGAAAACGGATATCAATATTAACTTATTTATCATTATATATTTAAATCTACTTCATTCAAATCTTTTTTTAGTAAATAATACAGAAAATTAAGATTTTAGATAGTAATAAACCTGATGACTAACACTATTTTTCATATTTTAAAATCGATTTTCACATTTTTAAAGTATAAATTGCTGGAATTTTTCTTTCTAACTTGGAATATTCCTGAGCTATTTGTGAGTAGTCCGTGCTTTAGTTGAATGAATGAAACTACAGTTTGTTTTAGAGCTTTTGATTGTAATGCTAGGCCTACAAAAGCTATTACTCGTGGATAGTCATTTTGCTCGTTTCTTGTGGTTATTTGCCGATAGAGAACCTTTGAATTCGTTCATCTGAGTGAATGGCTATTTTTATAAAAATGTGCGATGCAGGGTGAGTTACGAATTTTCGGACTTTTCCACATCTTCGATCATTTATGAAAACAATATATAATCATTTTTATGTATCTTTTATTTTAATTGTGTGTATGATACCTGCAGGTATCATGGATACCAATTTATGGAATCGGTATCATGGAAACCAATTTATGGAATCGGTATCATGGATACCAATTTATAGAATCGGTATCATGGATACCAATTTATGGAATCGGTATCATGGAAACCAATTTATGGAATCGGTATCATGGAAACCAATTTATGGAATCGGTATCATGGAAACCAATTTATGGAATCGGTATCATGGATACCAATTTATGGAATCGGTATCATGGATACCAATTTATGGAATCGATATCATGGATACCAATTTATGGAATCGGTATCATGGATACCAATTTATGGAATCGGTATCATGGATGGTACCTGCAGGCATCATTGATAGAAATACAAAATAAAAGTTAAATATTTTTTACCTATATGATCGAAGATTTAGCACCATCCGATAATTAGTAACTTAGCCTCCTCCTCCTCTAGACTTTGGGTGATTGATGTGAAAGTGTCGCGTTTTCTACCGAGTGAAAAGGTTGAAACTTATTCAAAAGGACGCATAGATTATCATTGACTTTCTTGTTGTACTATGGTAGCTCTATTCACTAGGTAACTTAATCATGTTTTTTCCAATGTAATATAAAACTGTTAAATGCGTTCTCACGTAAGAGAGAACCGTTGTTATTGTAAATATACTAAATAACTTTAAGTAATAAATTATATCAATATATTTCAAATTATTTCAATGTTATAGAGGCTATAATAATAGTTTATTATATATCTGATAGACGATTTTATATTTTATTAAACTATCCGACTTTTAGATTTAGCTAAGTTTATGATTTTCTTTGTTCGTACGGACCTCTTGTGTTGCGTCTTTATCTTTTAAACGGCCCATTCCTATATAGTTTAAGGAGTTGATACCTTTATTAGTTTGTTAGAATTAGTTCTGTGTCTGTCCTTTACGAATTCATTTTAAGTATTTAACCAAAAGGTGATTCATTACGGCTTGCTTTCATAACCGAATCTAAGGTCATTTTTTCTCGCACATCTCAAGGGGGTTGGACCAAATTCACCAGGAAACTTAAAAAACTGAGAAATTGTAATTTGGCACTAAAACTATAAATGCGGTTTCTCATAGAAACCTTTTTGCCAAATATATCTCTATTTTTGAAGAAAATCTCTCCACTACTCGTTGCTCTGTTTTCCTCCAATGCTAATCGTGTAGGTGGACTAAGAATTGTATTTACTCATCAATTACTGCATCAATCAAAAGAGTGTAATTTAATAGGATATTTTGAGTTTCTGCAGTGAACTGTAATAACTTCTATCTCTCTCAGAGCAATAATGTTATTAAAGTAATTCAATTTGTAGCAACTGCAACTTAAGGAATAGGTGTAAATAGTCATCATCATTATTTAAATTGGAACAAGGGTAAATTATGAATTCTCGGTCAGTTTCACATCTTCGGTCATATAAGAAAAAAGTATATTATAATTGTTATTTTACTTTAATTTAATTGGTATCCATTATACCTACAGGTATCATACCTACAGGTATCATGGATACCAATTAAAATCAAAATAAAATAACAATTATAATATAGTTTTTTCTTATATGACCGAAGAAGTGAAACTGACCGATAATTTGTTATTTACCCAACCTAGATCTGGATTATTAGATTTTTTATTTTGCAATATTTTTCACCATAATACAATGGGTAATCTAATTGAGATATACTATTTGAAAGTGTTCAATATAAATCTATTAAATGATTTATTTACTGCAGTCACTTTAGTATGTGATTAGGGAAAGTTCCAAGTTATCGACTGGCTCCACATTATCGATCATGTAAGAAAAAAGGATAAAATTCAACATTTTAAAGTGTTAAATTCAATTGGTATCCATGTTAAATGTAGGTATCATGGATACCAATTAGAATATAGGGAGTCAAAATAATGAATTATATACTTTCTTCTTATTTTAGAGAAAATGTGGAACCGGTCGATAACTCGGAACAAACCCTATGTAATAAAATGTTTAGAGATTAAGTAGCTAGTTGCAGTTTTGTCACAAATTATTGGCACAAAATTTAGTTAGGTGTTCTATTCGTTTCATCCTAATGATACAAATAAATTAACGTGTCACTGCTACGCATAAATACTCTAAAGATAATCTAAATGAATCACTGGGTGGTTGCTATGGTTACAAACGATTGGAAAAACGTTGCAATTGAATAGAAAACGAAAAAGAAAATACAGTCAGGGGAGACCCTGATAGAAGTGCAATGTTTTTCACCCCGGTTCGACCAGACCAATTAGTTGGCTTTCGTGAGGATTGTTATCAATTTATAGTAAAAACATTAAAATAGAAGCAAAGGTAGTGAATTATAGACTGTTATTTATTCCAAAATACAGTATTTTAGGTTTATCTATTGATATTTCTTTTCAGTTATCCTGCTGACAATGTTTATTTAAAAATATTTAAATAATCTTACTGTTATTTAAGTACATCAAATTTACAATTAACACTAATTTTGAAAAGAGAAAATTATGAATTAATTACATTTGATTCTACTTTTTATACTCGAGTATAGATATTTAGGATTTTATTTAATGCAGAATTTTATTTAGAATATATTTAATTTAATTTCAATTATGGTGCATACATATGAATTTATGGTGGGGCCATTGAAGATTAAGAGGGGCCCCCTCTAATTCATCAATGGCCCCACCATAACTTCCATTATAATTCTTACTTCAATCTAATTTATTCGAATCTAATATTTCTGTTCTAATAATAACCATCAAGATTATTATTAATAAGTTCAAATTATATTATAGCTACTTTCTTAATAACATATTAATTAATTGTACATCTTAATAGTTAATTACTTTTTCGAGAAAAATTTCCTGATTATTTTTCCTATAACCGAGCTGGCCAAATTATTTCCCTTTTTCAAATTTATATACAATAGCATTGTAAAAACGAATTAATTTCAGCTGCATTTAAATAGTTTTGAATTTAATTAATAATTCCTGCATTGGATGTCTCAATGAATAAATAAAAATTATATCATTTGGAGATAATGAAACCAATTAAATATTTTCAAAAAAGTTTTTTATGAGAAATATAATTTTAATTACCAGATACGAATATAATACCGAATGAAAATTTAAATGCGTAATTTGTTTGAAAACTTTATAAATTAATTTGGATAGAACAAGAAAAAATATATATGATACAGTTTGTTGTTTTAATTGGTAGATGAATGTGGATATTTTCATTCGGATTTTAATTCATATCTTGTAATTTCACTTTACAGTAGTGTTGATAGGCTAAACTACGGATTGTTGGACAGTTCCACATCTTCGGTCATAAAAGAATAAATACATAATTATTTAAAATTGTAGCTTTTTATTTTAATTGTCATAAATTTTTCTTGTAGGATCGAAATAGTGTAACTTTCCAATAATTAACTACATCAATTAATAAGAAAAATAAAGGTGGCTCTGTTATAGAAAAATTCGTATTTTTTATCAAAACTTTTAATAAAATCGTCTCAGATTTAATTAGTGATTCAATATTTTAAATTCACTGTTGACATTTTTGATGTCAATGGAAATTTTTAAAGATAAAAAACTCTGCTTTAGAAATTAATCTCGAAACAATCATTTTAATATTTCATTAGTTGGTAGGGAACCAAGTTGAAACTTAATATAAACACGAAAGAAAACATAGGCAACAAAGGGATCAAATCATCATAATATTATACTATTTAATCCTCGGTGAAAATTTAGAGGTAAAATTTGCATGGTTTCCATTAAGTTTCGAATTGAGAGTAGTAGAGCTAACGATTGTGACCCCTTCTGAAAGAGATTAGTCATTGTAAATAGATGTGGTACTCATTCAATTATATTATGCTTAACAGTTGATAGAAATATTTGCAAAGATTGTTATCAAATTATTGTCTATTTAAGAACTTTTTTCAATATTTTTTAGATCAAATAGAAGAGACGGAGGATTTTATTTGTGTGGTCGGGTGAGGGACGAATTATCGCTCGATCTCACATCTTCGGTCAAATAAGAAAAACTATGCAATAATAATTATTTAATTTTAATTGCTATCTATATTTTCGGACGTGTAATAAAAAAATTGAATTTAAAATTTTAACTCGAAGATTACTTGGTATCCATGATACCCACAGGTATCATGGATACCAATTTAAATAGAATATAAAATTATTATTATCAAATCGTTTTTTTTTTATTTATCCGACTATGTGGAACTGACCGATAATTCGTAACTTACCCTAGTCAATGGAAAACAAAAATTATGTTGTTTTTTCTTGGATGTCGTCAAAGATTTTATGAGACGTAGGGGTGGAATCTTAGTGCTAGAACGAGAGTAATCTGTCTAAATGTACATTTTGATCTATAAATAAATAAATGAATTTATCTTATAATCTCTTTAATTTTACCCAAAATGATGCAGCTGCGATTAATTCATTCATTTTCCCCCTCACAAACCGAGTGAGAAGATGACGTCAGAGCACTGAGAGAGAGCTAAGTTAAGACCATTTTGAAAACCCCTCCTACTCTTCTATGGCCTCACCGTAATAATTGTGGATCCCCCCCCCATCTTAATCTTCTATGGCCCTACCATAATATTTATTGTGAACACCCCACTTCAGTCTTTAATCTTCTATGGCCCACCATAATCATTGTGGATCCCCACTTATATAAGCCGCACCCACACAGAAAGAGAGATAGCAAGAAATATTGCAATATTGAACTTGCTAACACGGTAAGAGAGACTGAAAAGAGGATGAAACACTGCAAATATTCAGACTTCTCACTTCTATTGTGATTAATTTTTCCTTACAGACTGAAGTTCTTAATCAACTTTTCCTTAAGGTGCAAAGATATCCTGCCTCTAGTAGGTGACCTCTGGACCAGTCTGGCGCAATTTGCAGGAACATTTTTTTTGTTGTTTTGTTGCTGCTGTGTGTGCTAATAACTTGTCATTCGAACTGATGTATTCAGTTTCAAAAGTTTTCACCAGCACTAATGAATCTTCACACTCGCTCATTGCAATGAAGTCACTGTTATCTTTAATTTAGAGAAGGTAATTTCAAAATATCAACACGAACTTTTTCTCAGACGGTAGGCTCATGTTAGTTTCCTCTTCATAGTCCTTGGCTGAAGAACCTATCTTTTCAGGTTACTCTTTATTGTTCTTCTTCTTATCCACATCAACAGATTCATTTTCAGTCGCAGATTTAAATTTCTTCTTTGACTTCGATTTGGAATTTTCTGTCTCTTCTTAGTCCTTCGTGTCACATTTCTTAGAATTTACTTTGCTTTTCACAGACTGTAATTCCACATCACTACTATCACTATTCAGACACATTTGCCTAGCCTTATCTTTGCTTAGCTTGAATTTCCTCTCACCTTCTTTGATTTTACGTTTTTTTTGGAGTATCTTATTTTTCTTCCTGGTCGACAGAAGAGAAGGAGGCCATTTTGATTCTTCATTTCTTCCTGCTCTTCTAGTACTTCTCGCTCTCCTCACTGTCATTTGTATTTTTCCTCCGTTTTTTTTTTGTCTCTGAAGGCATTTCAAATTCACTGTCGAAATCACAGTCAATGAACATTCTACTTTTACGAGGAGTTTTTAAATAAGAACCATCAGTGTATGGCTTCACTCTCTTCTTTATCAGCAGCTTCTTCATCAGAGAAAATCTTTGATGGTCATGTAACCCTTCGTGTGTTTCTTCTCTGCGTGCCTGGTACAGGTATAGGTTTGTACCGGCGTTCCTAAAACTGTGTTATGTTTAACTCACGATTCTTCTTAGTTATTGTGAATTTACTGTAACCAATCCTCAAGGATTTTCTTGCAGTCATTTCAATTCTTTCTCCAAAACAACTAAATTATTATTAGAAGGGTTCGCCTCGCTTCATGTGTGCTGTGTTTCTCGATTCATCTAAGAAATTCTAAATCCTTCTTCCAATCGATAACCTTTAAAAAACCATTTCGGCCAAGTCGAATAGTTCTTCAAACCAAATCCCGTCGAAGATGCCAATATTAATGGGAACCAATACTTCTTGGTACAATAATTGTTCTAGTTCTAGTTCGTTTTTCAAAACATTCTGTTTCCACATTCTTCTAGAGAAAAATAAGGAGAATCATATAAGACAATATAAGAAGAAAAGTGATATTTCATGGTTCAGAACGTAAAGGTCCCACTTCCTTAAGACTTGGCCGCTATGTTTCAGGTTATGATTTCAGAAGGGGTTGATAATTTTAAGAAAATGATTGTTCCTTTCTAGGCCGTACTACCCTGTACTTCACGTAATTTCCATAGTTTAAATTTTACAATTCATCACAAGAAATACAATAGAGTCAATACTATGAGAAAAAGTTGATATAGTCAATAATGAATTAAGTCAACAATTCTTGTAAGGATTTTTATTCTACATCGAGGCGCACCCACAATAAATAAATAATTTTATTATCCATTTTGACCGCTCAAAATGGCATTATTTTTGAGCAGGCCCGGAGTTGTGAAGTTTAACTTTGGGTAGCGAACTTTGTGTAGCGAACAAAAAATAATCAGTTTAAATTCAGTGGCCTTCTAAAAATGGCACATCTGGTACTTATAAACACATCTATTTATGCTTATTGTAACTATTAATTAATTGAACTAATAACTAGAAGAAGAAATAATTTGTTAATTAATTAATATGATTAATAAATTAATAAATATCAATTTTGAATATGTAATAGGTTTCTTCACTCTCTTTTGATGTGTGATTCTATGGTTCTTTCTATCTTCCAATCTTTCTTGCTATATTTTTTTGGTGTGCGCATGGCCTAAATGCCACCATAATTAATTTGTCCTGAATGGTTAAGTTAATTTTTTTTATTTCATAAAACTGTGGTGAGGCTGATAGTTCATATCATAAAAAGGGAAAGTTCCAAGTTATCGAACATTTCCACAAAATCGATCATATAAGAAAAGTATACAAGAAAAGTACTTTAGAATATATTTTATCTTACATGATCGAAAATGTGAAACTGTCCGATAACTTGAAACCTGTTTTATACTTAGTCCAGGTGAGATCAGTAAAACTCTTTCGGAATTTGATCTCAAATTCTGCATTAAAAGTTATAAGGAAAATGAAAAACATTTCACCTACACTCTTTAATATTTTTTACCTGGAAAGTTTCGAATAATTTATAACTATTCCTAATATAATTCATATACTTGGATGACGTCCCATTTTATTCCTATATAATCATCCTTCTTTTAATAACAAGAAAGTTATAGTGGAGCCATAGATGATTAACATCTCCTCTGGCCCCACTATAACTATTTCTGCAGCTATATATTAAATTTAGTAACATCGACATTTTATTAGATCTATTTCTACCAGTAAAAATGATTATAAACAAAGTTCAAATTCCCCAAAGGATATTAGTTATGCCTATCTATATTAAATACCTACTTAGTTTGGCCGACCACTACTCTGGGCCAAGATGTCAACAATGAACGCCATACACTATTTCAATTACTCTACAGCCTAAATTTACCTACTTCTGGAACCGCCAGTTAAACACTTATAGGAGTAGGGCATGTTCCAAGTTATTGGATAATTCCACATTTTCAATCACAATTGAAAAATTACATAATTCAGAATAATTTAATTTCGTTATTTTAAATGACATCCATGATACCTGCAGGTATCATGGATACCAACTAATTTAACGAGTTAAAATATTAAATTATATAATTTTTCTCATGTGATCGAATATTCGGATTTTAACCTACAACAAAATAGACTGTATAAATATGTCACTTATTCATGTTGTTAAAATAAATAACTCTTAAGTTTTTTATGTTAATATACTGAAAGGAACACAACTAACTTAAAACTTGTAACAAAAGAAAAGAGTTAAAAATGAACACATTATTGATGTACTTATTTGAGCTTCAAATACATTCATATATAGATTAAATGAAGAGAAAATGCTTCGAAATGCAAGCACCAAAGAGCAAGCCGCTTCTATTTTTCTTTGTAAACACATTAAACAAAGTGAAGTTTTTACATATTTACAATACAGAGCGAACTTTACTGTGAGTGAAAGTACCTTTTTAGATTAAAGTACCTTCTTAGATTAAAGTACCTTTTTAGATTAAAGTACTTTCTTTAGATTGAAGTACTTTCTGTAGATTAAAGTACTTTCTTTAAATTAAAGTACTTTCTTTAGAATAGAATACTTTTTTAGATTAAATTACTTTCTTTAGATTGAAGTACTTTCTTTAGATTAAAGTACTTTCTTTAGATTGAAGTACTTTTTTTAGATTGATGTACTTTTTTTAGATTGAATTATCTCCTTTAGATTTAAAGTACTTTCTATATTTAAGTACTTCTTAGCGTACTTCTTTTAGATTAAAGTACTTTCTTTAGATTAAAGTACTTTCTTTAGATTAAAGTATTTACTAAGTTATTTCAATAGAAACCAGTGGGACAAGTGGTACATTGATTGAACTCTAAAGTCCAAAGATACTTTAAAACTTCCTGAGATGAGTTAACCCAAAGCACATCTAATTAAAAAGATAATTAAAAAGATAATTACTAAATGATAATTACTGAATGATAATTACTAAATGATAATTACTAAATGATAATTACTAAATGATAATTACTAAATGATAATTACTAAATGATAATTACTAAATGATAATTACTAAATGATAATTACTAAATGATAATTACTAAATGATAATTACTAAATGATAATTACTAAATGATAATTACTAAATGATAATTACTAAATGATAATTACTAAATGATAATTACTAAATGATAATTACTAAATGATAATTACTAAATGATAATTACTGAATGATAATTACTAAATGATAATTACTAAATGATAATTACTGAATGATAATTACTAAATGATAATTACTAAATGATAATTACTAAATGATAATTACTAAATGATAATTACTGAATGATAATTACTAAATGATAATTACTAAATGATAATTACTAAATGATAATTACTAAATGATAATTACTAAATGATAATTACTAAATGATAATTACTAAATGATAATTACTAAATGATAATTACTAAATGATAATTACTGAATGATAATTACTAAATGATAATTACTAAATGATAATTACTGAATGATAATTACTAAATGATAATTACTAAATGATAATTACTAAATGATAATTACTAAATGATAATTACTAAATGATAATTACTAAATGATAATTACTAAATGATAATTACTAAATGATAATTACTAAATGATAATTACTAAATGATAATTACTAAATGATAATTACTAAATGATAATTACTAAATGATAATTACTAAATGATAATTACTAAATGATAATTACTAAATGATAATTACTGAATGATAATTACTAAATGATAATTACTAAATGATAATTACTGAATGATAATTACTAAATGATAATTACTAAATGATAATTACTAAATGATAATTACTAAATGATAATTACTGAATGATAATTACTAAATGATAATTACTAAATGATAATTACTAAATGATAATTACTAAATGATAATTACTAAATGATAATTACTAAATGATAATTACTAAATGATAATTACTAAATGATAATTACTGAATGATAATTACTAAATGATAATTACTAAATGATAATTACTGAATGATAATTACTAAATGATAATTACTAAATGATAATTACTAAATGATAATTACTAAATGATAATTACTAAATGATAATTACTAAATGATAATTACTAAATGATAATTACTGAATGATAATTACTAAATGATAATTACTAAATGATAATTACTAAATGATAATTACTAAATGATAATTACTAAATGATAATTACTAAATTATCTACACTGAATGAAAGAGACTAAAGATTTCGGTTTACTGTAAAAAGTCCAAATTGATGTTCATAACATGAGAAAAAAATTCAAAGTCACTTTCTTCAGATAAAATATTATAAATTGGCTTACAGGAAAATCATTAAAAATTTACACCGATGAACTTACTTTCAAAGGTCAAACGACCTCCGGTTGCATATCCGTTACCGGAAAAAATTCAAAAATTTCGAATAGAGCGTCAAGTATAATAAGACTCACGTATGTAAAGAAATACATGAAATATTTTTAACTCACTTATGTATAATATTGCTTTTTAAAAGGTTATGGAAAAATACCACTCAATGAATTGAAAAAAAAAATTATATTCGAATATCGCTCCATCAAGTTTAAAAGTTTTTGAAAAAATTAAACTCATCACTCTCTTAACAGTGAACTAACGTGTTTAGAACACGTTAGTCAAAAATCTTGGAACTTCGTAGATGCTTATTATAATGAACAAATGAAAACGTGTCTAAAATCATGAATTAATTGCCAGTAATTTCTTATAGTACCTAATTAGTGATTATTTATTATATTATAGATAGCTATTTATATTTCGAAGAAAATACAAGAAGAAAGGGACATTAGAATTAATTCTGAGAAAGGTATGGTGGGGCCATAGAAGATTAAGAGGGGGTCCTTTTGCCCTTCTATGGCCCCACCATACCTTTCTCTCCGAGAGTTCATTTTCAATTCATTACAAACAGAAATGTTTATAAATGAGGCAAGTTACGTAATTCCGACCGTTATGCAATTTCGTGCAATTTTTGCTTGAATTATAAATATGCTGATTGTTTAATAAAGAAACAGAATTTACATGAATTAATCAGTGAATTTGGTGTACAGAAATTCGTATCTCTACGGTAGTACGTAACTGTTCGGTAATACATAACTTGCTCTAATCTTGCCATCTGTACTGATAACATGGTTATAATTTAAATACTAATTAATGAAAGAAGGTGGAGGACATCTCACAAACATTACGAATGTTAATGCACATTAATATGATATGAATGTTGTAAGGCCAACCAACATTATCACCCCTTCTAAATTCTTTGACAAATAGGTACCTACCTAAACAATAAAAACAATTTATTGACATGTTTCGCGTTTCTACAGAGTTTACAAGTTGAGTATTAATATGGTATAGGAAGTAGGGTAGATCCGAGTTATTGGACAATTCCACTTTTTCGATCATGTAAGAAAAAAATGTATGATTATTATTTAAAATAAAAGGGAACAAAATTAATATTTTTTTCTCATATGATCGAAAACGTGTAACTGTCCAATAACTTGGAACTCACCCTAGTTGATAATTACATATCAACATAAATGAACGAGAGACGTTATAACATATATATTATATATATATAGTATATATTTATTAATAGTAATATTAAAATCTGAATAAATAATGTAGTTGAAAGATAATTAGATTCATTTCATAATAATATCATAAATAAATAATTTTCTATATATGCTTTGTACTAAAGGAAGCACCAAGATAAGGGTTGATAAGATAAGGGTTGATATAGTTCTCGAATAAATAAATTAGTCAATATGTTATATATGTGAATGTGCTACCTAAAACTTTTTTAATTAGTAAACAGTACTTTATTTACTATTATTTCTTAAAATGACTGGAAACACTTTACCACTTTCTGAATTACGGATCGAACTTTTCACGATCAGAAATTGGATGGTTTCTTCTTCATTGTTGTTTCAAACAATTTCATGGTTTTTCTTATATATTCATTTACTAGTGAACGAGAAATCAGTGTTTTGAGAATCAATAATAGCGTCAATTTTTTTACTTTTTGTACATTGGGGGAAGATTTTGAAGTACCAACTATATGAAAAAAAGTGATATTGCAAGAATTCTCTTTTACATAATATGTCGAAAATTTGTTAGGTCTATGTACTCGATATCTTAAAACAAAATACTGTAATTAATCTCATATTGAGTTTTATAAACTTATTACGGTAGAGAGAAACAGTAAAGAACACTTTTTCAATGTTCTGTCTTAATAAAGTAAAAAATCCGTATCAAATTTATTGCGTTTGTCATATCTAGAGTCAAGATAAAATTATCTAAATTTTAACTCATTGTAACACGTAACTCATTGTAACACGTAACTCATTGAATGTGACGTGAAAATGTTTGAAGTTATTCATAATTTGCTTTCATCTATAAATACTCTAAAATCACTTATAAAAGAAGCATCTTCTATAAAATTCTTAGTGAATAGGACAGTCGAAACACAGTAACAGTTCCTTAATAATAGAAGTTCCACACCGGGCAACAAACAATCGTATATAGAGAAAACACCTCAACAATAATACACGGAGCAACACACACAAAGATTAGAATATAACATAAGTTCTACAAACAAATAACTCACAATTGATTGTCGGTTCAAAACATATTTGCCTTAAAATGTAAATTAGTTTTGATTATTCAGTTCGACATACATTTTTGAAAATCATCGCGTGTTCGGAATAGAATATGTTATATGCAGATAATAATGCTTGTGCAAGATAAAAGTTGATGTTGAAAATAAAAATAACATCGGAAGATCTATCATTTTTGTTCCCTTTCATATTCCACATTTCCAATTTCTAGAGACTACATATTGAGTATATAATTATATAGTAAACTTCAAACTTTACGTTAATTCAATCTTGAATTAGAAATGCAAGATCTATATATCATAGTTTCTTGATCTATTGTAAAAGCTACGCAGTAAAACTCCTCTATAATAAAATCATGTATAGTCCTGCGTAAGGAAGTACCCTCTATAGAAAACAAAATTTCTTCAGTCTACCATGAAATGGGCATTAGTTTTCTAAAGAAATTTGTTCATTATAGAGGCTACTTCCTTACTCAGGACACAACAGTCACCGTACAGGATTTCACTATATAGGATTTCTACTGTACTTGTATATAATGGTATGGATGCCCAGAGATAAAGTTATGGTGGGGTCATAGAAGATTAAGAGGGGCAGTTCTCACTCTTTTAAATTACTCTAATTAAAAAATTAAGCTAATTGATTGCATCCACTTTCATCAGTATAAAACGTAACTTCAAAAGTTTTTCATGGGGTGATTTCCGAGTTATCGTACGGTTCCATATTTTCGAGATCATGCAGGAAAAAAGTATATAATAATTATTATTAAAATAAAAGAGATAAATTAAATTTGTTTTCTTATATGATCGAAAATGTGAAACCGTTCGATAACTTGTAACTTTGCCTAAATTAATTATATTCATATATGCCAAACTTCATTAACTCAACTTAATCTTCTATGGACCCACCATAACTTTCTACTGGGTAGCCATCATGAAATTTTAAAATTCTATAATATATAAATGTTAGGTACTAATATTGTTTTAAACTTTTAATTCATTAAGCCGTTAATAATAATTCAAACTGCGACTTGAAAGACAATCTATTATATTTAATTAAAGGGCTTTTTCCCGTTATTTCTAATGCATCTGCTTAAAAATTGACACTTTTCCGAATGATAAATCACTTACAAGTGCCTATAGATACATTTTAGAAACTCTATTGAACTGCTGTACTAATTATTTTATGTATTTTCATATTAGTTTAAAATTTTCTCTGTGATGTGCATTTTAAGTACATTAAAACCTTGAAATAAATTTAATTTAGTCGAAATTAGTAAAGATTTGGGAGACTGATATGTTACGAACTAGGGTAAGTTACGAATTATCGGACAGTTTCACATCTTCTGTCACATATCATAAAATTATATAATTATTTTAAGTATTATAATTGGTATCCACAATACTTGAAGGTATCATGGATACCAATTGAAATAACGAGTTAAATTGCAATATTATTATTATAACCATTTTGTTGTTATATGACCGAAGATGTGAAACTGTCCGATTATTCGTAACATACCCCATTTACTAAGGTTATCAAAGCTAAGATTTTATTTGCAATTTGAATATAAAATATCCTAGAGATCTCATTTTAATAATGTGTTGAATGAGATAAATTATCACTTTTGAAATGCAAGGTTCTGACTAGATATGTTTCAATAGATTGCGAAGGTTCTGACTAAATTATTCGAATTTTCTGTTTTCACTTCATCCAAGTCGCGTGTTAGTGCCTAGCACGTTCACTGAAAGGGAGAAAAGAGGTCTTTAATTTGCTTTCACCTGTCAGGTACATGGAAATGCAAAGATATCATAGGATATTATTTTCAATATTACCAGGTTTATCAGACCTGTCAACCATCTCCTGAAGCTGGTACCACTTGGGGTCTTCGTCCACAACACTCGGATCTGTAAAAAGGTAATCGTTTAAATGTGATAAAAGCTTATTAGTAAACATGCATAGATGTGAGACTAGTTTGTTCAAAGAAATTTAAGACGCTAAAGCGCGAAAAACCGACCTGTCCGGTGACAGAGGCTGAAAATAACGCAAATGTCAAAATAGTCCGCTGGTTTAAAGCAAAAATTTTACAGATTCAAAATCAAAAACCGATTCTGTAGCTTATTCCGATTATTAGGGTATGAATTTTTTAGGCTATAAGAAGTAATTGCGCTATTTCTTAAAAAGAGAATTAATCTCGTATAGCTCCACTCTAAATTTTCACATACCAGACAAGTCTAGAACAACTTCTCCGAGGAACTCATTAGGTCTGCTTTGATCGTAATTCCAGGCCGTGACTTCAAGATATCGTTTCCTCAGGTCCGATGCTTGTAAGTTCGGATAGACCATCGTTTGGTTCCACTCTGGACTGCTGGTACGAATGAAATGACGAGTCCTTCGCTGATTCTCCAAACTGGAAAAAAGTATTATTTTAACCCTAATGAATTTGACGTGTGTTTTCTAGACACATCTTTTTTAAATTACCTTATATCTTTCAGGTCATTCCTTTAAATTTACTGACATTACTTGACTTTGTTCCTACATAAACACAAAATGTATTTTTGTGTTTAAAAGTTAAAAAATATTTACATATCAATACGCAAGAATTTGTCGACGTTTTTCATGGAGTACAGACATATGCGCGAGTTGTGATTGGGTCACGCTCCACCCAATCACAGATCTGCTCACTCAGTTGCCAATGTCTTACATACCTATGTATTCATTTCTCCTTATATGTTCTATATTTTTACTTGAAATTTGATACACATTAGTCTAGTATATACTAACAACTTGTAATAAATAATTAACCGTAGCTTTATAAATAAGACATGTGTTTTTTTAACACATAGTCAAACCTCCCCGTTGATTCTGACAGTCAAACTCATTAGGGTTAACACACGGTGGACCAGCAGGTTACTTTAACCCACATATTATTTTAAGACGTCTCCATTATAAGTTATTGCTCCAATATGTACGAATTTCACTAACTAAATCAAAATTCATGATTTTTTTTTTTAATTTGTTCCTATATTACTTCGAAAGCTATTCCAATATCTACCCCAAAAATCCAATGGGTGATTTTAATGTATTAATGAATGATATGTTCTACATAAAGTTGACTCTGATTTAAAATAGTCATACCTTCTGCCAGGTAGCAAGTATACTTTGATGAATGGATCAGGTCTTGTATCGCCATCTTCCCTCAAAGTCAATAAATGTCTTGCCCTCAGCACGGTCACGTAAAGGATTTGAGCCACAATATCGTGACAAATCAGAAGCTGAACCTCAGCTCGAGGAGGATGGTGACGCTTACTCTTACGAGATTTGTCTTTAGAAGTTGACTTTCCCTGAAATTTATATGAATATTAATCAAAATGCTCAACTTTATTTAGTCATATTCATGACTAAGTAAAGTTGACTTAACACTAACCTTGCGATCACGATTTCTAGTGTCATCTCTTCTTCCCATCGAAGGAGAAGCCATCGCAGTTCTGCCATCTAGGTTAAGTTGTTGAGGAGGGTTTCTACTTCTATGCCGTCGATCTCGTTCACTTGTCTCGTAATCTCCGTGATATCTAGAGTCTCTGTTACCCGAGTTATAATAGCTTCTATCATCCTTATACTGAGTTGATGTATAGTTATCTCCGTAGTTGTCAAGTGTACCGCTTTGATGGGAGTAGTTCGGGTCATAATAGCGATCATCTACGACTCTAGATTTCCCTCTATGATCATATACAGAATCCTTATATCTATCATCAAAAGCATGATCGTTGTATCTCGAATCATGGTGTTGACCACTCCTGCTGCGACTATCATAATAATCAGTTCGTTCTCTTGGATGACTCCGATAGCGTTCATCTTCTCTATATCTGTCAGAGTTCCCTCTAAAATCATTGTAATGACTGCCTTGCGTATATCGATCCTTTGTATCATACCATTTATCACTATAGTTATTATAATAAGGATCATCATGATATCGACTTCTATAGTCACTGCTGCTGGATCTTTGCTTGTTTCCATAGCGGTAATTATTTCCATAGTCTTTGAATGATCCGTATCTTTGAAATCTATCTAAATCTTTTCGAGCATCTTCAAATTCTTCTCTATACTTTCTAGATGAATAATCTAGGTACTGAGCCGAGCCATACTTTCTTTCTCTTGGATCATCTGAGTAATGCTTTGGCGCCTTTCTTATTTCCGGCAAATACCTATTCTTGTACTCCTCTGGATAGCGATCTTGCGAGTGCCATCTTCTTTCAGAGTGATTGTAGTCCGTTCTGAAAGCCGGATCACTGTGGTGACGGGTCCGCAAATTGCTTCCTCGATTGTAGTAATCACTATCACGATGACCGTAACTGCTTTTCGATCTCCAATGATGATCTGCAAGAATACATTGTTACCATGGATTAACACTTATATTTTACAAATACACACAATCTCAAAATAAACAGGATAAACTATTGTCACCTCTATTGCCCATTTCGTCATACGCATCCCATGAATGTCTTCGTCCGAATCCTGGTATGTTCGGTAGTTCCCTCTCCCCTTGATAATTGCGATCGTAGTCTCGCTTCCTTCGACGATCGGAAAACGTGTCTCTCCAAAATGAGTCTCCGTGATTTTTATATCGGCTCAGCTGTCTAGGATCATCTGCATATTTTTGGTTCCGGTAATCTGAAATAAATTAGCGGTAAATAGTATTCCTAGTAGAAAATATTAAATGAATGTCAGAGATAGTATAATATATTATTACCGTGTTTAGATGACGATAGGTAAGCATTATCATATCCGTATCCAGTTTGGTCGAAATTACTTCCACCGTATTGATTATATGTATTATTACGCCCTCTGTATTGATAATCTATACCTGAACTATTGTTATAACGATTTCCATTTATATCAATTTGATAATTGGATTGATTGTATCTTTTATTTCTTGGTGGAAATTCCCTGAAATAGGGTTCATATGTTCCTGCAGAATACCAATCTTCATCTCTAAAAGAACCGAAATCTGGAAGTTTTCCGCTAAAATCTGGCATTCTTTTACCCGAAATCATGTTGATGTCACTGGAAAAAAAAAAGTTATCATTAGACCGTTAAAAATTGATTGAAGACAATATTTTCCCATTAAAGGGCCCTACACACGTAGGTTTTTTTAAGTCTTTCCACCAGACTTTTTGCTAAACTCCTCCTAATTTTTCCACGAGAATATAAGAAAAAACTATATAATTATTATTTTATTTCAGTTGATATCCATGATACCTGCAGGTATCATGGTGAAAAAACTTAAAAAACCCTACGATTGTACGGCCCTTAAAACAAGAAGAAACTAAAAACTATTAAACTGTATCTCTAAATAGTAATTCTCACTTTCTAATCAAGATTTCGACTTCTTGTTTGAAAGCACTTTGATCCAATATATGCTGTACTTCAGAGTCAGTTCTATCCATCAGAGAAACACCGTTCCATTCTAGCACCATGTCACCTTCATGAACTTCTCTCAACTTATCCGCTATTCCACTAGGTAGAATTTTCGACACAAAACCACATACTCTGCCCTTTGAACCGGGAATCTCTTTTCCACCTAGTACTTTCATGCCGACTCCGTTACCTGAAAATGAAATAAATCACACTATTGATTCCATTCAAAGTTTATCATATTCAGAAAGTTTTCTTCTTGTACTCGCCAGCATTTCTTCGATCCTTGGGATCTTTCGTTAGTAGAAAACGCTTCACCGGAGGAGACGAGCTAGAATTTCCCCGAAATGTAGTATCACCCTCCAACTGAATCAAAAACATTCAAATTAGATTGTCATGGTTAGGTAAATCATAATTGAAATTATATATCAAATGCAATGTGTGAATATTAATATGAAAGCTTGTTGTGAATATTTCACTGAATTCTTGTCGATATTTGAAACATATTCATTGTAATATCAAAAATAATCATTGATTTCGCAACAGTTATCTAGAAATATTTCAATCACCATCTTCAAATTAGCCTGATAAACCTACCCCTTGTTGAAGGAAGGAAGGTGGACCAGACGGATACACATTACCAGAGCGACCGTATTGACCTGTTTTCTTGATTGAACCATCGGCCATAAGTTGCGTCCCAGTCAAATCAGACGTGCCACCATAACCATGTTTCGACCCAGAATAGTAGGGATTTTGATCATGTATTGAGTCATATCCATGATTTCTATTGTATAATCCAGACCTTGAATGAGAATTCATTGGATTGTTGTAATCAATATTGTTCAAGTAGCTTCCTGATCCGGGATAAGAGCTACCGTATGGATTACCCAATCTGTTACTATTGGAGTAACTAGAGTAACTCTTGTTGCCAATGTGACCAGAGTTATACATGTATTCATTTGCCAGTGGATCCATTGGATCTATGCCAGTGTGCATTTGAAGCAATGCCTGTTGATCAGATGGAAGTTTGCTTGTGATCTGCCGATACTGTTGTTCTAGAGCTTTCTGCTCCTGGAGTTCTCTCAGTTCCTTCGTCAACACTGGTTCGTTTGCGAGTAATTGATGTTCATGGTAAAGAATATCTTCTTTTGGAGGGGAAGTGTTGGTAAAACAGTTGTACTTCACTGTGGAAAGACATGACATCACTCAGACTAGTGCAACAGGAAACCTTTCTTGTATTTACAACTATGACTCATTTGATTGAAAAGATTTCCACTCAACAAATTTTCCATTTCATAAAGAGGGTTCATTCAATCTCAACGAATTCAAGTTTTCGAACTGTCGTATGTTGGATATTCACTTGCTATATTAACTCTCTATCTTATGTATTGATATATAATTCTTTATAATTCATCTTCTAGTTTTTGAAATTTGATACCGAAAAAGTAGAAAATAATATCTATGTTGATCCTGTGTTTCCTACTGTTCATATGAATCTATAATCAACAGGAAAAATTGAAAATAGGATAATTTTTACAACATGAGGATATTTAAAAGAAAAAATAATAAAAAAGTAGAATATATTTTAAGGAAATAGAATAGAGTAATAAAGGTTGACGGATGGTTTAATCGCACCTCTTATAGCTTCATCAGGTCTTCGGATGAAGAAAATCGAACTGATCTAGTCTAGGGTAAGTGACGAATTATCGGTCAGTCAAATCCGGTCTTGCAGAAGTATCAGATAGCACAATAATAACAATTTTTATATTGTTTTTTCTTATATGACCGAAGAAATAGTACTGACCGATAATTCGTAAATTATCCTACCTTTTTAACTATAATGGTTGTGATAGCACACCTCTAATTTTTGTAATGAATATAAAGAAGGTAAACGTATATCTAGTTGTCACCGTTAGCAGGCTACGAACAAATTTTTACTTTTTCGGTATCAAATTTCAAAAAATGATAGATGAAAATCTCTCCGAAAGTTAAAAAAAACTTTAAAAAAACAAGATATCAGTAATTTTTTTGTATTGAATCAACATTTAATTTCTATTGAAACCCCGTTATTTTTAACGGGAAGGTACACTAGTAATATATGATAGAGAGTCATATATAAAGTAGATATCCAACATACGAGAGTTAGTCATAATAAATTCATTATTTATTCCAGTTTATCACCTTTTTTTCCTGACGATGCATCGACATCTTTCTATTTGAATGCTTGAGTATACGGCCCGCTTCACTCTTTCGTATTTTACATCGCGAAAAAAAAGCTCTTTTTAAAATGTATTCACAGTAGCGTTTTTTTATGACAAGAAAACGGAAGTGTGAAGCGGGCCTAAAAAACGATGAGATTAGAATAAACCTCTTGATAATGAGGTATGACTCAGTATAACTAAATGATTCCACTTCTGCTACATAAAGGGCCGTACACACGCAGGGTTATTTAAGTCTTTCCACCAGACTTTTTGCTAAGCTCCTCCTACTTTTTCCACGAGAATATAAGAAAAAACTATATAGTTATTATTTATTTCAGTTGGTATGGTATCATGGATACCAACTGAAATTAATAATAATTAGCTATATCGTTTTTTCTTATATTCTCGTGGAAAAAGTAGGAGGAGCTTAGCAAAAAGTCTGGAGGAAAGACTTAAAAAACCCTACGTGTGTACGGCCCTTTAATCATTTCAAGCTACTTACCGTCTGGTAGAGATGCTGATCGTCCTGAAAATTAAGCAAATATATCTAGTAAGTAAATTACCAAAATATCAATATTTCGTAATTCCATCGATCTTCCCCATTTTTCAATGATATCAACCTTCCAAATTCTTACTCTTACTGCATTCTCTATTATTCATTTTCTTTCGAATAGTGTGTATTTAGCAGCAATATATTATGTATGTAAGTATATGCTATCCGTTTGAACACATTTCTCGTTATTTGCTCATTAGGGTAAGTTCCAAGTTATCGAACAGTTTCTCATTTTAGATCATGTAAGAAAAAAGTATATCATTATTAAAATAACAACTTTGAATAATAATTATCAAAAAAATTATTATATGATCGAAAATGTGGATCTGTGAGATAAATTGTACTTTACCCTAGGAGGTACTAGGTTTTGCAGCACAAAATCTATTTTCTCTTTCTTTTTAAGGCTGCTTCACACATCACCGATATCCGTCCGGGACGTCACCGGTCAGTGATTTTTTATCACTGAAGAGAGCCGGTACTGTGTGAATGTGTCCGTTGAAATTAAAGTAACGATACATCTTTTCACTGACACCGAATCACTGAGAGGAGTGTGACGGAGACGGACCGGTGACGTGCCGGACGGATATCGGTGATGTGTAAAGCAACCTTTAATCAGTTTTATATAAGACTAGCTATTTTTATTGGTATCCAGGATATCAAAAAGGTATGATGGATACAAATCAAAAAGCGTGTTAAATTGTCAAATTATTGACTTTTCCCTATATGGTCGAAAGTTTGGATCTGTCCGATAACTCGGAACTTACCCTACATACAGTGAACAGTATAGATCACTTTAAAATAGCTTTTTTAATTTGGATCTGTTTCGAAAACTATTTCGAATCCTTTTTTTCATAATTTAATTTCAATGAAATGGATTTTTTATTTCCATGCATTATTTTCTTCAGTTTGATTTAAATCGGAATTATTGGTACGTTTTTATATATTTTGTATAAAATAATTATTTAATCATGGGATATTATATTAAATTAATATTTATTTACAATATATTTTAGTGGTAAAGGTACCATATTTATAAGAAAGGTACCATATTTATTAGAAATGTACCATATTTATTAGAAAGGTACCATATTTATTAGAAAGGTACCATATTTATTAGAAAGGTACCATATTTATTAGAAAGGTACCATATTTATTAGAAAGGTACCATATTTATTAGAAAGGTACCATATTTATTAGAAAGGTACCATATTTATTAGAAAGGTACCATATTTATTAGAAAGGTACCATATTTATTAGAAAGGTACCATATTCATTAGAAAGGTACCATATTTATTAGAAATGTACCATATTTATTAGAAAGGTACCATATTTATTAGAAAGGTACCATATTTATTAGAAAGGTACCATATTTATTAGAAAGGTACCATATTTATTAGAAAGGTACCATATTTATTAGAAAGGTACCATATTTATTAGAAAGGTACCATATTTAATAGAAAGGTACCATATTTATTAGAAAGGTACCATATTCATTAGAAAGGTACCATATTTATTAGAAAGGTACCATATTCATTAGAAAGGTACCATATTTATTAGAAAGGTACCATATTTATTAGAAAGGTACCATATTCATTAGAAAGGTACCATATTTATTAGAAAGGTACCATATTATTAGAAAGGTACCATATTTATTAGAAAGGTACCATATTTATTAGAAAGGTACCATATTTATTAGAAAGGTACCATATTTATTAGAAAGGTACCATATTTATTAGAAAGGTACCATATTTATTAGAAAGGTACCATATTTAATAGAAAGGTACCATATTTATTAGAAAGGTACCATATTTATTAGAAAGGTACCATATTTATTAGAAAGGTACCATATTTATTAGAAAGGTACCATATTTAATAGAAAGGTACCATATTTATTAGAAAGGTACCATATTTATTAGAAAGGTACCATATTTAATAGAAAGGTACCATATTTATTAGAAAGGTACCATATTCATTAGAAATGTACCATATTTATTAGATTTCTTCCAATAAAAGAAATCATGTAGTTAGTTCCGAGTTATCGGTCAGTTCCACATTTTCGGACATAAAATAACAAAATATATGCCAATTATTATTTCACACGTAATTTTAATTACTATTTTTTATCTCACGTATTCGAAAATGTGGACTGAAAATGTGGAACAATAAGTTTTACAATGAATTTAATTAGTGAATCCATAAATCCTTTTTCATTTTATCTTTAAATTCCCACTTGAATGGTAATTATTTACATCTTATTTTCTTTTCAAGTTTTGTAGTTTTAAAACATATTATGTTTAAATCACAGAGGCTCTTTAAATAATTAGATAAATTCTGTAGATTATTCTGAACTGGTGTAACTTTCAAGAAAATAAGATGTAGATCCAAATTGTAATTTTTCTAGTTATACCTAATTAAAGTATCATTTTGGAATTCATTTTTATGGGTAAATTTTGTTCTATCACCTTTTAAAAGAAACAATTTCAAGGAATATCAAAGAGTACAAGTTATTCTGATATACACAGCCTACTTTTTTTCTGTTCTGTGTCCGATTTTCATTAAACAAAATGCCCATCAAACAAAAAACTTATACATTAGAAATTCTTAGACAAGTGTAAATGAAATTGCATTCGAAAATTTATGAATAATAGAAAATGAGTGAATGAACAAGTGAAATTCAATGTTGTTTTCAATCTAAAATTTTGCTGGCCACAATTGGATACAATGAACTTTACAAATTTAGAGTCTGAGCTTCACTCTCAAAGTTAAACAGGGACTAAAGAAGCAATGTAGGTACTGATTAGGCTCTAAACACTGCTACTGCAACACAACCATAGAAAACAAGAGAAAATAAAAGAACAGGAAGCATGGGGGTGAAAGCTAAGAATTGAAATGAAATAGAACTGATCTCCATACTACTCTACTGATGTTGCTATCTCTTCATTGCAAGGAATCATGCAGATACCAACTAAACCAAGTACACACCACAGTTTCTAGAAGGGAAGTTGCTTCTCTTAAATCACAATATTGGTTGAACTAAAGATATCCTATGGCTTAAGTAGCTATATATCCTAACATTCAAAAGGATTACTGAGTTTGAAGGATTTAGTTGAAATCCTAACTTCTCTAATTCTGTAAACTGTGGTACGCACTAGGAACATTCCGGAGAAAACTTAATACTCGATACATCGAGCTTTCAAATTCGAAAACCTACTCAAAATTTTACTTTTTTTTCATTTACGTTTTGAATTGACATGCTGGAGGCATCTTAGAAGAAGTGACATTACATTTAGAAGATATTGAAAAGATGTTAGGCACAGCAAAATAAAATACCACAGTGGGAGGAAATTTAAGAACATAATTTTAAGAAAATGGTGAATTCTGAGAGAAGTTAAATACTAAACACATGATTGAGAATTGTTTCAATTGAGCCACACAAATACTATTTTGAGAAGAATAAAAGTTCACAAATGGAAAGAAAAATTGAAGAGATGGCCGCCTAAAGAAATTCGGACACATTATTTCAAGATGGCAGATTTTCTACAGTCTGCACAGAAAATACCTGACAAGATTGAACATCCACTACCAATTTTGAGTGACAACACTAACCAGGCTGTGTTTAAATTGAAATAAAATTACTTTCCTAGAATATCTTTCCAACAGAACTTAGATTGATTGATTGACTACTTTGGTGTTCCTTGAATTGAAGTTTGAATTACAGGGATTGAACACATTTCGACCCGTTCATCCAGGGTAGAGAAACACCAAAGGATGTAGTTTTCAAATAGCATAATGTATTTGAAGATTCAACAACAACTGCAGTATTTTTTCAGTATTCATTAATTGTTTACATGCCATGAACAAGTAAGTATAATAATAATTAATGATAAAATAATCAATAATATACAGTCAAATGAATTTGTTAACCGTACAAGTAATAATAATAAGTCTCCCAGACCAGGGTTTGAGACATGCATGTATAGACTAGTTTACTGCCACGTGATGCATCTTGGCCAGAGCCTGACAGATCATTGATACAAAAGATGATACTAAATGCAATTCACTGTAAAATGTGGAGAGAGATCGCAACTGGCAGATGCGTCAGGCGGCAGCGAGCTAGGTGAACATCTAGTATTTTATTTATTGAATTTGCAGTGGAGCTCAGACCGTTTAGAATACTTTAAAAAGTTCTCAGTTAATTATGTATAGAGTAAATTGGAAATTAAAGTATAGAGAAAAGAAACATTGAATTAATATTTTTAAGGTCACTGTATTTTTTAAGAGTACGTATTTAGGTACAGTTAATATACCCATTTGCCATAACAATTTTGATATCTAAAGATAAATCGTTATTTAATTAAAGGGTTTTACACTATTTTAGTATAGGGAAGATAATGGAATGTTCACATAATATTATTGTGCAAATCAATAATATAAGTTATTTCTTCTCAATTTAACCTAACTGTGATGATCACTAACAATATCATATATGTTATATATATATATATTGAAATAAATTTTCAATGGCTGTGTTTTGACCACTTGGTGGTCGAAACACGGTCACTACAAGGGTAGCAAATACAGTAAATCTTTTAATTAGTAGTCGAGTATTGAACAACCAACGAGGTACACTCCTTATTCATCTAATGAGTTAATAGGTCATTCATTAATCCAAGAAATAGTTCTAATAATATGTCGAAGAGAATATCGCACATTACAACAATAATATTATCAGTGATTTCAACATAATAGTAGACATTAATTAAATATTTGGTTCTTTCAATAGATTGAATATCAACAAAATAGTTATTAGAATATAAAATACTTATATTTTACAACCATAATATACCAGTATATAAAAGAAAGTTCATATAGAAAAGCAGTTTTCAAACTGCTTCATATTCAACAGACCAATGGGTAGATTCTCAACAAATATCTATTAGTTATAAACGGGTTCGATATTATTAATTTCTTATTTATCTTAACAATTAAAGTATTTAATATCGGTAAAATACTCATTAATCACCAACTAATTAATGATATGCAAAACTAGTATCATTATATTGACTCGCATATTAATCCAGACAAAGAAACATTAATGAGATTTCCTTCGATTTCTTAGTTTAACCTCTGGTCATTATTCTATAAGTTCAATTGTTAACCTACTTACATTATTGATCAAGGATTGTAATGCAATTATATCTCAATTCAATAATTCGACTCCGAAGACGGATGTCTCCATTGCACTTCTTCTAAGTCGTTTTCTCTGAGTTCAAGCTGTCATATTATATATATGTAACTACTTTTAATATATAGAATTTAACGGTGAAATAGTTGTCTAGTATGGCAATATCTATATACACTGTTGCAAACACCGAAAACCAAACCCAGTGCGTAATGGTTTGCCTTACGTGCAATCATTTCCTTCAATTCGTGTTGTAAAATCATTTAGAACACATTTTGCTATACACAGCCTAAGTTGTTTCTTTTCTTGCCATCCTAATAAGAGAAAAATCTTCTAAGCTAACTTATATTACCTCCTGAATAAATACACCGAAGAAGAGAATTCTTCTTCAAGTACATTCGAATAGAAATGTAAGCTCTACGAGTTGTATTCTTCATCTTCCCTATTTTACTAATTCTTATCATTAAATCTTGCGGTGATGAGTAAACCTACTATCCCACTTTGTATAATTTATTGTGTACCTAATCGATATATCTTGCGGTGATGAGTAAACCTAATATCCCACTTTGTATAATTTATTTTGTACCTGATCGTAAAACCTAGTGGTGATGGAATACCTAATATCCCACTTTGTATAATTTATTTTGTACCTGATCGTAAAACCTAGTGGTGATGGAATACCTAATATCCCACTTTGTATAATTTATTATGTACCTGATCGTAGAACCTAGTGGTGATGGAATACCTAATACCCCAATTTGTATAATTTATTGCGTACCTAATCGTAGAACCTAGTGGTGATGGAATACCTAATATCACACTTTGTATAATTTATTATGTACCTGATCGTAGAAGCTAGTGTTGTCGAGAAACCTAATGTCTCTCACTTTTTAAAATTTTGCAATGAGCTCGTAGAACCTAGTAGTGACGAAATATTTAATGTCCCACTTTTTATAACTTACAATGTGCTTGATTGTAAAACCTAGTTGTGACGAAATACTTAGTGTTCCACTTTGTATAATTTACAATATACCTAATCGTAAAACCTAATAGTGACGAAATACCTAATATTCCACTTTGTATCATTTTCTAGATCTTTGAAATTAATAGCAACGAACTACCTAATATATGTCCATCTTGTATTATTATCTAGGTGCCTGATTATTGAATCTAGTGGCGACGAATATGTCTAATGACCCATGCAGTAGGTAGGTACCTGATTGTTGAACATAGTGGCGACATGGAAACATTCTGTCGTATTTTATTTTCAATCGCATTCTCTAATTGAGTTAGGCATATATATACACATAATAAGATAATTCTGAACATTAGTTTTTCGAAATACTTTTGTCATTACAGTATTTATTGGCGTGTTATAATGATCAGCTTGAATTGGTTAATTTATGAACATTCAAAGAGGGAAGAGAGTTACTTCAAAACAAACTAGCATTCGTGTTGTACCGAAAAATTTAGTATGTTCTAATTTTTGTCGAGAGAGACTAATTGAATAGAATCTACCATTCAATATCGATTATGAGACACGTATTCAATCAAACGATTTGCTAGAAAAAATCTAATCTTCTGAGAGATAAACTGAATCAATAAAAATTCACAAAAAAAACATATTAACAAGGACTCGTTATTATTAACTTAAGACACTTAAATGATATAGAAAATGTCAATAACTCGTCTAGAAAATAAGTATAAAAAATAGTAAATCAATTACTTCATTTTCATATCTTAAGGCACAATGAACTGAGGATACTATGTGTATGTAGTATTTACTTATTATCTTAGCATGCTTGGACCATCTGAATTATTATGACATTTGTATGTTCATTCTAACTGTTAGTAAACATATACATACATACCTATAGAACACAGTGCCCATTACATATATTTGTAATATACCTTTTGGAATACTTAAAAGATTTAGTAAATTGTTATCGTGATGCAGGTAGCTACAACTAGCATTCTTTGGGATATTGATATCATATATTTTCACTGGGTATTATTCTCGGGTAGATGAGTGAGTAAATTACATAGATTTGTAGTTGATATAATCATTCAAGAGATATACACTTTAGTCTTTTCATTCATACTACATCATACATTAATTATAATGTTTAAAAATTGAATATTTCATTATTAGTCATTCCGTTATTAGGCCATTCTAGACATATATTATAAGATAGATAGACAAAAATAATTAGTCTATTGGAATTGTTGCTAAATCAAAATTGAATAACATTTTCTTTCAAAAATATCGAAATGAGTTACAAATCTACGAGTGAAGAATTTTATTAATATTTATTTTAATTTAGTATATTCTTTGTGCTTGTTGTCAAATTATGTCTCCAAGGATGTAGGATAATTTTGCTCATTTAGATTAATTTTTATAATTGTCAGAGATATCTAAGCTCACCCCTTTGCGTTATATGAGCAATCTTTCTGTATTCGAATGTAAAGGTAAAATACTTTCATTCGAGAAGAAAGAGGAAATACTAGAATAGAAGTAAAACAGCTCACAATACTTCTCTCACCGAAGCTGCAACGTCTTGAGCTTCCTTAGTCTTATAAATTAATATTTGATCTAAGGCTAGAACCTAGAATCATGCTAAATTAATCGATTTGGAAAAAAATTATTTTCTGTGACGCCTTTGAAGGTCATATTTGCTTCTGTGAGATTGATTTAAAATAGGAGCATTCGTTAGATCTTCTAGTAATTTTCTTGATCGTGTTGGCATGTCTGGCAAGAGCGGCATTGCTGGAGTAAAATCACTCATCGTCTCCAATTCGTGTACCATTGGGTTATAGTCAGAGAAACGGTCTAAGAGAGACGCTGCGTACTCTTCTGGTTGAAAAGTGGTAGCTAGTCTAGCAATTGACCGATCTTCTTCCGTTCCAGGAAATCTACCTTGTGAAGATGCACTCCGCATCGCTCCGTAATATGCTCGAGGTGTTACCCTAGAACCTGAAATATGCCTGTTAGCATTTGTGCTACCTGTTCTATACCCTGCATAGTTACCGTAATACATTGAAGAGGGATCTCTTGCATCTCTCAGAATATCATCAATTGACCGTAACACACTCGTAGAGTCTCTGGTTGAGCCAATATTTTGAGTGTGTTGGTCAAAGGCTGCAAGTGCGCGATGATCTGTGAAACCAAGTTCTGCAGTCTCTCTCAGTCTAGCAAGACGAAGCAGTTCTTCGTGCAGACGAGAATTCTCTTCAATTTGCTGCCTGCGTCTTGAAATTTCAGCTTTAATCTTTTGCTTCTTTTCTTCCCTGGAAAACATGTCGTCATCATCATCTGATGCGTATGGAGAAGGATGCCAAGAACGTGGCTTCCTGTTCTTTCTAGAGGTTTTGTGTCTGGAAGCAGCTGTGTCATAGAGACCAATGGAGCTGTAAGAACGTCCTTCTATTCCACCTTCAGATCCTCGTCTTCCATGAACTCTGAAAGTAACATATAGCGATATGAATAATCGTTATTGTCTTTCAAATTAAGATCTTTGACAACATAAATTTGGTATTTGAAAGCTTTACCTTGCATTTAAGAGACGTGAAGCCAAGTCATCATCATTAAATGCGTTCATAGACGAATTTCGCATAGAGTGCCCATATATACTCTGCAAAGTATAGAAATTAATTGAATGGAAAAGTAATGACCAATAGAAACAATCTTAAAGTAGCCACTTATTAAGAGTATGGATATATTTGTATTTCCTGAAAATAGAATCAGTGCAGTTTCCCAATATTGATCAAAATCAACCTACAAGCGATTTACCACAACTATCTACGATTTGGGGATACTTACTCTTTCTATTTCAGATTTCAATAAATCGTCCTTTAACGGTGAAAGGGAAGATATGAACTTAGGATCTGATAATTGTCGTCGATGGCCAATTTTTCGACGTGAATGATAACCGTGTCGCGGAGAGGAGGTCGGAGACATAGCTAGTCGACGTTGAATTTCAAGCCTATTGAGTTAACACGGATGAACGTGCAATTGTTAGACATTCATCGAAAAATGCATATAGATAATCATCATACTTAGAAGAGAAAAAGCGAACAGAAACGGAATGAAGGTAATAAAATTCTTATGCTTTGAATTCAACTTTAGTTGTTGTGTTTGGATTTCATGTCACAAATTAGGAACACAATCCAAAAATTCATCACAAATTGAGTTCAGATGAAACTTCTGTCCAAAGCAACAAAATATAATGCAAAGGAATATACAATCACAATATTAAGAAGTGATGCAAAAACATAAATAAATCAAAATCCAAGTTTTAATGATGACAAAACTGGCTGAAATTATAATGCAACATATGTTGATCAATAGCATATTAATGTTATATCAGTTTCTTTCCTATTTAGTCTCTAAAATAGTCTATCAATAGAGAAGATTGAGAGTCAAGAACTGACCTTTGTATGGAGGATAGAGAACCGGAATAATTGGCTGATGATAGCCTATCCAGCTCTTTTCTAATACGACTATCTCGATCCTTGTCAAAGTAGTTTTTCTTTCTTTCATCTTGAATTCTTTGAAGCTCAGCTTCTAGCATCAATCGGCGGTCGGATGCCGAGGAAGTGATTTCATTGTGCAGCTGTATGAAAAATACCGTCTGATCCACTTTGTTTAAAAAATCTCTACATTCCACTAGGCTTGCATTAATCTTTTGTTATTGGCCAGTAATAATCATTTAAGAAATGCATAATTCTGTTCATTTTGCTTTATAAATCTTTGTGAAAGTAACAAAGCTGTACTGATTTTAAATTGAATACATGAGGTTTGCCGAATATATTTATCAAAAATTATGTAAACCATTATTTTCAATTTGTGGTCTGGCTAAAATGTAGTTATTTTAGCAACAGATCAACTCTCGAAAATAAATAATAAATCCCGTTTTCTCAGAGTATGTAAACCTATTTTAACGCTAACTGACTTAGCGTATTCAGAGTATAATGGTCATGTGCACCGATTCGCTATAACCTCGACAAGCTACTACAAAGAACAACTTTGTTATTTTCAATGAAAGATACTTATAATGCAGCAGAATAATTCGTTCACAAGCTTGAAATTCTCCATGCATTTGCTGACTTTTTGTTAGTCTAAAGCAGCAAGCACTATATGCGACTGCGTACAATCTTTTATTCACGATGTTGTCATGCAGTCGAAAAGTCTATGCATTTCATACCCTATTTAGCCAAATCTCCAACCTCCTCTAAATAGGAAATGCAAAAAGGCAACCAAAGCATTTTACCACCGAAAGTAAATCAAAATGTAATGCTCTATTTTCACACGATCTGAGCTAAGTGAGTTTGCAAAATACAATTCTAGTTCAAATAAATAAATAAATACTTGATATATATAAGTGGTCATATATTACTTATTAGTGATAACTTAATGTGTGCGATATCTAGAGGTCCAAGATAGATTAAAATGAGCAACGAATAGAACTTCCATTCTAGTGAACGAATCTATTATATAAAATAACTCATTCAGTCATGCATCTACATTTCTTTTGAACTGTCCGCTAATATTCCTAAGATAATAATTTCACCTGTGATAAGCTTCGTTTGACTTTGCTGAGGGAAGAGCCAAGTCCATCTCCCGCGTGACTCTTGGTAGGGTTGGTGTAAATGAGGTGGTGAAGATCTGGAGGAAGCATTGACGCAATGCAGGATGGCAAGCCACTCTTCAGTTGAGGAGCTCCACCGGAGATACTGGAAGCAGAGGACCGGAACCCACTTCCCGCTCCTAGAAATGGATAGAAATATGAATGTTTATATACAAATAACTGGGGATCGAACGGTGGCCGAAAATTTCGGTCTCGGATATTTCGTTCTGGAAATTCGGTCTCGGATATTTCGTTCTGGAAATTCGGTCTCGGATATTTCGTTCTGGAAATTCGGTCTCGGATATTTCGTTCTGGAAATTTGGTCTCGGAATTATTAATGTCCTCTCAACATAAATGACCGTTATGTAGTTTGTTGCATCCGCTAGTTTGTTGTACTACACACTTCATGAGTGTTTAATGACCTGGCAGAGGGTCAGGGGGCGTCACGGCCCTCGAAACATCAAACTGTTAAGTTTTAATAATACCTCAGACCGAAAGTTCCGAGACAAAATTTTCGGAAACGGATTATTTCCTAAAACCCTGAGTAACTTTTATCCAGGTAGACATGAATATATAGGGTTATTTACAAGTTATCGGGCAACTCCATATTTTCGATAATATAAAATATACAATTAAAAATAATGAGTTGAAATGTTATTTTCTAGTCTTCGACAAGTATACTTGTCTAAGGTTTTCGAATGCAATTATAAACGATTTGAAGGAAACAATACCAAATAATCCTAACATTACCTAAAATTACCTAGTAATCCAACATTACCTAGTAATCCAACATTACCTAGTAATCCAACATTACCTAGTAATCTAATATTACCTAGTAATCTAATATTACCTAGTAATACATTATTACCTAGTAATCCAATATTACCTAGTAATCCAACATTACCTAGTAATCCAACATTACCTAGTAATCTAATATTACCTAGTAATACATTATTACCTAGTAATCTAATATTACCTAGTAATACATTATTACCTAGTAATCCAATATTACCTAGTAATCCAACATTACCTAGTAATCCAACATTACCTAGTAATCCAACATTACCTAGTAATCTAATATTACCTAGTAATCTAATATTACCTAGTAATCCAATATTACTTAGTAATCCAATATTACCTAGTAATCCAATATTACCTAATAAACCAATATTACCTAGTAATCCAACATTACCTAGTAATCCAATGTTACCTAGTACTCCAATATTACCTAGTAATCCAACATTACCTAGTAATCCAATGTTACCTAGTACTCCAACATTACCTAGTAATCCAACATTACCTAGTAATCTAATATTACCTAGTAATACATTATTACCTAGTAATCTAATATTACCTAGTAATACATTATTACCTAGTAATCCAATATTACCTAGTAATCCAACATTACCTAGTAATCCAACATTACCTAGTAATCCAACATTACCTAGTAATCCAACATTACCTAGTAATCCAATGTTACCTAGTACTCCAATATTACCTAGTAATCCAATATTACCTAGTAATCCAATATTACCTAGTAATCCAATATTACCTAGTAATCCAATATTACCTAGTAATCCAATATTACCTAGTAATCTAATATTACCTAGTAATCCAATATTACTTAGTAATCCAATATTACCTAGTAATCCAATATTACCTAATAAACCAATATTACCTAGTAATCCAATATTACCTAGTAATCTAATATTACCTAGTAATCAAATATTACCTAGTAATCCAATATTACCTAGTAATCCAATATTACTTAGTAATCCAATATTACCTAGTAATCTAATATTACCTAGTAATACATTATTACCTAGTAATCCAATATTACCTAGTAATCCAATATTACCTAGTAATCCAATATTACCTAGTAATCCAATATTACCTAGTAATCCAATATTACTTAGTAATCCAATATTACCTAGTAATCCAATATTACCTAGTAATCTAATATTACCTAGTAATACATTATTACCTAGTAATCCAATATTACCTAGTAATCCAATATTACCTAGTAATCCAATATTACCTAGTAATCCAATATTACCTAGTAATCCAATATTACCTAGTAATCCAATATTACCTAGTAATCCAATATTACCTAGTAATCCAAGAGCAGATTCTGGTCGTGTTGGTAGATTAATGTCTGAAGATTTTGAAATGTTCGCTAAATTTGTCATGCTAGAAGAAGGCCTCGTGAGACCGTAAGAGTTTATTCGTCCTGCTCCAGTGGAAGTTCCATCAAGTGAAGATTGGCGAGCAAGTTGCGACCTGCAATGTAAAATAGAAAATTCAAATGGTCAAAATACGAAAAGCTTTATTTGCTCTATTTAACTATATATGCCAACAAACCGATAAATTTAGCTGCAGTTAAAAGCTTTATAAGTTAAACAATATATAATTTTCATGAAGTAATATTTAACAGTGTGTAAAATATCAAAATAAAAAATATTCAGATGCTCGAGTCTTAGAAGTAAAATAGAAGAGTATTTCAAGTCTACAGTAGCATCAAGTGTGTGAAATTTGTACAGTTATTAAGCAGAGATAGCATTATAGAAGCCTAGTCGAAAACTAGTCAAGTTGAATTACTTGTGTTTGCGAATTTAGAGAGTGTGTGCAAAAGTGATTGTGAATTGATTCCAAATAGCTCAAAAAAGTTATTTGAAATTAAAATGAATAAGCCATATGCATTTTGCACTACGATTACAGAGCTAGAAATGTGCCTGTGATAAAGCGAATATTTGTACAATTTCTTACTACAATAGTATACCTTGTTTGAAAAGCAAATTCACCGTTGACTAGTATTTATTTAAAGGATGTACTATAAAGCAATTATGTACGTGTACACTGTCAATTATTTTCTTATTCATTCTATTAAATGTTCAATAGCGGATTTGACACAGCAGCCAATAACAGTTATAAAAAAGATGTGCAGTTTTCGATAGGAAGTGGCTAGGTAGACTTTTTTCAGTGTACCGTGTCATTCAAACTAATAAAGAAAAAATAAGGAGTGAAATTATATAGAAATAAATAAAGTATATAGAAAGAAAAGAAGTATATAGAAAGAAAAAACTATATAGAAAGAAAAAAGTATATAGTAAGAAAAAAAGTATATAGTAAGAAATAAAGTATATAGTAAGAAAAAATATATATGTAGTAAGAAAAAAAGTATATAGTAAGAAATAAAAGATATAGAAAGAAAAAAAGTATATAAGAAGAAAAAAGTATATTGTAGAAAGAATCTTTTCAGTTTGCCATGTCATTCAAACTAATGTAAAAATAGATTATCATTTATCTACTTCTTATCGAAAACTTCTTTTTTCTAAAGTGCAAACGGCTGCTGTTTATTGACTTTTTGTACATCATGGACACCATGCATCAGTGATCGAATTTGATGAAAAAAACCTATTGTGAAATACATTACAGTTAACTCTGCTAATTGGTAAAACTTCTACAGTTTTATATCGAATAATGTGCCGTGAGATCAGTTTCCTAAAACATAAACATCTGCTAGTTATTAAGAGAAAAACTTTAAGTTGATAATATATACATTTCATTGAGAAAATAAAATAGGGTCATAGAAGACTCAGAGGGGACATGATCTTTTGATCTTCTATGGCCCTACTTTATTATTCTGCGTGGATAGTGATTCGAAATATAAAGTAATATGAAAGAAAAAACAAAGAAAGCATTTTACGCGGTAAATATTTGGTATTTTCTGTGAGGAAGATTAGTGAATTTGAATTCAAGTTATTGAAATTGAAGGAATATTCAAATAGTCCATGCACGGTTGAAATTTGAATCAAGCAAAAGATAGATATTAGACACATACACTAAAGGGTAGTTATTGGGTAGAATTCAGGCATTAGAGTTTAGAGAAATGAATCCGTCTGTGATCGAAGTAGGGTTGCTTTCATAAACAGGCAAGCTATAATTACTGAATGATTTATGATTACTACAAATGCATGATTGAATGTTGATGCCCCTACCTCACTCTCTCCTTTGTACTACAACCAAATATTCTCTTATTTGATCCTAATGGAACACCCTCTTGGTCGGGCGGAGGTCGTCGTGGTAGTCTTCTTCGTGAACTCTTAGTGCTTTCTGTCTCGCTCATAGTATCGGAAGAATCGTCCCGATATCCCCGTGGAGTCCCGGCTGGAGTGCTACTACGAGTACCCAGGACATAAGATAACTGACTTTCATCTAACGAGCCCTCACTTTTTAGACGACTTCTGTGGACAGGATTATCTCCATCTTCAGTCAATGTTATCAATGGTTCTTATAGCGACACAAGACGTCAAAGGTTCCAATGAATGATATGCATTAAAAACTATCAAATGAATGAATTGCCTTAGTAACTATTCAGTGAATGAATTACCTTAGTAACTATTCAGTGAATTAATTGCCTTAACCCGAGTAACCTAGCCGCTGGCGCGGGTGCACCAGTCTTCATGGAAAAATAATAATAACTTTATTTTCAAACCGATTTAGAAACTAATTTTTCATTACTTTTTACTTTTTCACGTAATTTAATACGATTAGACAAAAACTTAGGTGATAAAAGGTTAAGATACTCATTTTATGAGCATTTATTCGAAAAAATAAGGAGTATATCAGAGTTTTGTTCTGTCATGAGATGCAAGAGTGTGTTTGAGTGCATGAGGTTGAATATCTCACTATAATCAGTTAACTGTAACCTTTAGCGCGTTAGTGAGAAGTGCGAGAATATTTGCGCACACCAAGCTCCTTACCTAAGAAATATTTGTTTTTTAACCTCACTTGGTTATTTTATTTTAAATGGATAATAATTATTTATTGGCGTTTACAAATAGATGTGTAAATACCAAATGAAGGTTTTTATGGAGAAATTATCTCTAAAAATCAATTGCTTAAGATTTTATAAGAATTCTAGTGAAGACTGGTGCGCCCGCGCCAGTGGCTAGGTTAGTGAGCAAACTTTTTGAGGGCTAAGTTACTAGAGTTAAGAACTATTCAATGAATGATGCTATATTAGGAAAATAAATAAGGTTGGCTTATCAGAACGGCTGTAAATGATGTGGTATATGGAGACTTTAAATCTATAAAATAGGATTGATGGAACACGAGGAATTTAGAAGAATGAAATAATCTCTTTGAGTTCGCCTTCACTTTTTAATGGTATGGATATATAATCTAAAAAGCAAACTGACACTAAACTGAAAATCTATGATGAATTCAGTGGATAGAGAAACTTGCAGAAAAAGTGAACATTGCACAGCTAAGAAATGAAGCACTTACAAACAAACTGGAAAACTGTTTATGTAACCATCTTTTAGGGTGTAATTCATGCCATAATATTCCATCTATCAAACTCATCTAAGTGCCAAGCTTAAGTCCTGTAATTTTTTAGCATATTCAAAAAGATATTTCAACGAATCAATTGATTATATCTACACTTCAGAATGAACAAATTCATTCTTGTTTTGGTGTGAGTAGTGTGTATGATTGATATCTTATAATCTTCAATATCTATTATTGAATTTGTAATTATGACTAATTTGCGGTATTTTTTTTTGTTCGCATCGCATAAGGCATGCAAAACATGGACAGAAAATTTATCGAGCTCATGACACAAAGTCTCGAAATAGTCGAATAAAATCTCACCATTCATCAATTCACTATATCTATGATATAAATAACATACCAATTCCGTTCACTACTGTTCATGTCGACTTACTTGCTTCTTCTAAAGCCAATTTAATTAAGCACAAAAAATAGATAGGTAGCTTATCTAATATGATCTACAGTTGAGTTTAATTTATTATGCATTTCAGGTTCATTCATTTATAGAGTGCGATTGATATTTAACTGGGTTATACAATCTACAATTGACACACCTATGCGAACATGTGAGCTAATAGGAACCTAGTAATCGGACCACTACAATAGAAAACAGACAAATTCATACCTTTGCAACGAGGTCAACTCTCCCTGGAATCCCGCCCTAGTTTTGCAATCACTTGTACCTATTGTACTTTGTTGAAGCAGAGCTGCCGTTGGTATGTTTCGACCAAATCGCTGATTGGCAAGCTGTTGCTGTATGGCTGCTCCGACACCTCCTAGGATATCCTTCCGAAGAGGAGTCGGAGACACTTTAGACTGTTGTAAAGCTGCAGCTTGTTGCTGGAGAAGTGCTGCATTGGTTAAATTATCTCTTCCCCTAATACCGAGTTTCTTTAGCTGCTGAGCTTGTTGCAGTTGAATCTGCTGCATTAATAAAGCTTGCTGTGTTGAATTGTTCATTGGTCCGCCTACTTGATTGCCAATACCGTGGTGAAGTTGGCTTTGTTGCAACTGAGCTACTGCGCTTGCACGAGGATTTGGAGCTTGACCAGTTATCCCAACCCCTTGCCCTGTGAAAATATATTTTTATAGTACAAATTTTTCGACACTTTTTACATGAATTCATCAGTGTAGAACTTACCTAAGGCTTTCGTGAAATCAGATAACATTCCAGTGATTGAGCTTTTATTTTGCTGTTGATGCAATTGCTGCTGATGCAATTGCTGTTGCTGCAATTGTTGCTGATGTAACTGTTGCTGAACATGCTGCTGCTGCTGAACATGCTGCTGCTGAGCATGCTGCTGTTGAAGCTGCTGCTGCTGAAGTTGTTGTTGCTGTAGCTGCTGTTGCTGAAGTGGATTCATCTTAAAGATAGAAAAATTATTTTAGCAACAGTTTTTCATCTCTATCTAAAAACATTCAACATTTATATTCATCACTGAACTGATAAATGTAGCAAAATCTAGTACTTACTCCTGGTCTTGGTTTATCCAGGACGATACCTCCAGCGTTTGGAATCATCATCCCTCCTCTGGTATCAGTTGGAGACAGAGGAGCAGGTCTGAAATTAAATACAAGAGTAATCATCAAAATATGTATTTAGGAAACACACTATAAATGAAAATATTACTGGTAAGATATTTCTCGTAAACATCCATTTTATTTTAAAATTCTAGATTAGATTAGAAGGAAAACCAACCTATGTAGAACATTTCCTGGTCCTTGGATCATTCCATCTTGCATATTCTGTCCATGGGCATAAGCTTCATCCCGTGCCAGACCTGCTTGTGTTTGTGGAGTCATTGCAGAGTAAGCAGCCGTCAATTCACCTTTCAATGCTGATAGCATTCCCCCTCCAGGAGCTGCTGGATGTGCTGCTTGCTTGGAAACAGGAGGATTTGCTTGCTGCTGTTGCACCTGCTGCTTTGTCTGTTGTAGCTGCTGTTGAGCTTGCTGAATTTGTTGTTTCTGCTGCTCTTGCTGCTGTTTTAACTGCTCTTGTTGACGTTCTTGATCTTTTTTCTGTTGTTCAGTCAATTGAGTTACTTGTTGCAATTGATGCTTTTGCTGCTCCAGCTCTAGCTTCTGTTGCATCAATTGCTGCTGCTGCATTTGCTGCCGATGCTGCTCTTGCTGCAACTGACTCTGAAGCTGATGAGTCTGTTGCTGCTGTCTATTTTGCTCTTGCTGCAACTTGTGTTGGTATTCCTCGATTTGCTTTTGCTTTTGCTGCTCTAATTGCAACATGTGCTGAAGTTGCTGGTTCTGTTGTTGGGTTTGGGACAATTGAGTTTGAAGTTGAATTGCAGCGGTTTCTGGAATGATATTAGAATTTGATATAGTTGAATTTTGCTGCAGATTCATTGCACCAGGCTGATTTGTAAGGCTTGGTCCCTTTGGATCCGGGAAACCCTGTTGAAAATTCGTACCTTGTGCTGGCTGCGCTTGTGGAAAATTACCCGACTGATTTGGAAACATATTCTGCTGCTGTTGCGAGTTATTCATCGGCTGTTGTTGTTGTTGTTGCATATTTTGGCTCATATCTGTTTCTGATATAAATTATATTGGTTAGACTATGTACTATCTATCCTGAAGAACAATAACAGAATCGTATTTATCTACATAACTATAATTTCCTTTTCTGCCAATGACTTAATTTATTTTTAAATTATAGAAAATAAACGAATGAGAATTCGATAATTCAAATTGCTCAGAAATTTGCTATCTGACAGAGAAATAAATCTAGGCATATATTTTGTAAATATCAACTCAGTGAAATAATTTGTCCGCATTACAAAAATATTGAAAGTAATATAATAGGTGCATCTAATTTCATTCCAAACGTGCAGAAGCTTGAAGAGAAGTGTTGAGGGACGTACACACGCAGGGTTTTTTTTAGTCTTCCCACCAGACTTTTTGTTAAGCTCCTCCCACTTTTTCCACGAGAATATAAGAAAAAGTAGGAGTAGCTTAGCAAAAAGTCTGGTGGAAAGACTTAAAAAATCCTACGTGTGTACGGCCCTTTAGAAGGATAGATCTTACTGCAGATAAAATGTGGCTTTTCTATATCCGTGTTGACACTAGCTGTCCCTCCACTACTTTATGTTCATTTTATTATTTTTCTTGAATATTTTATCACTTGCAGCCTCGACAGTGCTATGAACTAAGCGTCGAAATAATAGGGTTTAGTCGGTTTTGATTTTACTTCTATACAGTAGAACTCGTCTATAGTAATTGAGTTAGGATGTAGCATCTATACTAAACTGGTTATTTTCATTCTGCCCTAAAATTGCCTTTAGTTTTCTATAACTGATGGCAATTCATCCCAGACTAAAGAAAATTTGTTCACTGTTCAGGCTTCATCCTAACTCATTCACTATAGAGGAGTTATACTGTATGCCAAAATGGTGGCAGGTGACTACTGAGAAATGAATGTTGATTGTTTGTAATTATTTCTTGCATAAAAATGATAACTTTTAGATATGCAAAGAGATATCTTTGAGAGAATATAAAAAATTGATAAGTATTAATTATTACAGAAGCAGAAATAGAATACATTTACTAACAGTTTCAACGGCTTCAATTACAAATGTATATGAGATAAATTAAATCCATGAACCAGTTTTCTAATTCTGTCAAGGTTGTCCTTCATATTTCCAAATCCATCATTGCTTCGAATAGGTTTTGAGGTCGAAAAATATACGAATGTGATATGACTTGCGCAGCAGTTATTGAAATAATTAGTTATTAATTTCTCATTTAGTACGATGTCTAATTAGAGAATTTTAACACCAATATAATTTACTGAAGAAGAAATACGAAGCAAAGGAAGTGCAATATTCAGATACAGAGATTATCATTCAAATTACAGTGAGTGAGAAAATAGAGAAACAATTAATATGATTACTTTTTTTACTAATTTCCGGATGGAAAATTTCATCATTTTAAACTTTGACAGCAAATGCTAGGGTTGTGACAATATGCTATTAAATTCATTGATCTTAGGAAAATCATAAACGAAATGAAATGGTATCGAATACTGTATACCGTTGGTGTAGAACGATTCCATACTATTTAATTCTCTCCGTTGATAATCTTTTCGGGTTCTATGATTTTAAAAGTACATTGTCACAACCCTATTTATGATAATCGAGATACATTAATTGAGTCGATACGGGTTTCTTCTCCAAAATGAATGCACTTTGGTAAATCATAAACAAAAATTACTTTTGAAAATTTCCATCCTGTAATATGTAAAAAGTATAATCCATATGGTAATTGTTTCATTAATTTTGCATATACCAGTGCCAGAATAAGTCACATCGGAAATAATAATCCCAAATTTAAATAAAAGAAACACTGATTAGACACATATAGATATGATTCACAGAAGGCAACCAGAGGGCAGTATATAGGTACTCGCCAGCAGATTATCATATTAACACATCGATTACAGAAATAAACATTTAACTAGTTAAGAAGCTGTCAAAATATTGATATACATATAAATAAGAATACATATTGAGTTCTGAAGAGATAAATGAGTTAAATAGGTGATTGTTAGTTCTTACTTCCTCTTAAGAGATCTGTTATAATTCCAGCTGTCGATATAAGGTATCAATTAGTTTATTTAATTTAGTATACCACTTTATAGATCACACTACTATAGTCAATTCAATCAGCTGATATGGTTTAGATCAAATTTAGGTACCTGGTTTTGCCTTCTGTAGACCAAATAAATTGCCTAAGCCTCCTAGACTGGAAGAATTCGAAGTAATCGGTTGCTGACCTTGCTGGGGAAAAGCTTTATTCTGCTGTGCGAATATTCCTTGTCCACCCATTCCACCACCAGAAGCATTTTGGTTCTTAGCTCCAGTCATTGCGGTCAAATTACCAAGAAGAGCCATGCCTTGTTTTTGCCCAAACATACCAGCTTGCTGCTGCTGTTGAACGCCTGGCTGCTGCTGCTGCTGCTGTCTGTTGATGTTCTGTTGCTGTTGAACTCCAGTCTGTTGGTTAACCATTCCAGGTTGAATCTGCTGACCACCAGCCTGCTGTGGAACTCCAGATTGTTGAGGATGGAGTCCAGCTTGCTGCTGATTCTGAGCTGCTGTCTGATGTTGACCTGGTCCAACATTTTGCACTCCAGTTTTCTGCTGCAATTGCTGCATTGCAGCTTGTTGCTGATTAACTCCTTGCTGATTCATTCCTTGCTGATTTATTCCTTGCTGATTAACTCCTTGCTGATTAATTCCCTGCTGGTTAATTCCCTGTTGGTTAATTCCCTGTTGGTTAATTCCTTGCTGATTCATTCCTTGCTGATTTTGCTGTTGAGTGCCAAATTTATTCTGAGGCTGATTATTTTGGTTGTTAACGCTAGCAAACTGCTGCTGTTGCTGATTCGGCAAAGATTGATTCAAATTCTGGCCGTTTGCATACTGATAATTTAGATTTTGATCTTGCTGTGCCTTATTCGGAGCATTTTGAACCCCAGCAATTCCGGGTAGAGGTTGCTTAATGCCTCCAGAGTTCACGTTTTGATTCACTTGATTCTGATTTGCAGCTTTCAAATTTTGCTGATCTTGCAGTGATTGGTTAGCGTTGGTTTTATTCATTACAGTCGACTGCTGTTGAGAAGAGGATTGATTTATCGTCTGAACCTGCGAGGCAACCCTCCCGCCCACATTTTGTTGTACGGAAGAACTCTGGTGGGAGTAAGCGCTAGTGGAGGAGTGAACTGCTTGTCCTTTCGAAAGGTTCCTAGTATCCTGCCCATCTGCAGGACCCCTTACCATCGTACCTTTGTTATTAGAATCACTGCAAACCTGAGGCACACCTGAAAGCAAACACTGCCTTTGCACTATCTCTTTGAATGGCATCATGCTTCACTAATCATTTAGAACAAATGCAACATTATCAATTCTAGTATCATATTTTATTAGGGGGTAAGTTCCCAGTTATGGAACAGTTCCACATATTCGATCAAAGAAGAAAGATATATAATAATTATTATTATTTTCTGTTATTTCAATTGGTATCCATGATACCTGAAGCTAACATGGATACCAAGTAAAATAACAGAAATTATAATTATCATATCTCTTTCTTCCTTGACCGAAAATGTGGAACCGTCCGATAACTATGAGTTTACCCTGCATAAAAATGTTATTATAGATTTATTATATTTGCGTGGCTTTGATAAAGAGGTCAAATATCAAGAATCAAGCTTTTTTCCAAACGATACATTCTACTTTATCATGAACTACACTACTCTATAGGAATAGCATTACTAGAAATAAAGGGAGAGAATCTATCATGTAATTTGTATCGAAACTAAGTCGCTAAAATGAAATATTTAAATTAGGTGTGCAGGTAGCTTCGAGGTTTCAATTTGGGAAATCTAAACTACTTTGGGGAAAGAAAAATAAATTAATTCGAATCAACTAATTCTACCACTTTTTGAGCCATCAAACATATTGAAAACTAATTTCAGACCTCAGCTAAGTATAAACTTTTCTCCGTTTCTATTGCGGAAAAAGGATTAACAAATTGTCTTTCGAATTACAAATTAAATGTGCAAACAAATCACTTCTATTTCATGCATTAAGAAAGCTGTAAGAATTTTAGAAATCATTGGCAGATAGATATAATATACGATATAGTTATTGTTCATATATTTGAGTAAATATCTCAGAAAGAATAAAATATATAATATATTCCAGCATATTGTATAATGAGAAGCTAAGTTCGATACATTCGAATTGAAACATACCTTTTTAATTAGAAGATATACTACGTACTGCACATTAAGAAAAGACTTGAAAAAGTGACTTTTTAGAACATAGTTCATTCAGAGCAAGAGTTGCAAGAACATGAACCATTTACCAAGATCTCTGTCACTTTCGAATACCAACTGTGAACTTCAGACATAAGATCTTCATTGGACTTTGTATAAAAAGTTCCCCTAAAAATTACAGGCATAACTGCAACCCGCCAGAAGCAGATCTACTGAGTGAATTTTTTGATGTTTTATCTATCTTAAACTTATGAGAATATTGACCAGCAAATTCAATGGACTAAATGAACACAAAAAGGGGCCATGCATCTCTTTACAAGCGTGATTGTGCGATGGATCTCTCCATCCGTTGTACACAAAGAACGACTATTGGCCACAAATTACATGAGGAGAGTGAGAAAAGATATGTTGGGACATTTAGAGAAGAAAAAGCTTAATTCTTGATGAGACCACTTTTCATTATATAGATTATCATTATATAATGTATTATCTGCTTCTGATGAGTCACATGTTTCACGACACATTGGTCATTTTCTGGCTCAGTTATATATAATAATTCATGAGTGAAGAAATAAACACACACGAGTGTGATATTGTACATCGAAAGCTGAAAAAATATTGATGGTACATTACATTGTGTTTTTGTTCTTCCATATAACAATGTATCGTGAAACATCATCAACTTTTTGTTCACAACTCATTTACTTCAAATTTAGGAACAGGAGAATTTGGTTTATATCAAATTTTATGATCCAATGTATGCATTTTCACATTAGAATTCTAACGTTGTGAACACAAAGCCTGCCTGAATTTTTAGAGGACCTACCTCTCTTTCTTGGTCGGGACACTCCGTCAGCTGTAGTTGGTGAACTAGCTTCATTGGCGTCCTCGTGTATAGTGTACACTTCTCCTGAAGAGTGATCTAAATATGTACCGCCCCCAGGCATCAACTCAGCACTTATAGCCATCTCCTCAACATCCTGACCACTTTTATCAACTATTTCTTGTTCTTTATTCTTCAGTCCAACAGCACGGACTCTCTCGTCTTCTTTCTTAGAAGCTTGGAACTTCTTTTTGTCACTTTCTAAATTCCCAGAGAGACTACCTATGTGAGTCTTCTTGTCTGTAAGTTTTTTATCTTCAAATGAAGGTTTAGTTACGTCTATAGGTCTGAATTCTCTCTTCGTCTTCTGTTTCAATTCTTCTAATATATCTTTGGGTGTGATTTCTTCAGTAGAAGACCCCAAGAAGGATAAATACTTATTCACGTCTTTTTCAGTAACGACAATTTCCTTTTCTGCTTCTGGACTATTTTTCTTCGAAGAAGTTTTTATTGCTTCAGCTATGCTATCTCTCGTCTCCAGAACAAACTCTTCCAGTTCAATTCTCTTATTTGCTTTAGTAATTGCTGCCAATACTTCTTCATTCTCTGAAACTATTGCACTAATTTTAGAAGGAACTTCTGTTTGAGGTTTAGAGACAGATTTCTTCCGTTTGTTATCTTTTGCCTTGACTGGTATTTCCACTATTTCTTCTTCCTCTTCTTCTTCTTCTTCGGATTCTTCCTCTTTGTCACTTGAAACAGGAAAAATACTACTTGGAGGAGGTCTATTGGGTGAAAAAGGACACGATGTAGATTGAGGTGGCTCTAACAAAGAACCATCTCCACCAAAAACGGTCTTGAAAAAAGACGGTTGAGAATCTTCGTCAATGTTCTGATTTTCTTTATCTTGTAATTTGGTTCTAGAAACAGCTGGAGAGCGAGACCGATTTCTTTGCGCTTGTTTCTTACTAGGCTGCTGGTAATCAGTGCCAGTTGATTGTTGATATTGTAGTTTTTGCCTCTGTCTTATACTCTGCTTCTTCACGGACATTTGTTGCGAAGAGTGTTCCTGAGGAACCTGTTGTAATATTTGTTTCGAATATGGCGGTTGAGCCTGTTGATACTGTTCGTGAGGTTGTAGACCACTTTGTCGACTCTGTTTATGCCGACCTTGCATGCGCTGTTGCTGTTGCGATGGCGAATGTAATTGTGGCACTTGTTGAGTTTTCTGCATATGTTGCTTATGAGGTCTTTGTTGACTTTGGAGAATTATCTGTGGATGTTGTTGAGATTGACCCGGATGAATTCTCTGTTTGGTTTGTCTCTGGGGCTGGTGAGGTACATTATGCAGTGGCGTCTGATTTTTAGCAGATTGTGGATGAGGAGGATGACCATGTTGACTATGTGGCTGCTGAGTATGAGGCTGCTGGCCGTGAGGATGCTGAGGATGTTGCTGAGGATGCTGCTGAGGATGTTGTTGAGGATGATGTTGTGAATATGGCTGTTTTGGTTGTTGAGGGTGATTTGTTTTTGGTGACTGATTGAATTGTGTGTTGGGTTGTTGTGGTTTATGATAGTTTGGTGCTTTTTGTTTATGAGGAGGCATTTGCTTCATACTTTGATTATGTTTATTACTTTGTTTAGGATGAAAATCATCTTGATATTCAACATATTCTTCTTCGAATTGATGAATGAGTTCATCGACATGTGGAGGTGCCGCTTTTTCATGTTGTATCTCAGGCTGCGTTTGAGAATACTGTTGCTGCTGCTGCTCATACTGACTCTGACTTGCTGGCACCATATTTTCACAACCACTATACTCACGATCCATTATAGTTTGTTGATTATTGAACGTATTATCGGATGTTTGTGGATGCATATTTAAGTGATTCATTGGTCCACCTTGCATGTTGTCGATGCCTCCGGTAGCATTCTGAAAGAGGTAGCAAGTTAGTAAGTTTGTCTCATAGGTTCGTAATATATGCAAAAAACATTCAATAGATATTGAGACAAAAATAAACAACTTTTGTTCAAAGAAATAGGTCCTTAGCATACATTATATTCTACAGCACAAAATTCTTAGTCATGCAGGGGACAAAAATAAAGAGAATGAAGTGAAATCTGCTATTTTAACTATTTACAATAACAACATCGAGACCAATAAACAAAATCATCTTGTTTTTACACATCAACATTTCGACACAAATGCTATTAAATTTCCATACCCTGGTGGTATCTTCCTGATTTGATAAAAGCGTTTCAGGGGGAGGTACAGGAGTACCTGCAAGCGGCAACTTATTCGCATGTCCACTTCTTCGAATTAAATCATTTTTTCTGCCAGTACGGGGACTATTTATTGGAGAGATGGTGCTTGATGTCTTGTGAACAGCGATAGAACTAGGCCTAACAAGAGGTAAGGGAGCTTTGGTGGTAGCAGTAGAGTGCTTATCATCTTTGTGCAATTGGTCTGGAGTATTTGCAGATGATTTATTAGAAGATTGCATTCCCCCACGATTCAATGACTCCATTGAACTATTAGTTTTTTCTCTGGTGTGGGATGGAAGAGCTGGACTAAATGGTCTAGGCCTTTCTGTTTCAGATCTAATCGGATCACGAATAGAGGAGAGTGATTGACCAGTTGGTCCACTCGCGGACCGAGGCCCGACTGCAGGACTACCCTGTTTGAAAAACGGACCATAGACTTTCATGACACAAGACACACGACAACAGCGATACAACCGATGATGCAAGCACCAGATCTTCATAATTATCTTTTAATATTTCGATGACAAAAAATTCCCAAAATGTTTTACTGGACTTATGGGCAGAAGCATGCTATTTTAATTAGACAAGTTAACGGGATGGTAAAAATTACACTAATTGTCATTCTACAAAAATTGATCTAAAGGACATTTTGTATCAAATGGAATAACGCTAATATTTATATTACTATAATATCTATTTTCATATTGATTGAGAAATAAATCGATGTGAAAGATAATTATGATGGGAAAAGATTGTACGTACAATATCAAATTCAAGCTGAATTTCTAGGAAAAATAAACTATAAATCATATCGTCTAAAATGGTTCATAACAAAACTGTTCTAGACTGCAAAAAATGTAGTCACTATCATAACAAATGGAAAGCCTTTTTATGAATTTTGTTATCGTGGATATCTTCATACTGAACCCAGAGAGAAAGTTATGGTGGGGCCATAGAAGATGATGAGTCTCAATCTTCGGTGGGCTTCCATAAGTGTCTCTCTGGTAACCTCATCTTTGTAAGTGATTTTAAGGATGGAGGTATAGGGAACAACACGATGCACATTTCTGTTCTATGTTGCTGAAATTGACTGAAAACTTGTACCACATCAGCTCAGTACTTACGGGAATAGTAGACTGCATTTGCTTCTGTTGGTTTCTACTTCGTTTGGCACAATTACAACAAAAGAGGTCTTGACGCTGAAATTGAAATATGAACATTACTTGAAGAATAATCCTTGGTCAAGAAACTGGAACATCCTCATTAAATTTTCTAACGATACATTTTAATAAAAATCGATAATGCACTTTGATTGTTTGTGATGGTAGCAGCATTTCCGTTCAGTGTTTCCTTTATGAAAAAAACTTAGATTACAAAATCTAAGATTTTAGATTCACGGTAATTCGTTTTTAGAATAATGAAAACATCCGATTTATTTGTATTTTATCTCAAATACTTTTTATGAAATTAATGTACAAGTTTCTCTGAGTGTAGCAAAACAATAACCAATTGCCTATATTGCTAAATGGCAAGGACCTCATTCCAAGTTGGAGAAATGGGCTGCATTAAAGAGCCAGGCCGTAACAATATCAGAAGCAAATTGATGGAGTGTTCTAATTACCTTTCCGTCCAAGGAAGGCAGCATTTCAGAGCAGGAGCGACAGGCATCGATGTTGCAGTCCACGCAAGGTTGACCAAGAACAGCCTGTAGATAAATGATGTCAATTCATTATTCAGCCAAAGTCTGAACGGTAGGGGGAGAATTGTAACCCTACAACGATCCTGTACCAACGGCTTGTCAATCTACCGATTGTAAATCTACTTCTACAACAAGCCTACCTACGGCTTGTCAATCTACCGATTGTTAATCTACTTCTACAACGAACCTAGTTATTTTATGTATTTTATTATAATGATTTTTCATTTACAATACTTGATGCTTCAATTTTCAAACACTAATTGAACCTGAAGATGGAAGACGATTCTCTTAAATGTTTATAAACCAGTAAGCTAAAACTGTACCTCAAGAGCATAACTATCACAAGAAAACTAATTGTGAGGTTGCAGAGAACTACTTTTCGTCAAATGATTCAGATTTTTTTTTAGAATCGTATAAAATTGGAATGGGCTTTACCCCCAACTAGAGTTTTATATACATTCCATATCACTAATACCTAGGTACACAATACTACTTTTTGTGTATATAATAAAACATTTCCCCATTGAAAATAATTTAAGATAAAAGTAGTAATTGAGTTATATTTTGTAACTTGCCTCATTATTTAGACAGATGGAGCAAATTCGAGGGTGCTGACCACCAGGCTGCTGTTGCTGCATGGTGTTACCCTGCATGTTGTTTCCCTGCATGTTGCTGTTCTGCATGTTGTTTCCCTGCATGTTGTTTCCCTGCATGGTATTGCCCTGCATATTGTTTCCTTGCATACCTCCCATTGGATCAGTTATACTGGAAGGAAAAAGACGAGTGTTATTCTCTTTGCAAAAGTTTCAAATAACTATTCTAAAAATATCCTTCCAAAGAAAATGAAGCTACAGATGAAACGATACAGGTATTTGAATTATTATTATTTATGAATGATAACCACCGATATACCAGATACTCATTGCTCTTATTCTTTCATATACTACAAAAAACGAAATGTGAATAGCCTTTTAGAGTGTTCTTGGCATTCAAGATCTTTGTAACATTGGTCAAAATCGCTGATGAAAATGATGTTCCAATTGGAGAGATCAAATTCAAGAAACTCTTTTCAAAGTTGAAAGACTTGACTGGCCATAGGAACTCCTTTGAGTTTGATTCGAAGGTTTTAATCAGTCTGCTACCGATTTGACCATAACTAAAAGTAACTCTTAAGATGAAGTCAATCAACATAAGATGAAGTCAATCAACATAAGATGAAGTCAATCAACATAAGATGAAGTCAATCAACATGGACTAAAACTCAAATTGATATTGCGAGTTATCACTTTGAACTTGGAGACTCGAACTCAACTGCAAAATTTCATTAGGGATGTTACGAATAGGATGAAATTTGACGAATTGATTTGAGCAGCGTGTAAAAAATATATGATAAATACTATTTATGTTATGGTCTAAATATTAAGGAATACTCTCTAATAAATATTAAAGAATACTCTCTAATAAATATTAAAGAATACTCTCTAATAAATATTAAAGAATACTCTCTAATAAATATTAAAGAATACTCTCTAATAAATATTAAAGAATACTCTCTAATAAATATTAAAGAATACTCTCTAATAAATATTAAAGAATACTCTCTAATAAATATTAAAGAATACTCTCTATTAAATATTAAAGAATACTCTCTAATAAATATTAAAGAATACTCTCTAATAAATATTAAAGAATACTCTCTAATAAATATTAAAGAATACTCTCTAATAAATATTAAAGAATACTCTCTAATAAATATTAAAGAATACTCTCTAATAAATATTAAAGAATACTCTCTAATAAATATTAAAGAATACTCTCTAATAAATATTAAAGAATACTCTCTAATAAATATTAAAGAATACTCTCTAATAAATATTAAAGAATACTCTCTAATAAATATTAAAGAATACTCTCTATTAAATATTAAAGAATACTCTCTAATAAATATTAAAGAATACTCTCTAATAAATATTAAAGAATACTCTCTAATAAATATTAAAGAATACTCTCTAATAAATATTAAAGAATACTCTCTAATAAATATTAAAGAATACTCTCTAATAAATATTAAAGAATACTCTCTAATAAATATTAAAGAATACTCTCTAATAAATATTAAAGAATACTCTCTAATAAATATTAAAGAATACTCTCTAATAAATATTAAAGAATACTCTCTAATAAATATTAAAGAATACTCTCTAATAAATATTAAAGAATACTCTCTATTAAATATTAAAGAATACTCTCTAATAAATATTAAAGAATACTCTCTAATAAATATTAAAGAATACTCTCTAATAAATATTAAAGAATACTCTCTAATAAATATTAAAGAATACTCTCTAATAAATATTAAAGAATACTCTCTAATAAATATTAAAGAATACTCTCTAATAAATATTAAAGAATACTCTCTAATAAATATTAAAGAATACTCTCTAATAAATATTAAAGAATACTCTCTAATAAATATTAAAGAATACTCTCTAATAAATATTAAAGAATACTCTCTATTAAATATTAAAGAATACTCTCTAATAAATATTAAAGAATACTCTCTAATAAATATTAAAGAATACTCTCTAATAAATATTAAAGAATACTCTCTAATAAATATTAAAGAATACTCTCTAATAAATATTAAAGAATACTCTCTAATAAATATTAAAGAATACTCTCTAATAAATATTAAAGAATACTCTCTAATAAATATTAAAGAATACTCTCTAATAAATATTAAAGAATACTCTCTAATAAATATTAAAGAATACTCTCTAATAAATATTAAAGAATACTCTCTAATAAATATTAAAGAATACTCTCTATTAAATATTAAAGAATACTCTCTAATAAATATTAAAGAATACTCTCTAATAAATATTAAAGAATACTCCAAATTTTTCCCGGTTGATGGCCAAAGCTTAATTTCTCTGAACAGATTTCAGTCAGGCAGTTATAAAAATCCGATAAATTTTAGGCTTTGAATTAATTAATAGCTAGATAATATATGCTGACTCATCCATTTCGCCCAATATTATTTTCTTTATGTAGCTAACCTTGCGAAATAAGTTTAGAAAAGTGAGTGCTTTGTACAGGTAACTAAGAAAAACGGAGATTTTAGGTATTGTCATACAACATTTCTTACAACTATATCCAGGTAGGGTAGGTTCTGAGTTATCGGACGGTTCCACATTTTCGATCATGTAAAATAAATAATCTAAAAATTATAATATAACTCTATATTTCAATTGGTATCCATGATACCTGCAGGTATCAAGGATACCAACTAAACTAAAGTTAAATATTACTTACTTACTAAATTGTTTCTTACGAGTCCGAAAATGTGAAACTGTCCAATGACTTCGAACATACCCTATCAGTGATGAAATGATAGAGCATATCTTAATACGCTTTACACTGAAGTGATATTAAAATCTACTGATTAAACATCAGAATAAACATTTATCTCATTAAAAACTTATATTAGTCCGTCTGTAGAAGTTTTTTTCCTCCTCTTATGAAAAATACACTCCTGAATACCAAAGAAACAACCCCCCCCCCTCTTTACTCCCTCTCCCTCTCTCTCTCTCTCTTTCTCTCCATTATCTTATGTGATCGAAAATATGGAACCGTTCGATAACGCAGACCTTAACCAATAAATGTAACTTGACATACAAAAGTGAAGAAAAAATAAATATATTTAATCAATTATTTTTAGATCACAGTTTAAACAATTAAGGATGTTCAATTATTTTTAGTTAATTGCTGAAAATTAACAGACGAATATAAAGATTAATTAAAGTGCATTAATATATTGGGAAAGATAATAGAGATAAGGTTTGTTTAGACAATTGCTTGATAACAAATAGATAAGGAAGGTGTGATCGATTATCCACAGGTGAGTCATGCTTCATAGATATAATAAATATTTCATTAGTTAGATACGACGCGTTAGGTTTGTAGATAGATTTTTAGTAGGTTTATAGAGATTAGAGGTACTGTACCTATATTTGCATTAAGTAAAGATGGAACAATAAAAATGCTAAGAATTATATTTCAGTTACATTGATAACTTTTCAATAAGAATAAACTTCATTTTCAAGTTTTGTAGCTTAGGCCCTTCCTCTACCTTTTGCCTCATATATGATATTTAAAATATATGTTATATAATAAGATAACACTTTCTCATAGAAAGGTATTCCTATTTCAGCCATTACTAATAAAGCAATATTCGAAAAAAGTAAATAATTTAACTGTATACTTAATAGTATGAACAAATAACCATTTTATGGTTTAAAAAAAAAAGACAATCAAAACTGCCAAAGTGAAATAAAACTCTTCAAAGATCATCCCATTATTCTGACATTGAAATGGATGAAATACTTGGTAAGTATTCATCGGAAAAGAGGCTATTGGTCATTAAATTGGAATTGCTGTCATTTATTTCGATTCTATTATTACTTTAAATGATTATTAAATTAAAAGAAATGTTATGTGAGTATCGATTGTAAATCATTTACATTTTATTGTATTGATAATAACATTTTTAATATATTTATTAATTGACTAACAGTGTGACTATTTAAATACCTTTGAATTATTATCATTTATAATATTAATTAAATTAGTACTTAATTATTATTCTCTATCTTTTAGATTATATATTATTTGGAAAAATAACCAATATGATTCTTTCCAGCATAAATAATAATAAATATTATATAATATTAATTAAACTGATTAGGATATTAAAATATCCGACAGGGAATGAATATCCAACTGTGATAAGTAGAAGCTTATTTTGAATAACATTAAACTAATTAGAACAATATAAAATACATCAACTGTCTAAATCTAAAACTAAAATGTTGTTAAATATTATTCAATCTGGGTAAATTCCGAGTTATCGGACTGTTCCACAATTTCGGACACTTGCTAAAAAAATATATAACAAAAGATAAATAATAAATATATATTATTTTCTCCCCTGTTCGAAAATGCGGAACCGTTCGATAACTCAGAACTTACCCATAAACAAATACCCCCGAAATTGTCTTCTAATCATTTACAAAGCACGAGAAAACAGTTTGGCTAATACGTCCCAGTCGGAAAAGTGTCTGCGGAGTTCGCTGAAGAATGTCTACTATACCCATGCCTCAAATACCCTCTGAGACTCCGCCCCCTTTTGCCCGGCCCTTTCTCTCGTTTATTGATCCGCTCTTTAGTGAGTGAGAGCTCTGCTCTAGTGCTCTCTTTTTGCTCTTCTCTGGCTCTTGTGTACTATCGTAAATTAGATAGTAGGAAGTGGACATTAAGCATCATATGTAGCACCGGTGTGTTGAAATAAGAATGGCGGAGTCGTTGCAATAGATGATTAAAACCCAGTGAAAGAGTCAGAGTTGTATGGTAGCAGAAATGAGATTGCAGCAATGGTGGGTTATAGTACTATTTACATTACTATTACTATTATAATAGTATACAATACTATTATATTAAAAAAATAATATTTAATAAATAATATATAAATTTAAAACAAATAAATATTTTATTCGGAATAACTCGTTCATCAGTGAGATATTAATAATTATTAATTAATAGAAATATACATGAAAATCACTTTATAATTTAAATATGCATTGATTAAATAGATTTTTTGCGGGTGACATAAATTTATTTGCCTCCGTAATAATTGTTTTTAAATCTTGTATATGAAGATAGATAAAAAGAGGTTAGGGAAAACATTAAGCTTATATGCCTGTTTAATTTCCTTAAATAATAATTGTGTTAGTAGATAGGGTAAAGCGGTAATTGCCAATAGCTAATAAAATATAAGATGTAGCACATCAATAGGTCACCATTAGCAAAAGCCATCAAAATAATATAATATTTTCACTGTTACTAATACCGTATTAGAATTTTCAACCAGATTTCAATTCCCATTTGGTAATTGAACTGCCATATTAGGAAGAGAATTATTATAATGACTAGTGTATTTGCCCGTTAGAAATAACGGGTCTTCAATTGTAATTTATTACCCGTTGTTAGGTTATTTTTAGTGAATTAAAATAAATCTATTTTTCTGCATAAATTGATACTTTATTTAATAGATAAAATACATTAAAAATTTGAATAAAAACATAGGAATGTAAATATCAAGTCAATATATTCCCGTGCGTATCATAGTTACATTCTTTATGTTTAATACCCGTTGAGCAAAAAGCGGACACTAAATAAATAAACAAACACACGAGGGAAATTATTAGTATAGATTTATATTGGGTACTTGAATAATTGAACAGTTATTGTTTTTAAATATTATTATGAAATCTTTGTTTTGAATATTATTATGAAATATATTGTTTTGAATGTATTGTCATGTCAAACATTGTAGCAGATTAATTTATAAACTAAACATCACAAATAATGCAATATACAAATATATGTATTTGTAAATAATGCAATACAACATATAACCATTACTCTAAAATATATATAGAAAAAGATGACTAATGAACATCAGCTCCAATGTTAATTTTATAAATCTGTAAATAATTAGGAAGATATTGATGTAGTGAACGAACATTTAATATTAAACAATGAATTGCACTGCACTTCCGAGGTATAGAAATTTACAAGTAGTTCATAAATATCAAACATACAAGCAATTATCATGGTAATATTCATCATTTATTTACATGTAGTTGTTACATTTACATGTAGTTGTTACATTTACATGTAGTTGTTACATTTACACGTAGTTGTTACATTTACATGTAGTTGTTACATTTACATGTAGTTGTTACATTTACACGTAGTTGTTACATTTACATGTAGTTGTTACATTTACATGTAGTTGTTACATTTACACGTAGTTGTTACATTTACATGTAGTTGTTACATTTACATGTAGTTGTTACATTTACATGTAGTTGTTACATTTACATGTAGTTGTTACATTTACACGTAGTTGTTACATTTACATGTAGTTGTTACATTTACACGTAGTTGTTACATTTACATGTAGTTGTTACATTTACATGTAGTTGTTACATTTACACGTAGTTGTTACATTTACATGTAGTTGTTACATTTAATTTACACGTAATTATTCTATAGTTTTTTACGTAGATTGAATATGTATAATATAAGCTTATGATTTGTAACGTTCTATTACATAATATAATATCTAGTGACGAAAACTGATGCAGCCATTATGTTCTCTACAATTATAATTTAAATAAATAAAAATGTTTTGGGGTAAGTTTCGAGTAATTGAACTGTTCTACTTTTTCGATCATGTAATAAAAAATACACAATGGATATTATTTAAATGTTTATTCCATTTTTACACATGGTAACTGCAGGTAAATAATAATAAATATTTAAAAATATGTATTTTTTTCTTTTAATTAAGTATTTTTTCCTTTATGATCGAAGATGTAGTCGGAAATCCGATATCTCAGAATCAACCTTAGGTGAACTTTAATTATTAATAAAAATATGAAAATCATAGGATTAAATAGTTACTATTGAGTTAACATATAATATTTCCACTCAGTTACACACTTACGAAAATGAATTGAATATTAATTAGTACTAATTAGTACTATTTTTCTACCCTTCAGAAAATAACAGAAATTTCGTTGATGTAAACACAGAGTAACTAAAATATAGGACTCATTCTCCGTAGATTTATTTACATTATTTAAACCTTCTGTGAATCTATAATTTATAAGATTGGTCATATTGTTCGGTAATTAATTAATTTTTTCTATAATTTTAGGGCAAACTTATTTTGTTTAAATGACTAGTCCAGCTAATTTCAACCGTTTTGATTAAATGAAATGTTATAAGTCTTTACCGCAAGTCATTCAATTTTTTTTATTATTCATAATTGTTTTAATCTCAAGCAATTCAGTTACTTTGAATTCAATGTATTTTTCTTTTTAATTAATTCATTAATATAATACTTCATTTGAATGCCACCGTGAAAGTAAATGAAATATTAGAAGCATTTCCCGTAGACTAAAGTGTGCTTCTCGACTGTAAATCAATTTGGTTAAATTACATGTTAATAATTCGTATAATCGTAACTACCTATTATAATTACTACAAGCCTTAACATCTTTTAATTATTTATTATATAACATTCGTAGAATAAATTATCGATCAGTAAATAACCTTTTTTTAATTTTTTTGTGTCTGAAATCACTTTTCCAATATTAGTTTCATAATAAAAAATCTAGTACAATTTAGGGTAAGTTACATGTTATCGGATTCTTCCATATTTTCAATCATGAAAAATAATTATAAACTAATTAAAATATTCCCCTCGGTATAACCGCTACTATTAGTATTTCTCGATAGAATAAGTTATAATTCATTAGGTTTATATTTTCTCTTTACTTTCCCCGTGCTTTATTTATATAAGTTTTAATAACTGGAGGAAATTTCCACTAAGACTTAAAAAAGTACTTTTCTTTTTTCTTTTAAAAGCAATTCATTAATTTCATCTCCCCTCAGACATCATACCGCAACTCTAAGAGAGATGAGAAATGTATGCGAAAGGAGGTTGTGTATTCAGCGGAGTTTCAAGCAGCATCTTCTAGGTCGTGAGAGAATTTTTTAAAAGTGTCAGGTATATTATTTTATCATATTTAAAGATATTATTTCGTGTTTGAAATATATTAAAATTGTTTATAAATAAGTCAGCAATAACACTTACAGTAACAGTTTACACGTAATTAATAAATTTAAAAAATACTTCAAATTTTGGAAGAGTGATTATAAAGTTCAAACTTCGAGTTATCGAACTGTTTCATATTGCCGATCATATAGGAAAAAGTATATAACATTGATTATTTAACTTCCATTTCAGTTTGTACCAATGCTACCTGCAAGTTTCATGGTATCCATGATAGAAAGTAAATGAAAACTACTTAAAATGCTCGAAACTGAGGAACCGTCCGATAACTCGAAACTGACCCAATTTTACTTCGCAATAATGTTCACTGAAGCGTATAGACTGCTTTAGATGCGTTAGTTGAATATGACATGCAAAGACTGTTTCGAAAAGAGACTATATAGTCTGTCGTAGAGACTGTGCCTGTCTATTGCAGTCTAATGAATAGCTGTATTTACTTCATTACATACATTTTTACCCGTATAACAACAATATAATGGTAATTGAAATTATAAACTCTTGTGTACGGTTTCCATTAAAATGGAAACATTTTCAAGTAAAAACACTGATAGAAGTTCAAATTATTTAGAATTGATAAAAAGAAGAAAGAACAAATTTATCATTAGTAGCAAATTGTATGAAAAAAATGTTTCTCCTTACATAATTTAAAGAAATAATTATCTAATAATTATAGACGAAAGAGATAAAATAAATGTAGGATAGAGGTCTTATATAGAAAGTTGGTATTCAACAGACAGTTGGTCATCAATTCATTGTTAAAGATACGATTTGCACCAAGCGATTGTTGCGATCATCGCTCAGCGATCGCAGCCGAGCGATTATCGCAGAGCACTAGTTCAATGTATTCCTATCGCTGGGCGATCATCGCTGAGAGATGATCGCAACAATCGCTGCATGAAAAACGTACCTTAAGTCCAACCTTTCTCTTTTGTTCCTGATAGACATTTTTCTATTAGGAAAAATGGAACATTACAAACTCTTTCAAAAACCAAGTTAAAAATATTGTTACATCATTCCCTTGTCTGACAATCGTTTCAATGAGACTCTAATACAGTAGAACAAGCATGTTGATTTACTAATTATATAGAAAATAATTGAATTTCTAATTTTCTCTCGTCTGCTTTAAATGACGAAGAAAAAAATATTAATGAACCTTAATATTGAAACATAGCAATAATATATAGTTTCTTTCACTTATCTTTTAAAATACAGATGAAAATGTAGTATAACTAAATAGTTAATGTAACATGTAAGTTGCTGTAACTATAGATTGAAATTTAGGGATTGAATATGAGGTACTTCAATTGAATATAAGGCTTTTAATTGAATATAAGGCTATTAATTGAATATAAGGCTTTTAATTGAATATAAGGCTATTAATTGAATATAAGGCTTTTAATTGAATATAAGGCTATTAATTGAATATAAGGCTTTTAATTGAATATAAGGCTTTTAATTGAATATAAGGCTATTAATTGAATATAAGGCTTTTAATTGAATATAAGGTCCTCTAATTGAATATAACGTCTTATAATTGAATATAAGGTCCTCTAATTGAATATAATGTCCTATAATTGAATATAAGGTCCTCAAATTGAATATAAGGTCCTATAATTGAATATAAGGTCCTATAATTGAATATAAGGTCCTATAATTGAATATAAGGTCCTCTAATTGAATATAAGGTCCTATAATTGAATATAAGGTCCTATAATTGAATATAAGGTCCTATAATTGAATATAAGGTCCTCTAATTGAATATAAGGTCCTCTAATTGAATATAAGGTCCTATAATTGAATATAAGGTCCTATAATTGAATATAAGGTCCTATAATTGAATATAAGGTCCTATAATTGAATATAAGGTCCTCTAATTGAATATAAGGTCCTCTAATTGAATATAAGGTCCTATAATTGAATATAAGGTCCTATAATTGAATATAAGGTCCTATAATTGAATATAAAGTCCTCTAATTGAATATAAGGTCCTCAAATTGAACATAAGGTCCTCTAATTGATTTTAGGCCCTTATAAGGCCCTTTAGTCAAATATAAGGCTTTTAATTGAACATGGGGTCTTTAATTAAATATAAGAACCTTTAATTGAATGTAAGGCCCTTCAATTGAATATAAGGCCCTTTAATTGAATATAATTGGCCCTTCAATTGAATATAATTGGCCCTTCAATTGAATATAATTGGCCCTTACATTGAATATAATTGGCCCTTTAATTGAATATAATTGGCCCTTCAATTGAATATAATTGGCCCTTCAATTGAATATAATTGGCCCTTCAATTGAAAATAAGGCTCTTCATCTGAATATAATTGGCCCTTCAATTGAATATAAGGCTCTTCATCTGAATATAATTGGCCCTTCAATTGAATATAAGGCTCTTCATCTGAATATAATTGGCCCTTCAATTGAATATAATTGGCCCTTCAATTGAATATAATTGGCCCTTCAATTGAAAATAAAGCTCTTCATCTGATTATAATTGGCCCTTCAATTGAAAATAAGGCTCTTCATCTGAATATAATTGGCCCTTCAATTGAAAATAAGGCTCTTCATCTGAATATAATTGGCCCTTCAATTGAAAATAAGGCTCTTCATCTGAATATAATTGGCCCTTCAATTGAATATAAGGCTCTTCATCTGAATATAATTGGCCCTTCAATTGAATATAAGGCTCTTCATCTGAATATAATTGGCCCTTCAATTGAATATAAGGCTCTTCATCTGAATATAATTGGCCCTTCAATTGAATATAAGGCTCTTCATCTGAATATAATTGGCCCTTCAATTGAATATAAGGCTCTTCATCTGAATATAATTGGCCCTTCAATTGAATATGATTTGACCTTCAATTGAAAATAAGGCCCTTCAATTGAATATAAGGCTCTTTAATTAATAATAAGTTTCTTCAATTACATATCATGCTCTTTAATTGATGCCCTTTTACTGAATATAAGATCCTTTAATGTATGTACCTCTAGTGTGAAATGTTTAGCTTTACCTTAGACACGATAGTTAACTAATTCTCATTATCAATAAATGTAATATTAGTGTAAATTTCTCATAGCTATAGTATTTCTATGTTCAAATACTCAGTGCATAATCTATAGAGAATAGCATCCATGAATTATATTACATAAAGATAAATAATGCGAGGGTATTATATCACGTATTGATGAAGAATATGAATGAATAGTAATACATATTTATGAATAATATCAATGAATAATTTAACATAAAGATGAATAATACGAATGAATAATATTACATATATATGAATAAGATGAATAGTAATACATATAGATGAATATTGTTTTACAAATAGATAGGGTTTAGTTAAACTCACAGTCAAGTACAACTACCAAATTAGAATAACAAGGGGTAAGTTATGAGTTGCAGAACAGTAACACCTTTTCCGAGCATATAATAAAAGGGATACAGTTAAATAGTATTTATTAGATACTATTTCTCAAATGATCGAAAATTTGAAACCGTGCGATAACTAGGAGCTTACCCAAGCAGAATTTGAATAAAATAAATATATTAATCCAATTAATAAAGAATTGAATGCCAACCACAGTTAATCCCTCGTTATGTTTTTTTTAAATCCCTCGTTATTTATTAAAACTCTCATCACTAATATAATAAAAACTGTTCCGCAATCATTTTTATTTTGCTCAATTTGTGCGATAATCCATTTTAATTCGCATCAATAACTAATTGAAAAAAGAAAGAGAAAAGTTTAGACGGGAACACAAAAATATTTCCGGTTTTGTGAGTATCATTTAAGTTTAATAACCTTAGTTCCATTTGTTCATCCATTAGTAATTCAATTATTATAATGGGTTTATATTTAAATGTAAGTACGTTTTATCAATACATATATACTGATTTAACTGAATTAATTTTTACTCTCAAAAAGCAATATCAAATTTTTTCTATAATTATTTGCACATACCCGTGGATACAAATTTATAGTTAAATATAAATATAAAATAAATTGATGCAGATAGAGAGATGGACTGTTCTCTTTTTTAGTGTATATTGAGTGTACTAAGATGAATTAAAGAAACTAATCTCAAAATATAAATTCGAGGTAATTAAATCAAGAATTATACTGATACTGATGCTGATTTATACTGATACTTATTTATACTTATACTGATACTGATTTATACTGATACTTATTCATAATGATAGTTGATACTAACGTATTAATTTTGGTCAATCAGGTGACATCTCAAGACTGTAGAAATAGGAGAGAAACCAGAACTTCTCAATTACAATGTCACTACATTTGTACAAAATACTTTACAGAGTGTAGCAAGAATACAAGAACCTGAAATGCATTTGTGAAACACATCTGCAAGAACAACAAATAAATCCAGTGTGTTGGCGCACACATCACCTGTACATCAATACACGTAATTACACTATTTTAAATGCTATAGCACAAAAATTTCACTTATTTTAGGAAAATGAACCAGCATTCAATATACAATGCAAATCTTCTTATAATAAATTAACCTCTAAAGGGCCGTACACACGCAGAGTTTTTTCAATCTTTCCACCAGACTTTTTTTTGCTAAAAAGTAGGAGGAGCTTAGCAAAAAGTTTGGTGGAAAGACTTAAAAACACTACGTGTGTACGGCCCTTTAGATCAAGCAGGTTAGTATAGTTTACAACAATGTAAAGTATATACATTTTTGAGTTAGATAATAATAATTATATAGTTTATAATTTATTTAATTAAAATAAAAGTTTAATAATAATTATACTATTTTCTTACATAACCGATAATGTGTAACTGTCCGATAACTCGTATTTTACCCTGCACCATAAAGAGATAAGCACTATACCTATCAAAATCCCATGAACATTAAACAGCCTGGTATTTTCTTTTCAGGTCCAGACTGTATTTCGGCGAAAGGAATGGAGGAGTGAAATGTAGGTATTTGTCGTGCGATCTCTGGCAAAGATTTCTGACGCAAATCTGATGGGCTTAAAGATTTCGCCTGCAAAAATGACCTCAGAGCGGACAGTTAGCGGTGAACGTGATGGATAAAGATACTCTGCTATTGTCACTGGAACGACGTCCAATGGAACGAAACAGTAAAGGAAAATACGTTACTGATGGAACGGTAAAGGAAAATACGTTAGAGATGGAACGGTAAAGGAAAATACGTTACTGATGGAACGGTAAAGGAAAATACGTTACTGATGGAACGGTAAAGGAAAATACGTTACTGATGGAACGGTAAAGGAAAATACGTTTCTCATGGAACGGTGAAGGAAAACACGTTACTGATGGAACGGCAAAGGAAAATACGTTACTGATGGAACGGTAAAGGAAAATACGTTAGAGATGGAACGGTAAAGGAAAATACGTTAGAGATGGAACGGCAAAGGAAAATACGTTACCGATGGAACGGTAAAATAAGATAGAAATTAATTGTAATTAAATTATTAATAGCCGTTTATTATTTTAAATAACAAATATATTCAAAAATTGAAATACTGTGCATCATATAAGAATAAAAACCGTGTTTTTTTCTAAATATAGATAAAGTGATCGGTACATTCGGAGGATTATTTCTAAAATTAAATATGATCCGATAATCCTATTGATTAATGTAAAATAAACACCCTGCCTACTATATAACTAGCTGTAATATATTTCGAATTTTACCATTTATTTTATGAGAAGTGTCATAGACTAAATAGAATTAATTTCCATTGAAAATTTAAAACAAATTGTATCAATTTACATAGTAAAGCCTATTAACATGTGTTGTAGTTTTAGCATCCTTTTTGACGGACCGTGTACACTAGTTGCTAATAAGCCAAGTGCATGCAGTGTAATTTCATGAGGCACATTTTTCATGACGCACATTTTTCATGACGCACATTTTTTCCCATACAAACACTTGTGACTGACTGAAAAGTCCAGAAACTAATAATATGACGTCATATCTAACATTCGTAATTCGTCATCTAGATGTTTTTGAGAGTTTCGAATCGTATTTTGTCGAATAAATTAGGTGGGGTAAGTTCTGAGTTATCGAACAATTCCACGTTTTCGATCATGTAAGAAAAAATATAATAATAGACGAGTATATTTATTTATTTGCATATTTATTAAATAATAATTATCATTTTCTTGAATGATCGAAAGCGTGGACGGTTCAATAACTCGTAAGTTACCCTAGTAAAAAAGAGCACTCGTAATCTTGAATGAACCACCGTAAATAGAGAAGACTACCTAATAAAACCCTTAGCATTCAACCAATCATATCGTAGGAGTTTGACCCCCACAAATCGGACGGGGGGAGGGGGTCTCCGTCGCGGGACCAGCACTCTTTTTCAAACCCCGATCCGTGACACAGCGATGACGTCAGAGTTAGAGAGCTGGGTCGTACGAATGCACTCACAGACCGTAAAGCTGACTCGTGTTATCTATAGGTCAGGCCTCTCTTCTGAGCAACCTAACACACTCTCTCCAATTAGAAGTTTTAAGGCGCTAATAGACACTGTGGAATAGACTAAAAGAGAAAGTCTATTTAGAAACTGAAACTGTTGTGCCTAGAAAGATGATGTGTGGAATATTAAATAAATGGCCAGTATAGGCAGACAAATAGTGATAGTGTGAGTTGATACTAGAATTAGAAACAGACAATTTGACTGTTTTTAATTTTCAAACATTCTTATCCCATTAATTATTTTTAGTAGATAGTTGAAATATTTTATTTTTATTATAAAAAGACATTCATTTTTACGCGTTATTTTAATCGATATCCATGATACCATCGGGTATCATGGATACAAATTAAAATGAAGAGCCGTCACAATGACTGATTTTTTTAGTTCTTGTGTTAATATTATGATTAAAACATCAGTATTTTTTCCCCTTTTGTCCTATTTTTCTTGTTTTAATCTCGTCAGCAATTGGCTGCAAAACAAACTGAACTGGTGCGGCAAAATAGAAAATCCCCGAGATGTGTTTAGTGTGTGTGTGCGTGTGTTTGTGTAGCCATACTTCATTCTCTTCCACTCCGTTAACTTTGCAGTTGATAGTCAGGGAATAATTAGGGCTGAACCTCAATTATTGTGTCATTTGAACCCACCCGCCAAATTATTCCAGTCCGTGATGTCGCTGTTAGTTTAACAATGAGATTAAATAATCTGCCTAGTGAGTGGCTCAATATCATTTTAATTAGCAATGTATTTATACTCATTGAGTAATTATAATTTATACACGGAGAGAAAGAATTGATAGGTAATATTTACATTATATTACAATCTACTTCTATTTTTTTGGTAATTTACCAGCTGAATTACACAAAAAAAATACAAATATCTCTTCTATTTTATCTAAGTGATTTTGTGGATTTTTATATAATTTTTTTTACCTTATTTAAGTTAATTTACATAAACAAATGCAAATAGAGTTTCCAAGTTTGCAATAAAGGCAAAAATGAAGATATAACGCAATTTCTTTGCGATTCTTCACTTTGAATGGATAAAATGATATAGAAGGAGCCTAACTTCTTTAGTATTTTAGATCCGTTTCCTTTCGATATTACCATGTGAAATCAACAGAATAAAGTATAAGAATGCTTCATAGTTCCTAATTTGGTATTCAAGTCTCGAGCTGCACATAACTTATGTAGAAATTTCATGCCTGAGGAAAAGATTTCACACTAAGCAGATTTATCTGTCGATAGGAAAAACAGTTCCTAAGATTTTAACTTGACGTAGATTGGGGTGCGTTCTGATTTATTTCAAATGGTATCCATGGATACCATTTGAAATAAAAATTATACTATATTTAATACTCTTATTCCAATTCGTATCCATGATACATGCAGGTATCATGGATACCATTTGAAATAAATTGATACAATATTTATTATTCTCATTCTAATTGGTATCCAAGATACCTACGGGTATCAAGGATACCAATTAGAACAGAAAATAAAATAGTCTTTATTACATAAATTTTAAATGATCGAAAATGTGGAACAGTCCAATAACTCAGATCTTACCCTAAATGAACGAAAGCCTTCGATATATAAAGAAATAGAGAGAGTGCAATAATTGAGATAGATACACCACATAAAGAAATAATAAAAGAGTTACATAAATAAATTATAATGAAAAAGCACGTTATTGATCGAAAGAAAAATTTCTGTTGATACGAAAAAAAATCCATTCAATAGATCACTTGACACAATTTTCACTTTACTAATTTCTAATGATCGATATTATTTACTGTTAAAAGTTCATTTATTAGAAATAGCTACTATTTATACAAATATTATCAAGCAGAGGTTGCATCTTATTTTAACTGTGGGGCTTTTTTGGTAAACTTAATTACTATTTAAACTGGAATGTATTTTCGAGAAAGATTCCAACCCTGGTATTTATACCTAGAAGGGGAGATATTGACCACCTAGCGCTTATAGGGTTAATTAACTATGCTTTACTAAATAAACACTCAATTAATAGATATCAAATACTATACTTTTTCATCAAACGTACCACCGGCCAAAACATGTCCAGCAATTAATGTCGTGAATGTAGTAGGGAAAGTTATGAATCATTGGACTGCTCCACGTTTCCGATCATATAAGAATGTTTTTTTTTAACATTCTAACTCCTTATTTTAATTGGTATCCATGATACCTGCAGATATCATAGATACCAATTAAAAAAACGAGTTAGATTTTTTAACATTATAATATGGTCGAAAAAGAGGAACTGTCCAATAATTGGTAAGTTACCCCCTGAACTACAAGCGGGGAAAGTTTTGAAGGAGGTCATATGATTCTCTTAAAGAGGATGGATGGATTCCTTCGCAGTCCCTACAAGAACACTCTTCAGCAACGTGATGTCAGCACCCATGAATTGGCACAATGTCTACAAAAACTTATTAGTTCCTTCTATTTCACCACTGCACTAATTTGCGGAATTAATTTTAAACTGTACTTTTTGAATGACCACTGCACTAATTTGCGGAATTAATTTTAAACTGTACTTTATAAATGACCACTGCACTAATTTGCGGAATTAATTTTAAACTGTACTTTATAAATGACCACTGCACTAATTTGCGGAAATAATTTTTAACTGTACTTTATAAATGACCACTGCACTAATTTGCGGAATTAATTTTAAAGTGTACTTTTTAAATGACCACTGCACTAATTTGCGGAAATAATTTTTCTTCCTTATGAAAAATGACACTGTTAAAAGTGGGAATTTTTTGAAAACTTAAACATTTTTCAATAATTATTTGTATTTTGGTTTTATAGCCCGTGTAAAAACACAGAATTTTAGGTAATTGGTCGAAAATGTGGAACAGTTCGATAGATCAAACTTACCCTACACTTTTAAAGTGCGTTTCCTATTTCAAATTATCTTAAAAGAAAAAATTTGTTAGATGAAAATGGTTTAACTTGTCTTTCATAATTTCACTATGATGAAAATGGTATTTTCATTTGTTTCAATTTAATATTCCTTTATAAACTCAGTCCTTTTTATTGTGACTCAGAATTACAGTTTTTCGACTCCAGACAACGTTTATGAACGCATCCATTGCTACTTTAAGTAATGGGCTGTTTCATATTGTTTTTTAACTCGATGTTCCTCTGCAGTTATTCCACATTTATGATCATTACACGAATTAAAGTTACGATTACATTGTGAAATGACAACATTTTACCATTAGGAACACGAATATAAATTCCATCATTTTACCACTACGAACACGAATATAAATTCCATCATTTTAACACTACGAACACGAATATAAATTCCATCATTTTAACACTACGAACACGAATATAAATTCCATCATTTTAACACTACGAACACGAATATAAATTCCATCATTTTAACACTACGAACACGAATATAAATTCCATCATTTTAACACTACGAACACGAATATAAATTCCATCATTTTACCACTACGAACACGAATATAAATTCCATCATTTTAACACTACGAACACGAATATAAATTCCATCATTTTAACACTACGAACACGAATATAAATTCCATCATTTTAACACTACGAACACGAATATAAATTCCATCATTTTAACACTACGAACACGAATATAAATTCCATCATTTTAACACTACGAACACGAATATAAATTCCATCATTTTAACACTACGAACACGAATATAAATTCCATCATTTTACCACTACGAACACGAATATAAATTCCATCATTTTACCATCACGAACACCAAAATAAATCCCATCATTTCACGAGCACCAAAATACTTTCCACCCTAGAGTTAAATGTCAGACTCAATTATAATTTTTAATCACCAAACAACATAGAGTGTTAATGTGACTACAACCGTAATTACCGTTAGGGAACTATTGTAATTGGGGGAATATTAAAAACTTATTTCCAATTCAGGGGCAAAATTCCGTAGAATATAATTAGAGAGAAAGTATAATGAATTCAGAGGAATTTGTTAATAATGAGGCTAAAATTCCTTCGTGTTGAAGTAATTAACTCTGATAGTTATTGACGTCTTTAAAGAATGAAGAAATCCATTGTCCAGGACGCATATTATGGGAATTGATTTTATTATAAGTAATTATAAATGCATGTAGGAAAATTTGACTTGTATGGAATATTTTTATTGCAATAAAGATCACTACACTGGGAATAAGAGACGAATTTCCAAATTATTCAACTCAAAAATAGAAATTGAATGAATTAATACTTTTTACATATACAAAATACACGAATAATCAATGGAAAATATTTTGATTATGATAATTACTGTATATCACTTATAAATCTAAAGTTTAAACAAATATAAATTAATAGGATCAGAATTAGCAAATATCCTCAACTGACAACTGTCACCATTTTTATCCAAATGAAAGTTCTAAGTTCAATTAGGGTAAGTTACGAATTATCGGTCAGTTCCACATCTTCGGTCATATGAGAAAAAAAGTATATTATTATTCTATTTATACCTGCAGGTATCATGGATACCAATTAAATAATTTTTATTATGTAGTTATTTCTAATATGACTGATGATGTGAAACTGACCGATAATTCGCAACTTACCCTAGGTACGATTCACGTCATTTAGATTTTAAAGTGAAAGCGTAAGGCTTACCTCTGGCCGGTGGCTGGTGCCGTGGACTCCAGTTCTTGAGCTTTGGCCATCACACTCTCGATGATAGCTCTCTCTTCCTCACTCAGCTGACTGAGATCCACGTCACTTCCCCCGTGGGCAGCAGCCCCTGCAGCACCTTTAGGAGACAACTTCAATTAGGACAATTGTTTCAAAACAAAAAATATAGAACTTTTAAAGCCAAAGATCACAACTGTCATTCTTAAATCTCTTGCTTTCTGTTAACACTGAAGTCGAGAGAACATTTCCCTTCGGACTCTTCTTTATTGAAAAGATGATTATTAATGAAATGGAAGATGTTTTATTGTAATGGATATACAAGGAAAAATATAATGATTTTACTTTTTTCCATATTTCTTTTTAAAGATAAATTCAGGTAAACGTGGTGATAGAACCCTAGTATATACTTTAAATTAGTAAATTGTTTTAAATGCTTACACTTCGCTAGGGAAGTTATTTATTATAAATTCATTATTAACAACTCATTGAATGCATATTATCCAATATGTATGTTGCAAAATACTTCATATAAACTACCTAGAAATAGTCTTATAGTTATTAGCTTGATGTGACGGAAAAGAGTGTTGATAAGCTCTATTGTGTCATGAGTAGGGTTTTGACAATAGACGAAATGAAATGGTATCGAATACTATATACCGCTGGTGTAGAACCATTCAATACTCTTTAATTCTCTCTGTCTACAATATTTTCAGGATCTATGATTTTAAAAGCATATTGTCACAACCTTAGTCATGAGACAAATGCGCCCAATGACATCATTCAAAACTTTACTAAAGTGTTATAACCAAATTATAATTTGATGTAAAGAATAGCATTAAATTCTTTAGTTGAGGCACAACTAAGCAATGGCGACTTAATATGAATTGAATGATACTGAATAATCTATTTAATTCATTGGTAGATGTCGAATGATAATTAAAATAAATGGCCTACCTAATTCAAACTAGAAATTCAGAATAATTTCAATTCTAGAAATTATAAGATTAAATCAAAATTCATCAAGACATTATAGGTATTAAGTATAGGGGTAAATTCCGAGTTAACGGACGTTTCCAAGTTTCCGATCATATAAAAAGAATTTATACATTATAACTATTAACATTTATTTAATTGGTATCCAGGATACCTGCAGGAATCATGGATACCAATTAAATAATATTAATAGTCATTAACTTATTATAATAATATTAATATATAATATTATATTATATAATATTATTATCATATAATAATATTAATAGTTATCAACTTCTTATAATTTGATGGAAAATGTGGAAACTTCCGATTACTTAGAATTTACTCTAATGACTTGTAATTCACGTCATTTCTGGTCATATTGGACATTAGATAATTTCATGTTAACATTAACTTCACAATATCATCTCAACGTTGGTGAAAATTCTGCCCGACTTTTATATTCTAGGGTAAGTTCTTAATTATCGGTCAGTTCCACATTTTCGGTCATAGGTTTAAGAAAAAACTATGTAATAAAAATTATTTCACTAGGGTATTTTGAGTAAAAACAACCAAACCGAGTTGGTTGTTTTTACTCAACCAATCCTAGTGAAATAATTATTATTATATCGTTTTTTCTAATATGACCGAAAATGTGAAACTGACCGATAATTAAGAACTTACCCTACATCTCATGATTTCTAATTGATAATCTCAATTGATTTTTTGTGTTAAGGGATATTTTAAAATATGAACATTTCTATCCATTATACATTTAAGTGATCATAAATTCATAGAAAAAAATCCGAATGCTCCATCTTTCTATTACAGCTGACTAACAAAATTATAATTCGAGCATTTATTAGAAATGTTCCTGTTATTTTTTCAGTAATAGACATTTTTATCATTAGATCATTTAACTAGGATCAGTTCCGAGTTATAGAACTGCTCCACATTTTCAATCATGTAAGTAAAAATTTAAAATAAAACTTAAAAATAATAATCATTATTTATTTTTCTTAAATATGATCGAAAATGTGGATCCAATAACTCAGGACTTTGAATCAAGTTTCAATTAAATATTTTGAAATATTTTCACAAGTTTCTGAAGCTTTTTTTGATGTAATAGTAATATGGTAAAAAGAAAACAATTGTTACTTTTAATTGTTTGATGTCCTAACTAAATATTTATCTAACGTTTCAAGTTAAAAGTAGACTTTTTTTCTCGTTCGGGAATAGTTTTGAAATAAATCTGTGTAGGTAGATAAGCAGTTGAAGGTAAATCTCCTTAACTTGTTATTTATCCTCAATAGGAAATTTGATTTCTTTATTTAAGTTGACAAAGCAAAAACACATACTACCTATTTCCTTATGTTTACCATCAATATGTAATAGCCATCTACCATGCAACACTCGCTACCCCATCTTAGTTTTAACATGAATAGGTATTAATGGAGCCTTCTAATATACCGGAAACAGAAACATTTTAGCAAATTCATAATGTAGAAGATTTTATCTACTGAAGGCATCTTATAAGCTTTAAAAATCCAAGGCAAGCTACTTGAGGATCTGAAATTTCACAACATTACAGGGATCATTATTGTCATAGATCTAGTTAAGGGCCGTACACACGTAGGGTTTTTTAAGTCTTTCCACCAGACTTTTTGCTAAGCTCCTCCTACTTTTTCCACGAAAATATAAGAAAAAACAGTATTATTATTATTTATTTCAGTTGGTATCCATGATACCTGCAGGTATACCAACTGAAATAAATAATGACTATATAGTTTTTCTTATATTCTCGTGGAAAAAGTAGGAGGAGCTTAGCAAAAAGTCTGGTGGAAAGACTTAAAAAAACCCTAGTTGTGTACGGCCCTTTAGAGGGTAAGCAAATAGATATTAATTCTTTACAGCAATTACCTTCAAGCTATAATACTCTACAAGGGACACATTATGAGTAGCAATAGATGGAGAGATGGTTATAAGCGACTCAAGGTGAAAACTGTCTGCAACCTGTTTTCTATCCACCAGAGAGAACCTTAGAGTGTTAATGCAAGGAGAACATACAAGGGTTGGGGCGCACACATTCAATCTAAACTGCCTAGGGAAGACATGTTAGTACGATCTGTAGGTGCGACTTACTTGACCCGAGTACGTCCATTTGGCCCCTTATTCCATTTATTGAGCCCTCCACCTGTTGCCATGTTTCATTGGGATTCAAAACCTGCTGAACCCTTGCATCGCTTTGAACATTTTGATCGGTGAAGCCTGAGTTCTTATTGAGAGTGCCTTGTCGCTGCAAACCTAGTTTTCTATTCTCTGGGTAATTATTGTAGCCCATTTCGTTTGGGTTTCGCATCGACTCGATGCTTCTGTTCATTTCATTTCGTGATATTGGTACTTTCTGAATATTTCCGTACATGTCACTTGTTTCGTTAGTTAGGTATTCATTTTGTGCGTACATGGAGTCAGATGGGGGCCGAATAAAGGAATTGGGCTCAGTTTGGTGAAGTGGTCGGCGTATGCCTGTTGAGAGAACAGTTATTGAAATCTTCTGTTTTAGGTTATTCTTAACTGCAAGCCATTTTAAAGATGCCTTATGTACATCTCGAACATGGATTAAATATAATACATCCTATTTGGCATAAGGATGAAGAGTTTGAACTTTAAAAGCACTATGAAAAGGACTTTTCGGTCATAAAAAAAAAATCACCTACAATATATGAATATCTACAAAGTGATGTAAAATAATAATGAAAAATATTTACACACAAATTAAAACTATATAAAATAAAAATTGAAATAAAGGATATGAATTATTTTGCTATTGAAATGGGGTTAATTTTTAAATTATGAAGATGTTCTAAATTTTAATATCAGAACCTATTACTATAAAATATTCTAAATAAATGTGAGTAATAGTGTTTATATTTTCTGTGTGAATGTGATGAATGTGAACTTATTGAAAAATGTGATGAATGTGAACTTATTGAAGAATGTGATGAATGTGAACTTATTGAAAAATGTGATGAATGTGAACTTATTGAAAAATGTGATGAATGTGAACTTATTGAAGAATGTGATGAATGTGAACTTATTGGAGAATGTGATGAATGTGAACTTATTGGAGAATGTGATGAATGTGAACTTATTGAAGAATGTGATGAATGTGAACTTATTGGAGAATGTGATGAATGTGAACTTATTGGAGAATGTGATGAATGTGAACTTATTGGAGAATGTGATGAATGTGAACTTATTGGAGAATGTGATGAATGTGAACTTATTGGAGAATGTGATGAATGTGAACTTATTGGAGAATGTGATGAATGTGAACTTATTGGAGAATGTGATGAATGTGAACTTATTGGAGAATGTGATGAATGTGAACTTATTGAAGAATGTGATGAATGTGAACTTATTGAAGAATGTGATTAAACCAATTTTAAATCCATTTAAACTCGTCATTTTAATTATTCTGTACATATATCCTATATGACCGAAAATGCTTTACTGTCCAATAACTCGTAAGTTCCCCTAATGCCTTGATAGTTCAAACGATTCTATCCATATCAAGACCCTGAAAACTTTTTATAATATATGCATAATTATTATATTCTACAGACAGAGAATTTACAGGCGAGAGTTATTTCAATTAATGTTAGGGAGGGGATATAAAAAAGTCAAATTTATATTAATGATTTTGTCATAAAATAATTAAAATGAGAATCTTAAATAGTTAGAATTTCCATCATTTTCAGTACATGTTTGAAGGAAATGTAAAATTAATTCATTCGCGTATAATAATATGAAGAAAGAACATGATTAAATCTGGACCTGCTAAATACCATTGGGTGGATTTTCTTATACAGCTTAGGTTTTTCTGAAACCATAAGACGACGCTAATGTTGAAATTAAATTATTAGGAAAATATTCTATTTCTCTGGAAATACAAAAAGCGCTAAAATATGAATTAAATTGTCTTTTCAATACTATATTAACAATAATGAGGGTACTTCTATTATATCTCATATATGAGGGAACTTTTATTATTTCTCATATATGAGGGTACTTTTATTTTCTTTTCTACAGCTCCTCTCTACGACAAAACGCCATCAAAACAATAATGCTATCTATAATTGAACTTTATTATATACGATAAAAGTCACTCCTTAACTTCAATTCTCCATACAATGTAGATCTGAAAGTTGCTCAAATAACATATGATATATCGTATCAATATTAATATAGATGTAAAATCCGTATATATAAATTACTAGTAAATCGTTCTTCATTTTTATCACAGGAAAATCTTGATTATGTTTGGGATAGGGTAAGTTCCGAGTTATCGGACAGTTGCACATTTACGATCATATAAGAAAACTATAATAATTAATAATAAATTCGTTATTTTAATTGTAACTATTATATAGTTTCTGTATTAGATCGAAAAAGTGGAACTGTCCGATAACTTGGGTAAGTTATTGGATTGTCAGAGACCAATTTAAATAATCATTTTTACATTTCAAACTGATCATTGAAAATATATTGTAATTCATTGTTATTTTATGTTATTCACATTACTTCAAGAATAAAAATCACAACATTTACAAATTTCGATTTATATTTTTGAAGTAAAATAGAACAATTAAACATATGTTTTTAATCCACGGAAGCCTCTCATTTCACAGTTATATGAAAATAATCTGCACAAATATAATGTATATTACAATCGAAAAACATTATTTAGTACAATAGAATTTAGCAGTTTTAAATTATTTAATAATGCGTATGTTAATCATTTAAAACCCGGTGAGAAAGTTATGGTGGGGACACAGTAAATTAAGAGAGAAAGTTTAGGTGGGGCCATAGAATATTAAGAGGAAGACCTCCCAATCTTCCATAGCCCCACCATAACTTTTTATCCGAGTTATCTACTCTTTATAATATATATAAAATATATATAATGTCTTATTATTTACAATGAATTAAGCATGTAGAATTATAGCTCAGTACATTTTAAAGTTATTACATAAATGCATTTAATATCATTTCATACCCACAAACATTAATTACATCCATCGAAAATTATAAATAATAACAATTATGAATATATACATTTTCTATAAGATTGGAAACGTGGAACTGTCCGATAAGTTGGAACTTACCCTAATTGAAGGATTGGTAGCAAACCATAGAAAATCTGATTAAAATTATCAATATTTATTCATTTTAGAAGTATAGATACATATCATGGTAACATTTAGAATATTAATATTTATTCATTTTAGAAGTATAGATAGATATCATGGTAACATTTAGAATACATTATTTGGAGTATTTTAACACAGAAATCACTAAGTAATTGTTCTATTGCCTTCAAACAAAAGTCAATAACATTTTTTTTTTTATCAACAATCTTTCATCGATAATATTTTGTTATCAATATTTTTTATTTGATTAATAGTGTATTTAAACTTCATTCTGTGCTTTAGGACCGATACAACCGAAATATTTAATGATCAAAATAATGAATGAAATATATATAAAATATATATTTTGTTTCAATTTCTTGGCTAATCTATACAATAAATGTACATAAGTAACTTATGATTATTCCATTTTAAAACCATACTATAAACGCCATATCAAATAGAGATTGTATACATATTTAATTGATCATGTCATATCCACATGTCAAATACCATACTTATAACATATGTTAACCACACATAATATACCATATTAGCATGTGAAACACATATAATATATATGATATCCATTTCCAAAAACTATACATGTATACACATGTTTTAAATGAGTAAGTGCCACATGGTTTACACATGTTTTAAATGAGTAAGTGCCACATGGTATACACATGTTTTAAATGAGTAAGTACCACATGGTATACACATGTTTTAAATGAGTAAGTGCCACATGGTATACACACGTTTTAAATGAGTAAGTGCCACATGGTATACACATGTTTTAAATGAGTAAGTGCCACATGGTATACACATGTTTCAAATGAGTAAGTGCCACATGGTATACACATGTTTTAAATGAGTAAATACCACATGGTATACACATGTTTTAAATGAGTAAGTACCACATGGTATACACATGTTTTAAATGAGAAAGTGCCACATGGTATACACATGTTTTAAATGAGTAAGTGCCACATGGTATACACATGTTTTAAATGAGTAAGTGCCACATGGTATACACATGTTTCAAATGAGTAAGTGCCACATGGTATACACATGTTTTAAATGAGTAAGTACCAAATGGTATACACATGTTTTAAATGAGTAAATGCCAAATGGTATACACATGTTTTAAATGAGTAAGTACCACATGGTATACACATGTTTTAAATGAGTAAGTGATTTTACACATGGATTTGTTTGCAGGGGTATCTCATAGGGTAATTTACGAGTTATCGAACAGTTCCACATTTTTGATTATAGAAAAGAATTATGCAATTCAACTCGTTATTTCAATTGGTATCCAAGATACCTGCACTCATCCTGGATACCAATGAAGATCGAGTTGAATTCTACACTGATTCTTATTTGAATGATCGGAAATATGGAACCTTTTGATAATTCGTAAGTTACCCTTTTTTCAAAGTTAGTTACATGAAGAATTAAAACTTTAACATTGTTAATTGAACCGCAGACCAACTAATAAAATTAAATAACAATCTGTACAATAGGAGCAACATTGGTTATAACTAATAATTAGTATTACTAGTCAAAAATGAAGAACAATGTATATAAAAAGTATATAATAATTATTATTTAACTTTTATTATACTTCTTCTTATACATTCTAAAATGTGGAAGTGACCGATAACTCGGAACTTGCCCTAAATGAGGATTTACTTTTTAAATCATTTTAAAATATATCTATTAATGGGCTGGTAGAAATTAAGAATGTTCCTATTTGTATTAATGGCATGAAAACAATGTGCACTTAATTAACTTTCTAAATAGTGGCTATGTTTAATGAAACTATTTGGAAACAGTTAATGAATATTAAATTATTAGTTAGTAAAACAAATGAAAATAAATTATTGTCTGAGTAGACTGTAAATTAATTAACTTACACTGCAATTAAACTATAAAATAATAACGAATTGCTTTGCGAAAGTATACTAAACCAAAATATTTATATAGTATATAATATCAATAAGAAATTGAACAAAGAGTATATTCATAAAATAAATCTAGCTAATCAATTTATAATTATATACAATGAGTATTTAATAAAATATTATTTCCACCGAAAATTACAATTCATCTTCTCAATATTACATTATATTGATTCTAATTTTTCAATCTGCTGAAATACAATACAAATATTCAGCCACATAATATTTGAAAATGAACATGCCATATGTATTTCAAATGATCAAAAAAATGTTCAAACAAAAATTTCAAAATGTTTAATCTAAATTTCAGTTTTACTCCCTAATAGCAACGTTCGAATCCAAAGAAAAAGAATAGGCACCTTTTCTTTTGGATGTGAGCATGTAGATATAATCGATCCAGAATTACATATGCGTGTACGGGTATAAAATAGGAGAAACTTTTTCTGTCAAGAGATTTCCACTTCAATCCTGTAGAGTGATTATTATCATTTAGATGTGACATCGTGTATAGCGTGTCACTTTGCCGCACGCGACTCATCAAAATATTTTCGTCCTTTCGTCGATATACATGAATAATTCATCTAAAATAACCACCACATGCAATGAATATGATGACTGTATTAAAATATGTTTCACCAGTAGAAAAGGCATTACTTCAATCTTTATAATGAATAACATCAATGTACGGCTTATAAATAAATACATAGGCTTACCTGGGCCAGTATTTGTCGCACCGGGTAATCCTGGAGCCCCTGGTCCCATCCCTCTCGGTCCTTGCTGACCCATCATACCAGGACGGGGACCTCTCTGCATGGAACCATTCATTGGAGGAGTTCCCCTGGGTCCCATTTGTCCCAATCCCGGTCTTTGCATTCCTCCCATATCTTGGTTCATACCCATTCCTTGATTGGCTCCCATGGCAGGTTGGCCTGGCGGTCCACTCATGCCACCAGGGCCTCTTGGACTTCCCATGCCAGGTTGCATTCCTCTTGGCATTCCCATTCCTGGTCTAGGTGGAGCACCTCTCGGGCCCATACCCATTCCTTGTGGTCCCATACCAGGTTGTCTTGGACCCATTGGACCCGGTTGTCTAGGCATCCCTCCACCAGGTCCAACAGCGTTCGGGCCCATTCCAGAACCTTGTCCCATACCCATATTCTGATTTTGTCCCATACCTTGTTGACCCATACCGGACATTTGATTCATGCCTGGTGTTTGTCCCATTCCTGGTCCTTGACCCATGCCAGGACCTTGGCCCATGCCTGGTCCTTGCCCCATACCTTGTCCACCACCCGTATTTTGGCCCATTCCAGGCCCTTGTCCCATAAAACCACCTAAACCACTTGTAGGTCTGGTCTGTGCCCCAAACCCTTGACCCATTGGGGGTCTTTGTGCTGGAGTACCCATCCGTGGAGCCATCTGCTGTCGAGGCCCTTGCCCCCCGCCTGGGGCTCCCATTGCACCTGGTGCTCCCTCTGCTGCTCCCACGATGGAGTTCAGCATCTTATTTGCAAAGCTGAACATTGTGTCGGAGAGGTATCAGGCAGCGACGGCGGGAATCGGCGGGCGGCAGCGGCTAGAGATACTAAGAGTTCACGGTACGAGAGAGCACTGCTGCTAATACAACATTCACACTCTATCCATTCCTCCCCGACTCCCCAACGAGTGGGATCAATATGGCATCAGTAAAAAGAGGCATGCGCAGTTGGCGAGTGTAGACGCGCATTGATTACCGTCACGGCCGAGAACTACCACCAGTTCTGCCGCCACCACCCATGACTTCTACACTTTAGGCTATTTAAGGATTCACAGTCTCAAAAAGCAAAAGCTTCAGTTTTTAAGCACACTACTTTTTGAGTGCATATGTATATCACAGTACCACTTATACTTGTTCAAGAAAAGTACGATAATATGAAACAAATAAAAAGATTTATTTCATATTAATAACTGTAAACGATTATTGTACAAAAATAACAGATATAAATTATTTATTGCTATATAAAATAGTTATATTGAATATTCATTTTAAAGTTTTTTCTGGAAAAAAAAATCAGCAAATAGTTTACAAAACATGTTAGGTGAAAACAATTAAAAGATATAACTTGATCTACTCGAAACAGTTAAATTATAACTGTTAGTCTGTACTTTTCATTGGTATTCGTCATACACATTAGTGAGTACCTAACTACTTTTTAACAGAAATGTGCAGTAGGTAGAATGGAATAAAATAGTTGTCTGCTGAACGTAGAATTAATTAGCCACTCATCTTCAACTAATGTCAGAAGAAGGAATAACAAAAAGAATTCATGGGGAAATTGTCAAAGCAATTTTCTCACTGTACAGAATATTTCAATCATAATGGCAAGAGCAAACAGATGTATAAAAATAAACTACACGAGCGCTCCCAGTCCACCCAACTCCGACGATGTCCACGGAAGAACTAAAAATAAAGTCCAAGTCTAGACATCTTGGATCGGATCTCACTATCTGTTGGTTATATCATCTAATGATCTAATGTCCGCCATAAAAATAGCTATCCATATGTCAAGCTCACTTCTATTAGATTACGAGTAATTTACAACAAGTCTATGTCATCCACAGTGGTCTGTTGGATGGTAAATAAATACCCTAATGTGTCATCCTGAAAATGCACTTCTTTGACTCAGGCCTCGAGTGAAAGTAGGTATTCTATTTTGAAAAACAACTTATACATTAAAAGTTTCCATAGTTGTAGTACAATGAAATATTTTAAATATTTCAACGCTTATCTGATCGTATACCTATTTTATATTTATATGTTGGGTATTGAATTTAATCAATGGTAGGTATTATTTCTGAATAGTTTCTTCTTCTCCCTGTGTTGCCAACAAATATTTCTATTGTTCGCATATAAAATTACATTTTACAATTTTAATCGATTTTCCATTACATATATTTGATACAGTTTCTCGGAAAAATATTATACTTATTATCATATATTTTGATGGATACAGTTGTATTCATTATTACGACAATTAAAAATATACTAATTAAATTAGAACATATGCTATATTAATAAACCTATAAGTTTGTACCTAACTCTCAAGAAAATATACTGGTATAGTTTCATTATAGTCTAGGGTAAGTTACGAATTATCGGATAGTTACACATTTTCCGACAAATAAAAAAAATTAACTTTTTAACAAATTACTTTAATTGGTATCCATGATACCTTCAGGCTTCATAGATACCAATTAAAATAACGAGTTAGAATATTAAATAATATTATATTCTGATATGACCAAAAATGTGGAACTCTCCTATAATTCGTAACTTGCCCTACACTATCATTGATTATTCTGTGAAGGTGTATTTGTGTAGATGTATTTGTGTAGGTGTATTTGTGTAGATGTATTTGTGTAGATGTATTTGTGTAGGTGTATTTGTGTGCCAATTACATGTACTATAAAAAGGCAGAAATGCAGACATATTCTTCATTCAGTGGTTGTAATTTAATAGGGAGTTGTAGAGAATAATCGATAGCAAAGTAGCAAAGTTAACGTACGACACTTCCTATCAACCCTAAGTATGATGAATGAGTCTCTTCAACAGAGTATTCAATGTCCATATTACTTATTAATGATTTGATTGACATTGTGAATGTGCAATATTATAAGCTAGTGTACTTTCCCGTTTAAAATAACAGGTAGTTTACTCTTAAATATTTTTAAATTAATATTTTAAAAATAATATTTTAAAATTAATATTTTACCCGTTATGTACAGGTTACTTTAATTTAGTGAACTCAAGTAACATTTATTTTCTGCATAACCTAATACTATATTTTATAGATAGAAATTTAATAAAAGCATAAGAATTTAAACTTCGCATCAATATATTCCCGTTTTTATCATAGTTACATTCTTCATGTTTAATACCCATCAGGTAAAAGCGGACACCAAATAAATAAACAAACACGCGACGGAAATTATTAGTATAGATAGATAGTTTTAATATCTTTTTGGTGGAAGAATATATTCATTCGAACTCCAGAAATATAGGTTTAGACAAATAGGATATAGGCTCTCGAAGTTTTTATATCAAATTCAATGATGCCTTCTTATTTTAAATTCTAGGCATTTTTTTAAACTGAGTTTCAGATTAGATTATAGGTGTCCATTATGCCTTTAACTTTCATGGAATTCGCTGGATTTCTTATATCTTCGCGTACTCTTCCTGATGATGAATATAGTTATAATTAACAATTTTAATTCATGAAGTCAATTCATTTGATTTAAATTTGGTTAAATAAAAGATATAATAATTTTGATGCGTTCAATGAGTATTCTTTTGGTGAGTGATATTGACTTCAATTTAATTAAAAGAACTGTTAGTTGTTTTAAGATCGTTATTGTGGACTTCAACCCTTTACTTGAAGATTTACTATCATTTTTCGAACCTGCTGAATTTATAGAAAGTAGCTTTCATTTAATGATAATATATCCGTCTTTCAACGAGATAGTGAACAATTATGAATGAGAAAATGAATGATATAATACAAAAAACACACATGACTTTAATATGGTTTTACGTGAATTGTTTGAAAAATAATTGATCGAGTGAATAAATGCTCCTATGAGAAATTGCTCGCAACACAATTACTCGAGAAAACACTTGTTCTTCGAAAACAATTGCTCGTATGATCAATTGCTCGTATGAACAATTGCTCGTATGAACAATTGCTCGCATTAACAATTGCTCGAATGAACAATTGCTCATATGAACAATTGTTCATTCCAACAATTATTTTTCAACCAACTGTTCTCAAGCAATTTACCGTGTACCATATTAACACATAGGTACACATAGTCTAGAACACTTGTGCCGAATGTACAGAGATTCCTGACATAGAAATAAATGAACTAAAACCTGTTGATTAAAATTGGATAGCAATTAACAACTCCGTGAGAAACATTAATGAAAACAATTCATAAAAAGAACAATGACTATTTTTCGTTAAAAAATGGATAATTGTACATTTCATTTTGATTAATACCATATATATTCCTATAATATTATATTTGTAAACCTTTATTGAATGCGTGATCGGCTTTAATTGTATCTAAGCTATATAAGTAAAACATAACGTGAACAACGCATGTTTATGTACAGTCAAAGAAAATTGTATTCGTTATGATTATTTGATAGTTTGCTAATCTCACTTTTCTAAAAAGAAACTTTACTAATTGTAATGCTTGTAGATATTTTAAAGTTGGTCTGGCTGCACGACGACAAATTTGTAATTATGAAAATAAAAGAAATTGAATAACTGTGATTTGAGAAATTAACATCGGAAACTCTTTTCTCTGATAGTAGGTACAATAATTCTGCTTTATCTCAATAACATCCGATTATAAGGTGTGTTTACCTATATACTGGCTGGTTCTAAAATTAGTTAGAACTCTTATTTGTCATACTACTATATATGAAAAATAATATACAGGTGAAGCAATATCCCGTTTCCAATTATTGTCCTAATCATATATACGTACAGGGTGTCTGACACTTTTGTTGCCAAACTTTAACATAAGGTAGCGATCGTCGAAATAAACACTTTATATTCTATGAAGGTATGGTCTAAAATGCTTAGTTAAAGAGTTACAAGGTTAGGAAAGTATCTATCTTGTACCATTTATTATTATTAGTTAACATTATTTTTTGAATGTTGCGATAAGAAACCAAATATTTTTGACAGAAATTATTATGAGAACAAGAAACATAATCTTAAATTAGGTAACATGTTTACAAAATATGTTCAAACTGCTGCCCATTTGTTGTGATGCAGGCGTTCAAACGTTTGTCCAATGATTGTCGGTCGCGAGCAAAGACACCAGAAGTTTCACAAATCCTTGCGGAGGCTTCGACAATCCTGCCGATCAGGTTCTTTTCGGATTGAATCGGTGTTTCATACACCAAACTCCTCTAATGTCCCCTAAGGTAGAAATCTAGGGGTTTAATATCATTTCGTTTCCTTACCACGGGTTTTTTACTAATTGTAATTTTTTTCTTAATTTCAAATCCTTGTAATTCTTTAATTGAGCATTTTAGACCATACCTTCATAGATTATAAAGTGTTTATTTCGACGATCGCTACCTTATGATAAAGAGTGGCGACAAAAGTGTCGGACACCCTGTATAGTATAAATATTCAGTCTTCTTATGTGAGACTCTGTAGGTACCCAGCAAACATGAATGTATCTATTCGATGTCTAAACGATTCTGTATAACCTCTTCTCCGACATCGAATACCAGTAACAAATTAGACATGGTGACATCAAGTAGATATCAATCCGATATCCGTTTGCACCGCTAAACCGCATCATATCAAGTATATTTGGCATCGAAGCGATACAGTTATAACAGCGTTGAATAGAAAGATAATTTACGACATCCAACATACATGGGGATTCTGCATCGAACAGACGCCTAATTATATATCTAATATGCTTCGATATAATATTTGCATGCAATAAATAAATAAATTAAAATTGAAAACTCTTACTTCATTGATAAAACGTACTGTACGTTTAGATGAATATCAATTTGATTTATGTTACATAATGTTATATATAAATTAAATAAGAAGAAATGAAGTGATGTGTCCGGGTATCGTTCGTGGGTCTATCCGTCCTCGTGCCAGCAGCTCTGCCACTTTGCCACCGTGGATGCATTTTACTATAAAAAAAATTTGATATTAAGCGACCCGGAGAAACTTAAAGAAATTTTAAAGTGAATAGAACAATACAGGCAAGTACCGCTTTTATAACCAAAATCACAACTTATTCTTATTACAAATAGTTATGAGTTGGTCAAATTTTTATATTATTGTAACTCCTTAAAAATTTCGTCTCTATGAGTTCCAATTAAAGAAAATGTTTTGAGGCTACGATTTACAATACAGATGAAAGCTCTGTGATGAAAGTTCAAAGTAATGAATGCATTAATTAAAATTTGACCATAAACTAACTCTCACTCAGTAAATATAGGTCATAATAGTTGAGTAATTAGTTTGACATTCTGACTTATATAATTTTGTTATATAAAACAGGAAATTTGTGCTCTGTGAAATAATTTTAGCAATACAGTATATGTTCCAAGTTATTAATAGGGTCTATATTTTCGAACACGTGATAAAGGAAAATATAATAATTATTATTTATTAACTACTATTTAATTAGTAACATAATAGCTGAAGGTATGATACCAATTGAAATATTAGTTAAATAATGATTATTATATATAGATTTATTGAGTCCGATTACCACTTTAAGTTTAATTATCTATAATGTGAATCACTGAATTTTAATCGTCTCATTTGCAGCTTTTGGCACTATGAAAGCTCAAGTTATTGGATATGGGGTTCCGCATAATTTACGTAGAAAAATTATTTATCTAATGATTTTTATTTCTAAACTTGATTTTACGTACTGGTATCATGGATGCCAATTCAAGTAAGAATTGAATAATAATAACTATTATATTTATTTCTTACATATTCGAAAATGGGGAACCATCCGATAACACAGAATTTACTTTAAAATGGAACGTGTTAAATAGCCTCTACGTTTAGTAGAGGTTTAACGTCTGCTTCTGTACCAAAGGCCATGTCGCTGATGTCAAAAGGAAATGAAATACAAGGGACTGGAAGAAGCAGTCAGAAAGGAAAGTGGCTCCATGGACAAAGTCACGATGCTCATGGATGCTGAAAAGCTACTCCGTGAATGCTGTCACTTACCGAGGATGTGACAAAAATGGTCACAAGCACCGGTGGCTGCACTCAAGGATGGAAGAGGGAAATGAAGAGGTAATAGCAAATGAAGTCTACGAGCCTAAAATCTAAGAACTCGTACGTAATTGTGGAGCATAACCCTAGCGCTGTCCTCTAAAACTGCATGGAGAGTTAAAAACACTATACACGTACATAGTAAACATAAAATAGACAATACATAATCCAAATTACAACAGTTTTGATTCCCAAGGGACGCCACCCCACTTCTCTTCTATTCACCAAATACAGCTTCAGCAACCCCTCGGGGCTTATTATAAGCAGTTTAGAATAGATTCATAACAATAAATGCACTGGCCATCGAAAAATCACTTGATTGGTTATCCATTTCATTTTTACGGTACTGGAGGATCAATCTGTTCAACAACCGATCTTCCAGTATCGCTTACTTCACGCTAATCCAGTGTAAAATTGCACTAGCTAGCTTGTCAATGTCCGATCGTACCTTTACTACTGCCGTAGTCCCCTATAAGTGGATTAATTATAGGGTATAGTTTAAAGGGAGCACAACGTACGTTATATCGAAAGGTACAATCCAATTGAATAGAAATAATTTCTACGTTTCTATACGCATTATAAAGCAGGAAGATAAGAAAATGAATTTTCCGAAAAGTTCTTTAAGCTTATAAAAGAGCTTGAAATTTTGTATTTTTAAATTTTGCCTGTGTTTTTGTACTTTTTTATATACATAGACATGATTGTTTTAAATTTGTAATGATTTTTTTCAATAAAGAATAATAATAATAATAATTTCCACATTTGAAACGATTTTTTTAAAACTACGTATCTGTTTTCGCACTTCTGGTCGAAGTATAAATTCAGATATCGTTTGGAAACAGACATGCCGACGTCAAGATGATGCTGTTAAAACCATGTATCGGTTTTCGTGTTTCTACTCGAAGTGTAAATTCAGATATCATTTAGAAATAGACATTCCGATATCTACTATGAGTCGAAATGGTTGCTAAGTCGATACCCACCGTTAGCGCTACCAATTCGACAGTAAACGGCATCGAATCGACATTCATATGTTTGTTGGGTAGGGTTGTAAAAGAATTAAATTATCTCTACAATTCTCTCTAATGTAGGCACCTGCTTCATTTTTTTGATAATTGAATTTCTTAATTTGAATAATCAAATATAAATGTTAAAGAAAACTTTAATCATAATAATTATTAATGAAAACTGGTTTTCTGTTAGTTAACTAAATTTTATACAGTAAGTTCAAAGTTATATCGGATTATTCTACCTTTTCCACTATGTATCCATGATACATACAGATATCAAAGATACATAATCGAAAATGTTGACTATTTTGGACACCTTAGAAAAAATATTAAATTAAAATATGGCTAAAAATTAATTAATAATTATTATTTAAATCTTTAAAAGAATATTCATTATCAATAACCTAATTTAGACTTCAAAATTAGTCTAAATTAGGTTATTGATGATGAATTTTCTTTTATTTGAAAGCTCTAGAAAAAATAAAGAATGGACAACTTTTTCGTCGTTTCCCTTATTTAAATCTGTCTTACATGTTCGATAATGTGAGATAGTTCAATGACTTGAACCGTAGCCAATATGGAATAGAACTTAGATCCTAATTTGGAATATAATTTCATTAAACAGAGGACCTTCTGGAAAGTTTATCTATAATTCAAGCTCTAAAAACGAAAAACTCACACCAGAATGTCAAAATGGACCCCACTAAAAGAACATCAAACTTTACGTTGCATTCCAATTTATAGGGAAATCGCGCCGATTCATGGATGCGGGCATTTGGTTGATTTCTTTTAAGTTATATAGGTTAGTTTGTACCTATATTACCTAATTGTTCAAATCAATAAGTCAGTATAGTATAGTTTGATAACCTAGATAATTATTATTTTATCTGTTGAAAATATTTTTGATCCGGTAACTAAGTCTGAACTAATTTCTCTTTCAGATGCATAGGCATCATGCAGCCTGAAATAAGCTGCTTGAGAAAATGGGAGATATTTCTTATGTGGGAATTGCAGCTAAATTAATGGTAACATAGGAATCGCGAATTAATTCAAAATCTCCCGCAGCTAAATTAATGGTAACATAGGAATTCCGAATTAATTCTAAATCTCCCGCACCAGTTTGTATTTGGTGCACTGAATTCCTCTGACTTTTTCAAAAATCTGAGAAATAGCTGCCAACATTTTTTATAAATTTGTCTAGTCCTCCAACATTTTTCCAGTTTCTCCTCCGGACAACCATAAATTAATGGTAAAATAGGAATTAATAGCTAAACCAAGTAAAATAGTATGTCTCATGAACTCACCATTTGCCTCTCCAGCTTTCTCCAAAATTCAACAAATTCTCTCCAAATTGATCAATTTATTATTAATTCTCTCCAAAATAACATTGTAGCATAGGAGAAAAATAGATAAAACTCGCCATTTGCAATTGAAGGGCTCAAAATAACTGTCACAAACTCGCCATTAAAATGGCGAGTTTGGACATGCTTCTTTACTTGGTAGCTAAATATCCCCCGACATTACAGGAATTTTTTTATTAAGAGAAATTTAATATCTCCCGACATATCATTGGAATTTACCACCAAATACAATCTGGCTCCCGCAGAGATCTCCAATTTCTAAAAATTCAAGCAAAAAGTTAAAAACTCCCGTAGAGAGTCTTGGAAAAATGTACCATATTCTGCAAATCTGCAGACTGGGAAATACAGTCTGTCATGATGCGTGCAGCAAATAACATGGGAACTTAGAAATAAAATAAGACTTGGGCGCAGGATTAATCCACAAATCCTGCTGTACTTTTCAGACTGGCCCCCAGACTGGAAAACATAAATTCTAACAGAGTTACTGAGTAACATACGGGAACAAAATGCGAACGCCACGTGAGACTCACAGGAGGTTTCTCCTGTGGATCACGTTTTACAAAATATTTCTATTTCTCTTAGGATTTTTGATAATTTGACACTAACAGTAAATTGAAGAAGCCATTTTAAGACGATTATCACGAATACATTTTTTAGAACAGAAGCTTCTATTTAGAGATATTAGCGTGGGAACAAAATGTGAACACCACGTGCCAGACTGGAAAACATAAATTCTAACAGAGTTACTCCTAACTTCATGCGTTCCCATTAGTGATGTTTATCATCATAACAAGCCCAATTGTGAAGCATGAATAACTTATTTTACATTAGTTTTCACTGCGGAGTTGAAATTTATAAAATAATTTACTGATTTCTGCATTTTTTGGGGTTAAAATGAGTAATATTTGTTCATTCTAAATTCCTAACAGAGTTACTAGTCAATCTGAAATGAGTTATTATTCCACTCTGGACCACGTGCGACACACAGTAGTAGGTTTTTTGTGTTGGTTATGTTTTACTAAATCTATTCACCGAAATATTTAAAATTTCTAGGTACTTCTATTTTGTAAATTTTCTACATCTATTTTTAATAATAATGAACTCAATAACGAAAATTAAAATTTATCGTGTGAAAGAAGAAAACAAACTGCAGAATGCAGATTAGATTTAAATAGGTACCTACCTAGCTAAAGAAATTTTATAATTTTAGACTATTGTGAACAGTACGTGGTCGCAACCTGTGTGTCACACTTTTCTAATTTGAGTGTAATTAGCGTATTCTAACAGTATTCTCATGGTATAATATTAAAATGCACTATCCAAGATATATAAATCAACACTTGAACTCTATTCAAATGAATAAACTACTCCTTTACTACTCATGTGAACCGTACGTGGTCACCACCTGTGAGTCACACTTTTCTAATTTGAGTGTTATTAGCGTATTCTAACAGTATTCTCATGGTATAGTATTAAAATGCACTCCCCAAGATATATAAATCAACACATGAACTCTATTCAAATGAATAAACTACTCCTTTACTACTCATGTGAACCGTACGTGGTCACCACCTGTGAGTCATACTTTTCTAATTTGAGTGTGATTAGCGTATTCTAACAGTATTCTCATGGTATAATATTAAAATGCACTATCCAAGATATATAAATCAACACTTGAACTCTATTCAAATGAATAAACTACTCCTTTACTACTCATGTGAACCGTACGTGGTCACCACCTGTGAGTCACACTTTTCTAATTTGAGTGTGATTAGCGTATTCTAACAGTATTCTCATGGTACCCATAGGAGAAACCTCCTGTGAGTCTCACGTGGCGTTCACATTTTGTCCCCGTATACTTATGGAGTTACTCCTAACTTCATGCATTCCCATCAGTGATGTTTATCATCACAACAAGCCCAATTGTGAAGCTTAAATGACTTATTTTACATTAGTTTTCACTGCGGAGTTGAAATTTATAAAATAATTTACTGATTTCTGCAAAATGAGTAATTTTTGTTCATTCTAAATTCCTAACAGAGTTACTAGTCAATCTGAAATGAGTTATTATTCCACTCTGGACTGGCCCCGGCTGGGTGCCAGTGGGTGGATTATTCCCAGTCTGTATTTGGTGCACAATATTCCACTGACTTTTCGAAAAAGCTGAAAAAATCCACCATAAATTTCCATTAATTTGGCTTATCCAACCAACATTTCACCCATTGTTCCACCGAAAATTAATGGTAACATAGGAATAAATAGCTAAAAATCCACCGACTTTGCCAGAATATTATATTCAAAGGGAAAAAATTCCACTGACATGTCGGTGGAATTTACCACAAAATACAGACTGGGATTATTCAGTTTCCATTATTTTATTACTGAATTTAAGGTTTGCTAAACTCCAACAGACTCGCAGATTAATTAATTCATCTGAAAAGACCACTTTTTCGGCCCAGTCTGCAGAATGTGTCTCTTCTCCTGCAGAGATCTTAATTTGAGAGAAAGTCACTCTCTGACTCTCAGCAGCAGATTCAGAATCTCCTGCAGCCCAGATTGCATTAGTTGTTGTCTAAGAGCCGCTATTTCACCAACAGGTTATTTGAAGAGCCGTGGGGATATCATATCTGAGCCGTGGGATAAAAAATCGCGAGCCGTGGGATAAAAATCGCGAGCCGTGGGATAAGAATCGCGAGCCGTGGGATAAGAATCGCGAGCCGTGGGATAAGAATCGCGAGCCGTGGGATAAGAATCGCGAGCCGTGGGATAAGAATCGCGAGCCGTGGGATAAAAATCGCGAGCCGTGGGATAAAAATCGCGAGCCGTGGGATAAAAATCGCGAGCCGTGGGATAAAAATCGCGAGCCGTGGGATAAAAATCGCGAGCCGTGGGATAAAAATCGCGAGCCGTGGGATAAAAATCGCGAGCCGTGGGATAAAAATCGCGAGCCGTGGGATAAAAATTGTGAGCCGTGGGATAAAAATTGCGAGCCGTGGGATAAAAATTGCGAGCCGTGGGATAAAAATTGCGAGCCGTGGGATAAAAATTGCGAGCCGTGGGATAAAAATTGCGAGCCGTGGGATAAAAATTGCGAGCCGTGGGATAAAAATTGCGAGCCGTGGGATAAAAATTGCGAGCCGTGGGATAAAAATTGCGAGCCGTGGGATAAAAATCGCGAGCCGTGGGATAAAAATCGCGAGCCGTGGGATGAAAATCGCGAGCCGTGGGATAAAAATCGCGAGCCGTGGGATAAAAATCGCGAGCCGTGGGATAAAAACTACAAGCAATGGGATATAAAGCGAGCCGTGATGGAAGGAGCAATTAGCTACTACCTAGATTTAGTTACTTATTAACAGACCGGGAATATTTGATCAAGTGAAAATTCACATTTGATGAGCCGCAAAGTTTTGAAACTCTATATAAATGTCTTTTAGAAGACCGCGAGTTTCGAAAAAAATTCACAAAGAATGCAATCTGGCCCGCAGCTAAATTAATGGCAATGACGTAACGTAGGAATTAATTCAAAATCTCTAGCAGCAAAATTAATGGAAACATAGGAATTAATTCATGATCTCCCGCAGAGATCTCAAAAGTCTAAATTTCAATCAAAACTCCCGCAGAGAGTCTTGGAAAAATGTTCCATGTTCTGCACAGTGGCTGTTCTGGCAGTTTTTCCAGATTGGGGTTCAATTTATTGTTTCCAAGTCCTATTTAATTAATTAATTCCTATGTACTCAGTCTGCTGTCTGCAGAATATGAGGCATTTTTAACATTTTCTGTGCAAACAATTCTTAATTTCCTCCTATATTTACATGTATTTTACTGAGAACAGAAGCCAAAATAGAGGATTTCTTGGAGAACAGTTTACTAGTTTCTGCAGTCTGGCAGTATGTACTATGTTCCCATGTTATTTGATGTACCCAAATCCCAATTTCTGTAAAATTCCTGTGTCTAAGACTGAGGAGCCATTCTTTGACAACTAGGTAAACATGGAAATTAAATATTTATTAGGAAATTGTCTCCAACTTCCAAGATCTTGCAAAGATATTCTTTCCCTCAGAAAATGTCTCCAAAGATCTTTTAAATTTTATGAAAAAATATTAATAATTATATTTTTTATTTACTTTTACAGAATAATTCTTGTAGGGGGCCAAGGTGGCTATACTAGCTATATCTTATTAAAGTAGCAATATTATCCTGAACCATATTCATAATGAATTTGTTGTTCATAACTGTTCTTTTCTCATTGAACTATTGTGTGTATTCAACTGAAGTTCTGCGTCCAAGAGGAGTTTCTCTTACAAGTGAGCTTTGATTCATTTAAAAAATTACCGCAATAGATTTGTCAAGATTTTATCTAGTTTACATGGGAAGCATCTCTAATTAGCTATTCATTAAATATGGAATTAATTTTCAGAGGCTTCATTATACGCCCCCGGCAAAACTTTCCGTTGCATTGATGGTTCCGGCACCATTCCCTATACCTACATCAATGATGACTACTGTGATTGCAGAGATGGGAGTGATGAGCCTGGAACTGCTGCTTGTCCAAATGGTTCGCTTTAATGTATTTTTAACCCTTTGCGACCAGAATTAAATTTAAATTTGTATAAACTACTTCTAATATGTCTAGTAGGTGATAAATAGTTAATATAGGCCTATGTAGCTACCAAGTTTTAGTAATTTTTATATTTCCTGAAATTTCTTTCAATATATGATGCATTTGTTCACTAGACTCCACACATTTAATTATTCACTGTATACTCCTTTATTTTTTATGTGACTAGCTAATTCGTCCAAGACTGTTGTAAAGGGTTAATGAGCGTATGTACCTATTTTAGTACTTGGCAAACTTCCAGAGCTCACACATTATTTATTTCAGGCATATTCCACTGTAACAATATGGGTCACCAGGCAATAGACCTGAGGACCTCCAGAGTTAATGATGGAGTGTGTGACTGCTGTGATGGAACAGATGAATGGGCCGGTGGAGTTCAGTGCTCCGATCAATGTTTAGAGCTTGGTGAATATTACTTGCTTACGTTTCTTAGTTTTAGTGAAAGTTTTGCACAAGTTGGACGGTTTCACATTACTGATCTTGTGAAAAACTATATAGGTAATAATTATATATCTAATTCACCTCATTATTTTAATTGGTTTCCATAACACCGGCAGGTTTCATGAATATCACTTACAATAATGAGTTAAATGATTTATCATATTTTTATACAAGATCAATAGCTAATGTAGATTCGTCCTATAACTCGGAACTTACTCTAGGACGATTTATTTTCAAGTATCAAATTATCTATGAAAAAGATAGAAATAATGTAAATGTACATAATCATAATTAGCTAGAGGAAATTACTGAACTTATCAGTCTTCTGTTTGTTTTTTCCTACTGTTTAATTTTCATTACAGGAAGAGCTGCCAGAGAAGAAGCCATCAGGAAGGAAGAAGAGCTCCTGAAGGGGTATGAGCTGAAGCTGGGCATGATAGAGCAGGGAAAAAACATAAGAAATGAAAAAGAGGTAACTGAATGTGAAAATTATCCTTTAGGAACTATTTCTATGTTTAATTGAGTTATTAGTTAGCCACTTATATTACCTATTACTGTTTAGTTATGTAGCTACCTAGTGTAATTCAAACCAAAATATTTTTTGCCAACTAACCTGCTTATAATGGCTATTTTGAATTTATGTAGCTAGATTTTTAGCGTATATCGATAGGGTTATGCTCTTAGATTTTGTGTTAGGTAGACTTGTAGTCTTCATTTACTATAACCTCTTCCATCCCTTTCTGTCACATTCCTTGGTAAGTGACTGTATTCACGTAGTAGCTTTTCTGCATCCATGAACATTGTCACTGTTGGTGGTGGGTGACTTTGTTTACTGACCCACTTTCCTTTCTTCCAGTCCGTATATTTCATTGCCTTTTGACGTCAGTGATATGAACGAAGCAGACCTTAAACCCCTACTAAAGTTACAAGAATTACTTGTGAAGATTTAGCATACAACCAATAACCTTTTACTTTTCTTCATTCAGAACAGAATTGTTCAGCTTAAGAATGACCTTGAGAAGGCAGAGGCTGAGAAGCATGAGTTGGAGCAGCTGAAATTATCTGCAGAAGAGCCAGAGTCTGAAGCTTTGGAGCAGTACAGAGAGGCTGAGGAAGCCAAGAAAGCTCAGGAGAAGACATTGAAGGAGGCTGCTAACCAGTCTGAAGCAAGGTGGTTTTATATATTATTATATTTACAAGGTTTATAAATTATCTATTCATTATTATGCTTGCAAATTCTAGTAGCTAAAAATGAAATCACTAGAATTTGCAACCGTAATGATGAATAATTTAATAAATAATAAAATAAATAAATGCCGGGTAAATTATTACCTTTCCGCATTCTGCAAAGGGAGAAAGCCTTGTGTTAGAGATACAGACTAGCTACAAGATAAACACATTTATATTTATAGTAGGTAACCTAATTTAATTTTAGAAGGGAGTACTTTCTTGAGGGACACAGCTAGCTACTGTTTAGCTACTCATTAGAGTGATAAGAAATTACATTGGAAGAAACCTATTGAATCAGATTGTAGATAACTGTTTCTGATATGAGAATGATTAAACTAATCAAATTTATAATTAATGAATAGAGAATTTGGCAATATTACAAATCAAGAAAATTTATACTGTAGACTAGAGAGTCAACTGAACACCTTTTCTCGTTCACAGGGAAGTATTTGAATCTCTGGATACAAACGGTGATAGCACGATAACGACTGAGGAGTTACAGGCGGATATAACTTACGACACAAACAGAGACGGAACTGTAACAACAGAGGAAGCTGAGGTGTGAAAGGATTATTTTGAGCATTCTGTGTGATATATAAAACTTTTTTGCATGCATTCTTTTCATTTTTTATGTCAACACATTTTGGGGTTTGATTACTCTATCTTTCCTTTTCATTTCGAATTTGTCTCTGTCTAAAATTCAAAACTTGATTGAATCCAAAATTTAAAATCAGGTGATTGAGTTAAGTTCAGTCATTTCTGTAGCTCACTAATTTTGTGTGTTTCTTCTTCATGATTTTTAGCATTTTCTTTAATATTGCTTATGTAATTTGCCAATGAAACTATCTTCAGATTTCCCTCACTTGCATGACTATTTCCTGTGTTTGTTTTGTCTCACTTAACTCTAGGTAATATCTCTCACAGTTTTACCTTCAAAAGTCTGACTCTGTGGACTTTGACACGTTCTACAGTCAGAGTTGGCGTCTCATGAGACCCGCATACAAGTTTGCGCAGAAACAGAAGGGGGGAGAGGCGGTCCCTCCCCCCGAACCACTTTTCAGACCCCCTCCTCCCCCTGAAATGACTCCCCCACCCCCCACTGAGGTATGATGAAGTACCTTTTATTTCGCACTGAAGATTTAGTAGCTATCTTTAACACTAGAATTCTCTACATTGGAACAGTCTGAAATAATGCATGGTAACATGGATCTTATTATTTATATTATATTTAACTGCACCAAATTACTTATGTCAATTCTCCCCGTTAAATTTTTCCTTGCTTATCAATATTTTTATAAATAGTTTAATCTTATTAGCCTCTAGTTTTATATATGTATATAGTTTTATATATTAAGAGAAATAAGTTATTCTTTAAAAGATTTAAGTAGAAAACTATTTGCTGCGGATATGTTTAAAGTTTTCTGACACTTCTTTTTATTCAGATAAGCTGTGCCTATAGTTAAAATAATTTGTTTCATAATTTCGTCCTATTTTTATAAGCCTTCCATACCTACCATGATTTTTGTGTTGAATAAAAAAAACTAATTTTAACAAACCCAATTTAAAATCCTTTTTACAAATATGCTCCTGGACCTCTAACTTCAGCTACCTATGAATTTATATCTATAATGGAAAATTAGAAATTGAATTAGGTAGCTAGCTACTTTCTTTCAGAAGTTAACAGGGTTAATTCTGACTTATCGATCATATATGAAAAGATTATAATTCGCCATTCTAACTCGTTACTTTAATTGGTATCTGCGTATCTTGTATACCAAATATAACAAAGCTTCAAATCATAATCATCACTTTTCTTGTGATCGAAAATGTATAACCGTCCGATAACTCAGAACCTACCTTCGCTCTTTCTTCTGTTTTTTCATTTATTTTGTCCTAAAATTAACCCCTTTTTCAATTTCAGGAAGATGCTGAACCTGCTGTAGACACCATGGATGATTCTGCTGTCGATTCTCAGGGTGAATCTGTTGAAGATGTGAGTTCTTTATGTATATTATTCAATGTAGCTAACTAGTGGTAATAATAGGTACTTTGAAAGCTATCTGAAAATTTAACCTATGGCTTTATTTCATAACACGATGTCTGAATAATCAACTACAGCCTATGATAAGTTGATAATTATAATTATTAGCTAGGGGAAGTTCCCGAGTTATTGGACAGTTCCACATTTTTCATCATATAAGAAAAAGTATTATAGTAATTAATATTTTAATTTGAAATAAAAGATAACTCTGAACTTCCCTAGTTACAGACTATTATTAGTATATTTCTAGATCATAGTAAACTATCTAACTAAATGAAATAGTTTTCTATTGAATTTAAGACAGGTAGCTATGTTATTTGATCAATTGGTCAAATAAGACAGAGTTACGGTTGCTATATATTTCAATCGCTTATCGTTGCTTTATGATCATTTAACTACTATAATAAAAGATTCAAAGAAATTGGATCGCAATTCGGACATTTCGTCTTTCGTCGGACATTAGTAATCAAAACTTCTGAAATTGTGATATTTTAAGATAAATTACGATCATTATTGACGCCCATTTCTCTTGCAGGACTTGGATGAGTCTGATGAGCCTGAAGAAGACAGTCCTGACTATTTAGAGGACACTGAAGCTGAAGAAGAGGCATCTGACCCGCCTCAGGAAGTTGTGTACGATGAGGAGACTCAGTTACTTGTGGACGGTTAGTCAATTAATAAGTTACTGGGGATTCCCTAAATCATCTGTTAGTTAGCTATCTGCATGCAGAAATGTTTGGAAAATTTCATAAAAACCAGTCCTTATATATTCCTACTTTCTCTTCGCTATTGAGTACGACGCGAAATAGAATTTTCTGAAGCGACATGGTGACCATTCTTCATCTACCACTACCACCATTCATACTTTCAGTTGAACTAACTAGCCGATCTACAGCAAATATAATTTACTAGCTAAGCTAACTCTAATTGAGCATCATTATTGAATAACAATGTGAAAAATAAAATCACAATATACAATCAAATAGGGAATATTTTATTGTACTACCTAGGCACCAATAAAAATTAGCTACTTACTTCAGCTCCATATTCTGTATTTTCTATCAAGATAATTATTTCTAATATACAAAAATGGCTAAATTCTGACCTAAATCTTCACTGTTTATGGTTTCAGGGTTGGAAGAGTACCTATACATATTTTCTATAGTTTCTCCAGGAGTGAACTGTTTTTCTTTTAGTGTTTTTGAACTACGTTAGTACCTTTATAGTGTGTCCACTAAGAATGTATCCACTGCCATTGAATAAAGTATTTAGCAATGTATGATTCATCAATTACTATATATAGTAGTTATTACGTATCTATGGTAGCTACCAACATCATGCATATTATTGTACTAGAATTATGAGCATGTATCTAAATTAAAGTGCAGTTGTCCAGTGGATACATTTTTAGTGGACACACTGTATAAGAAACTTCCTTAAATCATGTTTATTGCATCTATTAAAGAGTTTTCTCGTTCCAGCCGCTAATGCCGCTCGGTCTTCCTTTGAAGAAGCTGACAGAAGAGTTAAAGACCTGAACAGACAACTGATAGCAGAGGAAGAAAAACTAAACAAAGACTTTGGCAATGAGGACCAATTTAGGGCATTGGATGGGAACTGTTACGACTTTTCTGACAGAGAATATACCTACACGCTTTGCCCCTTTGAAAAGGTAAATAAATGTCCCTTTGAAAAGGTAAATATCTCTCCCTTTGAAAAGGTAAATATCTGTCCCTTTGAAAAGGTAAATAAATGTCCCTTTGAAAAGGTAAATAAATGTCCCTTTGAAAAGGTAAATATCTCTCCCTTTGAAAAGGTAAATATCTGTCCCTTTGAAAAGGTAAATAAATGTCCCTTTGAAAAGGTAAATAAATGTCCCTTTGATAAGGTAAATATCTGTCCCTTTGAAAAGGTAAATATCTGTCCCTTTGAAAAGGTAAATATCTGTCCTTTTGATAAGGTAAATATCTGTCCTTTTGATAAGGTAAATATCTGTCCCTTTGAAAAGGTAAATATCTGTCCTTTTGATAAGGTAAATATCTCTCCCTTTGAAAAGGTAAATATCTCTCCCTTTGATAAGGTAAATATCTGTCCCTTTGAAAAGGTAATTATCTGCCCCTTTGATAAGGTAAATATCTGTCCCTTTGAAAAGGTAAATATCTCTCCCTTTGAAAAGGTAAATATCTCTCCCTTTGAAAAGGTAAATATCTGTCCCTTTGATAAGGTAAATATCTGTCCCTTTGAAAAGGTAAATATCTCTCCCTTTGATAAGGTAAATATCTGTCCCTTTGAAAAGGTAAATATCTCTCCCTTTGATAAGGTAAATATCTGTCCTTTTGATAAGCTATCAGGTAATTCCAGTTTTTTCTACACAATAAATGCAATTTGATAGACATAAACCATCACATAGCTAGTGTTCTTGAAGGCGTTCCCCGCGTTTTGACACACAGGTTGATCAAGCTTGGTCTCTCCAATATTGCGTAATGACCCACTGGTGGGTCGATATGTATTTTTAACAAGCAAATAATAAATAGTGGCGTAATGTTTAATCAATGGATCAGCATTTTTATTGAATAATAAATCTAGAACCGTAGCTATATTAGCAAATAGAAGACTCCAGAGCTCTCAACACGGTGCATCACACAGCACTATTTAAATGAACCTGAAGATTCTTTCGCGGTGACGTCATAGTCTTGGTTATGTGTTAAGAGATAATCCATCCGGTAATTAGTATAGAAAAATGAGAATCCGGTAATTAGTATAGAAAAATTAGAATCAGGTAATTAGTATAGAAAAATGAGAATCAGGTAATTAGTATAGAAAAATTAGAATCAGGTAATTAGTATAGAAAAATGAGAATCCAGTAATTAGTAAAGAAAAATCGACATCTGGCAACTAATTAGTAGCTAAAGAAAAATTAATATCTGTTAATTAATTAATTGGTTCTTCACCCTATTTAAAAAATTAGTTACCAACTGAATATATTTTCTAACTCTCTTACACTCCACAGGCCACCCAAGCCCCCAAAAGTGGTGGGGGGGAGACTCGTCTGGGCACCTGGGGGGAGTGGGTGAAGGAGGAAGGTTCACCCCTTTACGCCGCTATGAAGTACACCAATGGGCAGGGGTGCTGGAATGGACCAAACAGATCCACTAAAGTGAGTTGTGGAACTTATTAAGAGTGTGAATTTAGGGGGGAATTAATCTATCTCAATCTTTCTTTATTCAATTATCTTTTCATTTATTCCATTATCTATTCAACTATCAATTCATTTATTCAACTAACCACTCATTTATTCTGATTATTCCATTATCTATTCAACTATTTATTCATTTCAACTATCAATTCATTTATTCTGATTATTTCATTATCTATTCAGTTATTTTTTCATTTATTCAATTATCTATTCAACTGTTTATTCATTTCAACTATCAATTCATTTAGTTACCTCTTTTCCTATAGCTATCTATCATCACTAGTTACAATTACAGTTTTCTATCTTTTCCCCACCACTATTCACCTTCCCATTCTTTCTCAGGTTGTTTTGATATGCGGAGTGGAGAACAAGTTACTCTCCGCCATAGAACCGAGCAAGTGCGAATACGAGTTCTCATTCTCGTCTCCGGCTGCCTGTGTCAAGGCGGAGGAACAAATCCTCCATGTCTCCGAAGAAGAGGAAAATGAAGAGGAGGACAGCTCTCACGATGAACTTTAAAGGTTCCGCCTATTAGGAAATGTTAAGCGTATTAGGACATTTAGTTGTTTTTGTTCGATTGGTGCATTTGGTTGATATTTGTAATATGAAGTTTTTATATGGTTCTATCTATAGTTTGTAAACTCGAGTAAGTGTCGCAAAGCGCCAGGAAATTTCTGTTTTGAATAATATCATGAATTAGCAAATTTCTTGTAATAGGGATAAATTACTGTCATTTGTTAGCAATAAATCAATGGTAAATGTCCGTGAATTAAATCAATTGACAGGTGAAATCATCTTAACGGTTTAATGAATTTATAGCAAATAGAGCAGTAAGGAATTTTGCCCTCAAAAAACACTTCCTTAAATTGAATTATTTAAATATTTCTTGTATCTGTTTTAAAACCTCTTGACGGGGATATTGTTATATCTGTTTAGTTTCTATAAATTATATATTTCTATCATCTTCTGAATGAATTAATGTCAAATCCTTTATTGAAGATTAATTATTTATCTCAATCTCTAATTAAAAGTTAATTAATTATTTCAATCCTTCATATTTTCCTTTATTCGTGCAAATTAGATAACCAATTCAATTAGCTGTCTAATGGTAATAAAGATATGTTTATTGGTGTTATTTAAAAGTATATTGATGTTTGAATCCATTAACTTATTCGAATCACTGACGTGAATATTTTTGAGTTTGGTAAGTGACTTTGGAGCCACTTTCCCTTCTAACTGCTTCTTTGAGGTTCATTGTATTTAACATCTTTTTTTGACGTTAGTGATATGATAGCTATTTGGTGCCGAAGCAGACTTAATTATTTTTTTTACATTCTATGTTCAAATAATTTTTTTTTCCTATTGGAAAGTAGGCAACCCGTATTATACTCTGAATGATGAAGTGACTAAACATTTTCGCTTTTATTGCGCTACACAATAAGAGTTGTTTTCCAAAAACACCAGAAGTGTTGGTGACCTTTCAAGTCCTCATATTTGCTGGACTAGCATTGGTAGTAAGATGGTACCATTTTAAAAATTAAGTATGTAGCTTAGTTTTTTTAATGCAAATGATTTTTTTCCTTAATATATTACCATGTATTTAATGTAGAAATGGGCCCAATGTTTCTGGAACCGCCTTTAGCTACTATTACTATTATTTCCATTTAATTATTGATATAATGTTACTATGACGTCACTCTAATTCAGGTTAGCCATATTACTTTGTCAATGATTGTCTCTGTAAGAAAATGTTTCAACTCATTTAGGTGTGTAGTCTTTTATTGTGTGTATCGGAATTGTATTCTATTTAAATTAAAATTAAATTTTGTGCAAGTTAATCAAATTTTCAATTATTTATATATTTTTTGAATAGTGTAAGTTACAAGTTATTGGACAGTTCCACATTTTCGATCATGGAAGAAAAAGTATATAAAAATTATTAATATAGTACTTCTATTTATGTTCATTTTAAATTGTGAACTGCAAATGATAATAATTCACTGTGTTTCAGATCACTATTTCCTATTGATGTACATTTTCTTTCTCCAGTGTGTGTTTATTCCATCTAATTTCTATAGCATTTATTAACAGTGTGAAATATTTTAGACTGCAGTTTAGAGCATTCCAATTTCTAATTCCATTTTGTACACAATAAAACTTTTCACAAATTGCTTTTTTATTTACCAACTTCTCATAACTAACTACATCGTTAATTAAGTCGTTTTCAATTCTTTGAAACCCCAGGGGCTCTATCCTGAAGCTGTCTGTGGTGAATGGAAGAGAAGGAGGTGGCGTCCCTTGGGCCACGAACTGTTGTAATTTGGATTATGAATTGTCTTTTATCCTTTTTACCATGTTTTTCATTTTTTAACGCTACTTGCAGTTTTAGAGGATAGCGCTAGGGTTATGCTCTTCAACTACGAGGTTTTAGATTTTTGTTTTTGGTAGACTTCATTTACTATCACCTCTTCATTTTTCTCTTAGATTTTGTGTTAGGTAAGCTCGAAGGCCTTTTCATTTTCCTCTCCCATCCGTGAGTGCAGCCACTGATGATTGTGTCCCTTTTCGTCACATTCCTTGGTAATGTAAAGGGAAACGTTTCTTTTCTGCATACATGAGCTTTGTCACAGACTGGTGGAGCCACTTTCCTTCCTGACTGATTTTATCAATGATTTACCTTTAATCATTTCCTTTTGATATTAGTCATAAACTCGTAATTATATCTATCAGATGTTCTATTCCAAATCTTGTAAAAATTACTTCTAATTTAATAAAATAAATGAGTGAATAAGTTTCTAATTGGATAAGAAATGTAACTCTATATTCTTATAATCTTTCATAGCTGCGTACAGGTAGATCCACGATTTCATTACCAAATTACGACTCGGTTTTATTACAAATAGTAATAAGACTGAGGTATGTTGCAAGTAGCTACATAATTGTTACTCTTTAATTCAAAAATTTCATTTCCTATGAGTTACAATAAAGGAAAATTGTTTTAGGAGTTCGACTAAGCCTATTAAACAGAGTTCCAGTGTTTTTTGCCAGAATCAGTTGATGCTCAGTGATTAAGGTTCAGAGTAGTGAATTCATTAAAAGTGTTCAAATTCAACCAAGCGTACGGTACATTGAAGTTTTAATTGAAGAAACATTAATTTTAAGCTACATGAAATATTTTAGGCAGTAGAGTATATTTATGTTCCAAGTTATTTGGTTGTTTTACATTTTCGGACACGTACGAAAAAAAAACTTGAATAATTATTATTTAACTTCAATTCTAATTGGCATCAATGATACCTGAAGGTAAGTAACATGGATACCAATTGAAATAAAACTTAAATATAAATAAATTTTACGAGTCCGAAAATATTGAACGCATGCGATAACACGGAACTTACCCTAAAATGGGAAATGTTGATCAGCACTCGTAAGTCTCGGTAATTTATCTATACGTAATGTGAGGTTCAATCCCTTTATTTGTGGCTTTAGATTATGACTGCAAAGAAGGGAAAACATATAAATAGACGTTCAAAGAAGAGAAAATATTTCTCGAACAGAAGATAGAAATAATGAACCTGTTGTATGTGTTGAATCTCATAATGAAATTGTTAGAGAACTATGTGCCCTGTATGTTTTATCTATAGTCACTGTTAGAATGTTTTCTTTCAGCAATTGCTTCATATGGATGATAATATAGATATTTATAGTAAAAATTATCGTGAAATAATCACCTCAATAATTGCCTCCATTTTCTATATCTACGAACTGTAATAACATCGAGACTAACCTCGCAATTATTACAGCTTCTATATAAGCAAGGTGTAATAAAAGCGAGGCCTGCTTGTATTCTCATTCCAAAAAAATTAAGCTGTAACTCTAACTGCATTAATCTTATTAGCAGAGGTACTATTGTACTGGTCTAAGGTATTGTACTGCTCTAAGGTACTGTACTGGTCTAAGGCATTGTACTGGTCTAAGGTATTGTACTGCTCTAAGGTACTGTACTGGTCTAAGGCATTGTACTGGTCTAAGGTATTGTACTGCTCTAAGGTACTGTACTGGTCTAAGGCATTGTACTGGTCTAAGGTATTGTACTGGTCTAAGATTTGTACTGGTCTAAGGTATTGTACTGGTCTAAGGCATTGTACTGGTCTAAGGTACTGTACTGGTCTAAGGCATTGTATTGGTCTAAGGTATTGTACTGGTCTAAGGTACTGTACTGGTCTAAGGTATTGTACTGGTCTAAGGTATTGTACTGGTCTAAGGTACTGTACTAGTCTAAGGTACTGTACTGGTCTAAGGTATTGTACTGGTCTAAGGTACTGTACTGGTCTAAGGTATTGTACTGGTCTAAGGTACTGTACTCCTCTAAGGTACTGTACTGGTCTAAGGTATTGTACTGGCCTAAGGTATTGTACTGGTCTAAGGTACTGTACTAGTCTAAGGTACTGTACTGGTCTAAGGTACTGTACTAGTCTAAGGTACTGTACTGGTCTAAGGTATTGTACTGGTCTAAGGTACTGTACTGGTCTAAGGTATTGTACTCCTCTAAGGTACTGTACTGGTATAAGGTATTGTACTGGCCTAAGGTATTGTTCTGGTCTAAGGTATTGTACTGGTCTAAGGTATTGTACTGGTATAAGGTATTGTACTGGTCTAAGGTACTTTACTGGTCTAAGGTATTGTACTCCTCTAAGGTACTGTACTGGTCTAAGGTATTGTACTGGCCTAAGGTACTGTACTCCTCTAAGGTACTGTACTGGTCTAAGGTACTGTACTGGTCTAAGGTATTGTTCTGGTCTAAGGTATTGTACTGGCCTAAGGTATTGTACTGGTCTAAGGTACTGTACTCCTCTAAGGTACTGTACTGGTCTAAGGTACTGTACTGGTCTAAGGTATTGTTCTGGTCTAAGGTATTGTACTGGTCTAAGGTATTGTACTGGCCTAAGGTATTGTACTGGTCTAAGGTATTGTACTGGCCTAAGACTCTAAGTTACTGGTTCATTAGTAATTCAAGATGAGGGAGTAGATATAAAGGTCAAGGATGTGACTGAGAGGAGTGTCTCTGGTGAACAGGTGATTGTAACGCCTAACACTTTCCTTTGATGTTACGTCGTTATGTTACCTTTTAATGTTACCTTACAATGTTACCTTACAATGTTACCTTACAATGTTACCTTTTAATGTTACCTTACAATGTTACCTTACAATGTTACCTTTTAATGTTGAGTTACAATGTTACCTTTTTATGTTACCTTACAATATTTCCCTTCAATGTTACTTTACAATGTTACCTTTTAATGTTACCTTGCAATGTTACCTTTTAATGTTACCTTACAATGTTACCTTGTTATGTTGTCTTCAATCAGTATTCCTGCCTCGTGTTTGATAAAAAATGTTATTCAAGGAATGGTAATTGGGTAGGTAAGGAAAATAGGTAATTGACTACAGAATTAATTATTAAATATTAACACTGTAGTTTGTGACTAATTCTAGTTTGAAGACAAAGCTATAGTTGATAAGTTTTGTAAAAAGTGAATCAGAACCGTGATGAGTTCAGTAAACTTTAATTATATGTAGTCCTTTTCAGTAAAAATTTAGCAATTTTTAGTTCTACACGTGTTTAGCAAATGTAGCGAACAATAATTGTATACATTTCATGCGTTAAATCTTCATAAAAGAAAGTAAAATTAATTTTTAAAATATTTACTCAAAACTGTATTTAATAAATTCACTAAAACAAATAAATTATATATCAACTATGTCCTAATAATAGTAATAAATTTTACAGAAAAATAAAAAGGTGACATTGAAGAAGGTGGATAAAATTGTCAGTCCCTCTTGATTTATTCTAATTAAATTACTTTGAATCGAATAAATGAAGCATTGAATGCGCATCTTCAGAGCATTGAATGCGCATCTTCAGAGCATTGAATGCGCATCTTCACAGCATTGAATGCGCATCTTCACAGCATTGAATGCACATCTTCACAGCATTGAATGCGCATCTTCACAGCATTGAATGCGCATCTTCAGAGCATTGAATGCGCATCTTCACAGCATTGAATGCGCATCTTCACAGCATTGAATGCGCATCTTCAGAGCATTGAATGCACATCTTCACAGCATTGAATGCGCATCTTCACAGCATTGAATGCGCATCTTCACAGCATTGAATGCGCATCTTCAGAGCATTGAATGCGCATCTTCACAGCATTGAATGCGCATCTTCACAGCATTGAATGCGCATCTTCAGAGCATTGAATGCGCATCTTCACAGCATTGAATGCGCATCTTCACAGCATTGAATGCGCATCTTCACAGCATTGAATGCGCATCTTCACAGCATTGAATGCGCATCTTCACAGCATTGAATGCGCATCTTCACAGCATTGAATGCGCATCTTCAGAGCATTGAATGCACATCTTCACAGCATTGAATGCGCATCTTCACAGCATTGAATGCGCATCTTCACAGCATTGAATGCGCATCTTCACAGCATTGAATGCGCATCTTCAGAGCATTGAATGCGCATCTTCAGAGCATTGAATGCGCATCTTCACAGCATTGAATGCGCATCTTCAGAGCATTGAATGCGCATCTTCAGAGCATTGAATGCGCATCTTCAGAGCATTGAATGCGCATCTTCACAGCATTGAATGCGCATCTTCAGAGCATTGAATGCGCATCTTCAGAGCATTGAAATTAGGGAAATAAGTTAAACACCATAAATTGGATGGATACTTCATCATCCTTTTTTGGAATCGAGGCAGACGTGTTTCAAACGTGTTTTAGACTTGTTTTGAAAATACTTAATGTCATCCATTAACAATTCCGTGTACCTACGTTTGTGTAATGAAAAATTGTTTGTAAGATTTTTATTTCTTTGATTCCTAAAAGTATGAATCATTTAGTTTAAAATTTTCATCATTTTTAATGTAAATATCAATTTAATTGAATTCTACAATTATATAATTTTTTAATTAATAAACGGGAAACAAATTGATTTAATTTTAATCTTGTGCATTAAATAATTATTACATTATTTATAAGCGGAAGGTTATATTTTAGACGGCATTTATTCATTTGACATTTTGTTCATATTAATATTTACCATTTATTTCCTTTAACCATAGGTAGGAAAATGTCATATGAGTTATATATTTTTTCAATCAATTTTGATAATCTAAGACATATTTCGCATTAGAAACACTATTTGAACGAAACTGAAACCTGTTATCAATGCCGCTTATGTAACTATTGTTCATTTTTTTAAACATAATATCCCACAAGCAATTTAATATAATTTCAAATTACAACAAAACATAGTAATTCTACAATATTTTCTTCAAAGAGTTAAAGAATATTAAGTTGTACAATATTCATCAAACTAATTATTCAACTTGTAGTTGTTAAGCATAAGCGTATCTGATATCGTTTATGTAGTTCTGTTTGGGAGAATGCTCTTTACAGCTTATTTATGCAATATTTACAGGACGTATCACTACAATCTTACATTTAATGCTTTTCTCTAAAGTGAATAAATATTTATAAAATGTATTTATTTGTTTAGATTAATGTGCGTATTTATTCAATTGCGTTATTTATTATCGACATAAAATGTGAACTTTTAATTTCGTTTGGTGATCATTTTACATAATCCGAGAGAAACTTTTTTACCTAACTATTAATAAGTAAATATTAACAATGAGATTTTAACTTGATTATTGATTTATTATTTGTACCATGATAATAACTCTATGTATATTAAAATATATATTATATCATACGAAATATTTTTATGAATTATACTTTAATGATGAAAACCTAATTCCGACGATAATGTCTGAAATTACGGTGAAATACCATCAAAATTTACCGTAATGGGCAATTATAGATTACAATTTTTTTGATTAATTTTAACATTAATTTGCCTTGCCATTTCACCTTTCTATTTATCTCTACAAATCACTTAACTAATTGAAAGCAGAACACATCCCATAAATTAAAGGACTGCATTCGAATGGGTCTCGGGAGTACGAATAAAATACCATTTAGTGGAATTAAAACAAACTCTCACTTCTATCACAAGATTTCATTCCTTATAAACCTGTACTTCCACAAATTAAAACAACAAAGTTACGGAGGAATTGAAAGAAATGTGTTCAAGAAATGTTCTAAATTTCACGTTTAATAACTTACTTTACTACAAAAAATTGTAAATTTTACATAAAAAAACTATGATTTTAAAAGTAATGATATAATTAATCAATTTTCATTAACTTAAGTTTGTTAAAAACAAAATCATTATTAAAAATGCATATAATATTTCCCTGTTAATTGCAATGCTCTTTAACCTATTCTTTTTTATGAAGAAATACGAAAATATTCATTTTATAACAAAACTTAAAAATTGAAAATAAATTAAAAGGGGGAATGAAACTGACAAATTTTCCATCATCTTGTAAATGTAAGATGTTAGTTAGAGGTACCGTAGATGTTAGTTAGAGGTACCGTAGATGTCAGTTAGAGGTACCGTAGATGTTAGTTAGAGGTACTGTAGATGTTAGTAAGAGGTACCGTAGATGTCAGTTAGAGGTACCGTAGATGTTAGTTAGAGGTACCGTAGATGTCAGTTAGAGGTACCGTAGATGTCAGTTAGAGGTACCGTAGATGTTAGTTAGAGGTACCGTAGATGTTAGTTAGAGGTACCGTAGATGTTAGTTAGAGGTACCGTAGATGTCAGTTAGAGGTACCGTAGATGTTAGTTAGAGGTACTGTAGATGTTAGTAAGAGGTACCGTAGATGTTAGTTAGAGGTACTGTAGATGTTAGTAAGAGGTACCGTAGATGTTAGTTAGAGGTACCGTAGATGTTAGTTAGAGGTACCGTAGATGTTAGTTAGAGGTACCGTAGATGTTAGTTAGAGGTACCGTAGATGTTAGTTAGAGGTACCGTAGATGTTAGTTAGAGGTACCGTAGATGTTAATTAAAAGCCTAATAACGTCTATCTTTTTCTCGTTAAAATCCAGTCATGCTATGATAGCTTTACATTTTCAATTTACACAAGCTTGTAACTTTTCTGGATTTAAATAAATAAAAAGGAAATGAGAGATCGTAGAGCGCCATCTGGTGGTCACACAGACTATCATTGTTTACGCAAGATAAAGAGGACTATAAGCATCGAAGGTTGTGTTGCAATTAAAAATAAGTAACAATGTGTTGAGGAAGACATCCATTCATTTGGCTTGACAATGGGGCCTTAGTTTGCTAACTAACTTTCTATGCTTTAGAGTTGGGGGTATTTAGTTATAAATATAGCATTAATTACTGCTAACTAACTTTCTATGCTTTGGAGTGGGGGGTATTTAGTTATAAATATAGCATTAATTACTGCTAACTAACTTTCTATGCTTTGGAGTGGGGGGTATTTAGTTATAAATATAGCATTAATTACTGCTAACTAACTTTCTATGCTTTAGAGTTGGGTCTATTTGTGGTCATTTATAAATGTAGAATTACTATCTATGTCCCTTTCAAAATTATTCTGACTGAAGATTTGGAGGGAATAATTTTCCTCTTTTTAATTGGTAATGATATTGTACAGGGTGACCCACGAAAAAGTGTACCCAACTTTGAATTAATGTAAAAATTGTATTTAAAAATATATTATAATTTTAAGAATGACAATGGTATATACCCACTATATTAGATACAAAAGAAATATCTATTTTTTAATTTTATTTGAACTCTATTCTATACTTATTTTTAAAATTTAAATACAATATTTATATATAAGGGAAGAGTTGGGTACAGTTTTTTTGGGTCACCCTGTATATCGATATGCGGTAAGTAAATAGTAATAATATTAATTAACAAATTTTCATACTTCTCCTAAACTTTTCAGTCATTTAACAAAAAAAAAAGGAAACAGGCTTAGTTTTTCCAATATCCTTTTAATTTTGTTTTTTGAATATTGTTTTAAAAAAATTAAAGATAAAATGTATCTTTAGGAATTTCATTTATTCATGAATTTTATTGTTTAAAAAAACTTAGTTATGTTTTTATGAAGTTTATATTATTTAATAAGAATTTTTTTTTTCGTTCTCCCAATTGTTTAATCTTCAGGTCAAACACACACGTGTTAACTAGACAGCGTAAATTATTTCCATCGGCTATTTTCAAGAGATAATAATCACTTTAAAATAATAATTGGTAAGGTATGCGAGTTGTGAAGTAATTTTAGACATAAAAACATTTAATGAACTTTTTAATATCATTATTAAAAAAGATTATGATTAATTTAATATTTCAATCTTTTGAATTAATTTGGTTGGGGAATGATTGTTATTTAACTTTTATTTTAATTGCATCCATGATACCTGCAGGTATCATGGATACATACAAAATGTATACTTTAACATTTTCACTGTTAAGAATACCCCATTTTGCTAAAAAAAATGTACATATGTTCAACGAAAGCACCTATGGAACCAAATATCCTCTGGTAGAAAAATGTTCTTCAGTTATGTAAGAATTAATTAATTAAAAACATATTACAGGGCTTTATTTCAACTTTTCACAAACTGATTCCTTATTAAATAAAATATGTTGAAATTATCATGTAACATGTTTAATACAAAATATTTCAATTACTGACTAAAAAAATATGGCATAAAATACCTTGTATACATGTACATTTCAATAAAAAATTATTCTTCCTTTAATTTTATTTATAATAATTATGATGAATGAACAAGCAGCATAACCCAATGGCAACTCCATATGCATACTATATGTACTATATAAAAATCTTACACTTCAATTGCATCTTTTAAAGGTTTTTTACTCAATAC
>CANNZV010000388.1:39079-337453 GCA_947561585.1 Caprella mutica | reverse complement strand
CACATAAAAGGTACTGAAAGATACCTATTGGAAATATGTAATTAACTATAGAATACTAGCATCCTTATTAAGCTTGAATGACATTTTATTATATATACAATATATAAATAAATATTAATAATTCCAAGTTATCTTCAAGATATGCTTTTTATGTATTTCAATTTAAAAAAATAAGTAATGGTAATAATTTAGATATATTTATTAGATTAAAACTGAAAAAAAAGAATGATTGAATAAATATATATAAAATTTAATCATATTTATCATACATCTTAGAAAATCATACATTTCAACAGTCACCATTCAATGTTACAATCGTGACAAAGTAACATTTTTATCTGTAAATATTTAGTATGCATGTAAATTCAGAGCATGACTTATCATTCAAGGGAATGATTTATTTCCTTTTTGTTATTTATGTAGTGCTAATAAAGTTCTGTAGATCCGGAATCTTTTAAACTAAATACATTTAGGGTAAGTTGCGAGTTATAGGACTGATCCATATGTTCGATCAAAGAAGAAAGTATAAGAAAAAAAAGTTAAATCACAATTATTATGTACTATTTTCTTTTATGATCGAAATGATAGAACCGTTCGGTGACTCGAAACTGACCTTAATCTATCTAATCATTTTATTTAAAATTTGGGATCAAGTGTAGTTTTAGGACCCCAGCTCATTTTGGGGTCCTTTAACTACACTTGGGTTAACACTGGGGTCCTTAAACTACACTTGGGTTAACACTGGGGTCCTTCAACTACACTTGGGTTAACACTGGGGTCCTTCAACTACCCTTGGGTTAACACTGGGGTCCTTAAACTACACTTGGGTTAACACTGGGGTCCTTAAACTACACTTGATCCCAATATTGTACTTGGTATACTTTTCTATTTATTTACTATGACTGGGACAATGTTGTATCAGTATTGAGGCATGTTAAAATACCGAAGCATTATAGAGGGAAATAGTTATGGTGGGGCCATAGAAGATTATGGGGTCCCTTCTTAATCTTCTATGGTCCCACCATAAATTTCTCTCTAGGCAGGAAATGTAAAAAAGAACCAGCCTATATTAATTAATTTATGTTAAAAGAGTGTTTACAACATATACTGAATATAATTAAACGTACCTCATATTCATATAATACTATTTCAATTAGACAGATTAAGAATAAATAAAGGAATAATTAGGATAAACTGCCAATTAGGTGAGACCTATACAACATGAACTGAATTAAAAGGACAAACCATAAATAGAACTGTGGCACAAGATCCAAAATTTGTAAACGAATCAAATCACTTTTCTATTATTTTTTTTTCACTTTCATTTCTCTACATTGCAGTCAAATATTTCTTTCCGTGGTATATATATTTGCTGTAATATAAAATTGTTGATACTCCTTTTTTTATTTAGATTTAAGTTTGTATTTCTTTCTTTATCAATTGTTTTTTCATCTGGTTCTACTCTGATTTTATAATCATAGTAGTTTCTAAATATTATTCCTTCTATAAAATCGTAATAAAATTAAATTTCTCTTTAAATCAACTTCCTGAAAATGATAAAAGGAAGTCGAAACGTTAAAATAATTTCTCTAAATCTTGACAGTTTTTTCCTTATTCATAAATTTAATAAAGCGTTTTTATTTTTTCAAATGTATTTTACACTATTATTATTTAAATCAAAGTTTTAAGTTTTGGTCTGAATTACAAGGCTGTAGATAATTTATTCATTTGTTATATGCCTAATGAAAACTCTGTTCTCTATTGTTTTCTCCATACAATGTGTGATGAACAATTGTGATGTAGATTGCTTTCATCTCTGATCGATTTCACTTTTCAGTTATTAAAATATGTTTATATATATGAAGGACGAGTATAGTATAGGGTAAAAGGATACATCTACACTTTCTCATTTTCCCCTAGTTATTTAACGTTAAGGTTTTCGATCTAAAAATTAGAGAATTTACCATAGTTACTCCTGATATAATAAATTCAATTTAATGAACATGTGTTGGATATTACTAACTTCAAGCTAAATTAAAAGTCATTGTTAAAATCATGTTATTAATTTAAAGTATATTGAAAAAAAATGAAATAAATATACCGTTTTTACTCATCTTCAATATTTGAATATGTTCAGTATAATAATGTTAATAATTTTAATTAGAATAGTACTATTTTAAAATTCTATATTTTGAATATGCATTCACATTAGTAACTATTAATTCTCAAACCATATTAAATATAATATAAATATTCGTTACCATACCAGTTACATCATTGTGAGTAAAATGGTACTGGCCTTTTCTTAATAAGCATTAATGTTTACCATCAAAAAGAATATAAAACGAATCAATATAACATTTTCTGAAACTGGAAAGCTGCTTCATTTGAATAATCTTTACAACTACACCCACGGAAACAAGATAATAAAAAGAATTACCTTAAATCATTGAATGTTACATCAAACGCCATATGTGTAAACTATCTTCTTCGATCCACATTATTATTACTAGGAACTTTCAAGTGTTAGGGGTCAACTCTGAACGGTACCATCTTCAATGTTCACGGTCAGATTGAAGCTACGTACGTACTATCAGAGAAAAGAGTCTCCGCATGATATTAATTTGACATATCACAGGTTTTTAATTCTCTATTATTTTAAAATCTTACAAATTTGCCATCGTTAATATCTACAAGAATTGCAATTAGAAAAGTTTCTTTTTAGAAAAGTGACATTAGTAAACTGTCAAAAAATCAATACGGATACACATTTCTTTGACTGTACATTGCACATAGGTCGAAGATACCTTGTCGGTAGAATATCAATCGACCATTTATAAACGCCTGTGTCGATGATACTCAGTTGGAATATCTATAATTAGAGTTGTGACAATATGCGTTTAAAATTATAGATCATAGGAATATCATAGACGAAATGAAATGGTATCGAATACTATATATACCGCTGATTTAGAACGATTCAATACTCTTTAATTCTCTCCGTCTGTAATATTTTCAGGATCTATGATTTGAAACGCATATTGTCACAACCCTATTTATAATCAATCATTTATAATCGCCTGTGTCGATGGTACTCAGTCGGAATATTTATAATTCATCATTTATAATCGACTGTGTCGATGATACTCAGTCGGAATATTTATAATTCATCATTTATAATCGACTGTGTCGATGGTACTCAATCGAAATATTTATAATCAATAATTTATAATCGACTGTGTCGATGGTACTCAGTCGGAATATTTATAATTCATCATTTATAATCGACTGTGTCGATGGTACTCAGTCGGAATATTTATAATTCATCATTTATAATCGACTGTGTCGATGGTACTCAATCGAAATATTTATAATCAATAATTTATAATCGACTGTGTCGATGGTACTCAGTCGGAATATTTATAATTCATCATTTATAATCGACTGTGTCGATGATACTCAGTCGGAATATTTATAATTCATCATTTATAATCGACTGTGTCGATGGTACTCAATCGAAATATTTATAATCAATAATTTATAATCGACTGTGTCGATGGTACTCAATCGAAATATTTATAATCAATAATTTATAATCGTCTGTGTCGATGGTACTCAGTCGGAATATTTATAATTAATCATTTATAATCGACTGTGTCGATGGTACTCAGTCGGAATATTTATAATTAATCATTTATAATCGACTGTGTCGATGGTACTCAGTCGGAATATTTATAATCAATCATTTATAATAGTCTGTGTCGATGGTACTCAGTCGGAATATTTATAATTCATCATTTATAATCGACTGTGTCGATGATAATCAGTCGGAATAATTATAATCAATCATTTATAATCGCCTGTGTCGATAATACTTTGTCGGTAGATATATAATCGAAATTTATGATCGTCCATGTCGATGATAATCAGTTGAAAGAATCATCATCGACCATGTCGACGATGCCCAGTCCGTTACTGTCCATTACGGTAAATATTGATGTTATTTTATCGTAAAATATCATAATAAAGATATTATCGTTGGAAACTTCATTATTGTTAGGAATTTACGATTTAAAATTATTTTAAATTTATGATAATTTTCTAATGTATTTTTGTGAGATGATTCATAGACAGATGATCTTTTAAAGATTGATTATAATTAATGATTAAAATCTGAGATAAAACTATTTCTAGTGATTATAGGTCCTAGCCCTCGTACCAGAATCTTTTCTAGTTTCTAGTAGGTCCTACCCCTCGTACCAGATACCTGTAAGGTCATAAACAACATGATACACCTGTGTCTAGTAGGAACAGGAATCGTACTGAGGGTATAAGAAGGAGGAATGGGAATAGTTCCATCATTCCTTCTCTGGACTTCTAACCAATAATACCAACATGAAGCTCGTGAGTTAAATGTTCTACCATCTTTTTTAGGATTTATAGTATAGTTTGTTATTTGTTCACTTATTTGACTGAACACATAATGGAAAATTTGTCTTTTAAAAATATATTTGCATAAATTTTAAAATTAGGATTTAATATTTCTTATATTGAGATTTTAAAACAGTATGAAGTTATTTGAAACTTGAATGAAATGTCAACCATTCAATTTTTCATAATTAATTATTATTTAATACTTTTTTTATAGTAAAACACCTAATACAAAGATAATTTGAATTTCGATAAAAAAAATTATAAATAAACTATAAACAATGTGCAATTTTCATTTATATTTAATTTATTTTTACAAAATATTTCTCAACAATTATATTCAAATATATTTGAAATAAAATTCAAACGACATAAATTAAGATTTATCTGGAACAAATTTTTTTTTGTCAAAACAAAAAAACAGAAACTTTTGCATTGACGCAAAAATAAAGAATATTTTATTGAAGAAAATATCAACATGCAAAATATTCAGAAAAAAAATAACAAAAACTTAATTTACATCATTGCAATCATCCAAATTATGAAATTCAATTGCAAAAAATAAAAACTTGTTTTCCACCTTCAAGCAATTAGTATTCAATTTCCAAACCCTCTCACCTGTTCTTCAGACAATCATACAGATAATGAAGTTCCTTCCAATAAAATAGTTAAAAACATGCATCCTTCAACAATTCATCATCTAAAATATAATAAAAATGATATTAAATAAAGTTTTTAAAACTTCTCCTCCTTCTTTCAGGCAATCGTTCTCTGCCTGGTGGGTGTCAGTCTGTCTGCCCCTCAGTTCAACAGGAGACAGCAGTCCTTCAGTCCTCGTGTACGGGATGACTTACAGACCACTGTGCTGGTAGATGAGAGAAATGGTCCTGATGAGTTCGGCAACTTCAACTACCGGTAACCAAGCAGATTTTAACACTACTAGAGCTACCGAGAATGCCCACTTCACACTTGCGTATTTTAACAGAGCGGAGAAGAAAGCTCTTCTCAAAATGTGTTTTTATCGCTGAAGGAAAAATTTAATGTGATTTTCCTTCCTTCAGCGATTAAAATCGCAAGTGTGAACACATTTTAAGTAGAGCTTTTTTCTCCGCGGTGTCAAAATTGCAAGTGTGAAGCGGACCTAATATAAATTTGGGTAGATTTTACTTTTCGATCATTTGTATCTGATAAATTATAATTGGTAGATACTTGAGATTTTTGTTTTTTTAATGAGATTTTAAAATATAATCCTTTTTTGAAAATGTAAATACTCATGTGTATTTCTTGATACGAATTGTGCGTTCTTTTTTTTAAATATTTTCTTGATTCCCTATGAAAATCCTCTGCTTGATATAATTAACTATTTACCCTTTGCCCTAGGTTCGAGACCAGTGACGGTACTTTCCACGAGTCCAGTGGTACCCCAACAGGTCAGGATATCGTCACCGTCCAAGGAAGTTACAGGTAAACCTTATATCCTGAGTAAACCTAGTGTGTGTGTAGGTAAACTCTATATCCTGAGTAAACCTAGTGTGTGTGTGGGTAAACCCTATATCCTGAGTAAACCTAGTGTGTGTGTTCTGTTAAAACAAACAAAATTAATTCATACCGAACGAAAAAGAAATTCATGATCGAACAAAAAATAAAACTTTCCAAAAAAACTCACGTAAGTTAATATTGAAGGGTAAAATCAACCATCAATTATTTTTTATTTTCATTCAATCTACTGAATATTTTATAGTATTGTCCTGAAATATATATTATGCATGTATAAAATTACTTTCCTTTTACTCAACAAGTTTCCTAAATTCAATAGATATGTTTATCCTTAAATAAAGTCCTTACTATAAAGGTCCAAATACGGTTAACCCTTTATCGTTTTAGAGATTTTACATTTAAACTGAATATGGAAACCAGATTTCTGAACAATAAAAGTTAATAATTCTCTTTCCTAATTGGTGACACTAATCCTCATCCCTGCCCCCACAGGTTCCTCTCCCCCGAAGGTGAGACCGTAGAGGTCCGTTACATTGCTGATGAGAATGGCTTCAGGGCAGAGAGCCCCTTCCTCCCCACTCCCCCTCCCATGCCTCGCCACGCCCTCGAACAGATCAGAGCTGCTGAGGAAGCCTTTGCTAGGTAACTTGAACAGATAACTTTAATGGGGAACTTTAATAAGGAACTTTAACAGATAACTTTAATGGGGAACTTGAACAGATAACTTTAATGGGGAACTTTAATAGGTAACTTTAACAGATAATTTTAAAAGGGAACTTTAATAGGTAACTTTAATAGGGAACTTGAACAGATAACTTTATCAGATAACTTTAATATTGAACTTTAACAGATAACTTTAATGGGGAACTTTTAAAGAGAACTTTAACAGATAACTTTATCAGATAACTTTAAAAGGGAACTTTATCAGAGAACTTGAACAGATAACTTTAACAGATAACTTTAAAAGGGAACTTTATCAGAGAACTTGAACAGATAACTTTAACAGATAACTTTAAAAGGGAACTTTTAAAGAGAACTTTAACAGATTACTTTAACAGATAAGAGTTGATGAAGAAGTATCGCTAGGTAACTTTAAGCAACAGAAACTGTGATTACTTTTTCACTGTTTACTAATTTCACATTTCCAGAAAGAAACTTTACTAATTGTAATGCATGTAGATATTTTAAAATTGGTCAGGATACACGACATTAATTTGTATGGTTTAAAAATAATAGAAAATTAGAAAACTGTGAATACCTTATAACACACAGTGACTCTTCTCTGATAGTACATACAATTATTAAATGATTCTCCAATCATAGATTATTGCACGTGATTGCTTAACCATTTCTCTATATAGCGATTAATATATCGATATTTTTATTTTCAGGCAAAGACAAAACCCAGCCCCTCAGACCTTCAGGAACAACAGACCTAACAGACCCAACCAGAGAACTTTCGGATAAGAGCACTATTTCGAATGGAAGGAGAATATATATCTGTACATTAAATATCTTACGATGATTTGACCCTACCTATAAATTGAAACTTAATAAAAAGGAATCTAATTTTGTATACGAGTATTAATTAACCTGGATAAATGTCGATGTCGAATTATTAATTGTGGAATAGCTTTTTTTAAATATTTTTATTTATTTGGCATTTCAATTTTTATAAGCAGTTCAATATTAATTGTAACTAATTAGTAGGTCAAAATAACATAAATATTGGTCAATATGGTCATATAAATTCTCAACATTTTCACTTAATGTAAAATGTTCAATATTAGAGTTACGTAGGTAACATTCTTCTTGAAAAAAATGTTTCTTTATTAAGATAAGTGTTATAACAATTACAGTATACACTCACTGTGACACGTTCTACCAAACTGTCAGCATATTTATATAATAAGTAACTATAATGTATGGAATTGCGTAACGGTCGTAATAATTACGTAACTTACGTTAAATAAGTAGGACTCTACTATATTTCATTTCGAAAAATTCTTTTTAACAAATAGTTTTGTTCATTTTTAGTTCTATTAGGGTAAGTTACGAATTATCAGACAGTTCCTCACTATCGTTATAAAAGAAGAAAGAGATTAAAATTGTAACTCGTTATTTTAATTGGTATCATGGCTACCAATTAAATAGCTAGATAAATGTTAAAATTTGTTTAAGATAATTATGCCCGATTTTAAATTATAAAAACAGATGAAGAATGGTGTTTAATTAATATAGTGATTGTTGTGTTATGGTATTTCGGTTTGAAGGAATAGGAATTTGCAGATGAAATATGTTAAATAGGTATATTGACAATATAATCCGATGAGAGATAAAAGAGGGTAAAAAAGGAGGGAGGGGAAAGGGTGAGGATAAAAATATGAAAAATAAAAATGAGACGAAGAAATAAAGATGTAGTTAAAAGAAAGAATGGTATTATTGTAGCTTAGTACATAAAGTTGTTGAAAAGGCTTATTTATTCGCTAACAGGGTTGGAAAAAAGTGCATTCATTCTCTTGTGCTTAAAATATTGATCCTATATTATACAGGGTGACCCACAAAAAGTGCACCAACTTGAAATTAATATAAACATTGTATTTAAAAATATGAATAAATTGTAGAGCTGAAATAAAAATAAACAATATATGTGTTACATGTATCCATTATATCACGATAATTCTTGAGATTCACTGTTATTTTTAAATGCAATATTAAAAATAATTCAAAGCTGCTACAGTTTTTGTGAGTCACCCCGATAAGACTGCATGGGGGTGCTTGCGAGGATTCCAGAACAATAACCCACCGCGCAGGAAACCCCCCGTGGTCAAGAAAAAACCATGCAAAATACCCCCGGACAAAAGCCCCTCTTGCAATAAAAAACAAACAAGCAAAAAATAAAACCTGTGCAAAAAACCCCCGGTCGATGTAAATAGTCATATTCATTTTTATTAATAAATTTAACATTATTCAATGCGAACCAATAATGATTGCATTTCCTTCGAAAATATGATAATTTTTTAGCAAAATTAGGGATACATATTTTACAGCAAAAAGGTAAAGTATACATTTTGTTACTATCAAACCTGGCAGGGTGCCCCCTCCCCTCCCCCTGCTAATCTAACTTTAGGTGCGCTATATCTTTTTATATTTATAACGTATAGTATTTTTATTAATAAAAAGTTAATGAAAATTAATAAAAATGGATTAGGCTATTTATATCGGCCGGTTTTTTTTTACATGGGGGGGGGTATTTGTCCGGGGGTTTATTGCACGGGGGGCGGGTTGTCCGGGGGGTATTTTGCACGGGGGGATTTTTGACCGCGGGGTTTTTTTTTTTTTTTTGCACGGGGTTATTGCCCTGTCACCGCTTGCGAGACGATCACATCAAGAACTACCCCAATCCAACCGGTCTCATCAATCCCATCTCTCCGGGTTGTCCCTTCTTCACTTCTGCCCCTTGCATAGATTATAATTTATAACCATCCAAGGCACAGTAGGTTAGAGGTGGGACACGAGAGCAGTGAGGACCAAAGGAGAGTTGAGTTGCAGTCCATGTTAGACGGGTCGGTGTCTCAAGGACCATCTGGTTTCATCACATTCTGCGTAGGTATTGTTGAGATTTATTTTCTGTTATAAGTGTTTTCTGGTTGATACAGTGTAATATATATTAAAAATATTGGATTTTATTTACAACTCGATATCAAAGTTACGTCATTTGGAACTTTATTCGCTAGATATTTTTAACAAATCTGATTTTAAACGAGAATAGCAAGATAGCAGTAAGAAGGGAAATACCATGAATTTCTATTTACCATCAACAAAGAGCATTTCCACTATTATAAATCAAAATATATATATAAATATGTAGAATATAAAGTATGTTCACTTTATAACACACAAAAAAACAGTTCGTGGACGATGTGTCCAGGTCAGAAATGTCTGCCCATGATCATGAATACCAATTGAAATAGCTAGTTAGATTATTAATTACTTTTTATATTATTGACGATAGCTCGCAAATTACCCTATTGCTGCTTCTTCTAATATTTAAACTCTATTGACTAGTATTATGCAGACACTTTTAAATGAACAATTGCACATCAATTCTATCTAAATTAGTCTGTCCATGAGTTGTAAATATAGAAGAAAGAAAATGGTTTTAATAGTCTTATCTATCTTATTATCTATATCTGAGGTATATAAATTAATATTATTTTGTATATTATTGATTACGATTACATTCTAATGAAGGTGCAGGATACTACTATTGTTCTAAATTTTAATTTGCAGAATTTAAAAGAATAAATCTATAGTTTGAAAGCAGCTACAGTATAACTCCTCTATAGTGAACTCCTCTATAGTGAACTCCTCTATAGTGAACTCCTCTGTAGTGAACTCCTCTGTAGTGAACTCCACTGTAGTGAACTCCACTATAGTGAACTCCATGCACTATAGTGAACTCCTCTATAGTGAACTACACTGTAGTGAACTACTCCATTATGAACTCCACTATAGTGAACTCCTCTATAGAGAACTACTCCATTGTGAACTCCTCTATAGTAAACTCCTCTATAGTGAATAATTTAGGATAATATAGCCTGAATAGATAACAAATTTTATGCAGTCTGCGATGAATTGCATTCAGGTTTAGAAAACTGAAGGCAGTTTTACGGCATATAAAAATCTGTTCACTATATATACTCCTCTAAGCTTCTTGGAGATATCAAAAATTTAAAGGAAACTATAATCCATTTATAAGAAGATGGTTTGAATGAAATATTTTTGGTATGCAGTATTTATTCATATTAGTATATAAATCTATATCTCAATAGATATAATTTAGTGATTCGTTTCGTAACATAACATCTAATAGTTCCTTAGCAAAGTATCAATGGTTGAATAGTTCATCCTTAGTTACCAACACGGTAAGAGGCGACGTTTCCAGTGGCACCGCTGTGAATTTGACTTCCATGGTGTAAATCAGCTGAAGTCCTGAAGTTGTTCCCTTCTTGGACAGACAGACGAGAAGCCCTTTGGTTCTGGAATCCTGGGGTAGTTACAAACTGACCGGATTGGCCAAATCTAGCATTTTGTCCGAATGAATTTCCCTGTCCAAACTGACTTTGTTGATTGAATCTCTGAGCATTGGAAGAGAACCTTCCGTTATCGTTGAGGCTTTGTCCGAACTGCTGTGAACCGAAAGCTCCAGAAACTGCCGAGTTGTTATCGAATGGCCTTCTCAACACAGCAGTCCTTTGAGCATTTCCAAGATTGGATCTGAATTGAGATTGGCCAGCGAAAGCTCCGTTCTGGCTTCTGATGTTGCTGTTTTGGTTCACAAGATTCTGGAGGTTGGACAATCCTTGGTTGTTAGAATTTAGAGATCTGAGGTTGTTTTGCTGAAGACCAATGGATGTTGGGTTTCCATTTTCATCAATCAGACCACGTGCTCTGGAAATAAGAACATTTCATATTACATAAGCGAATTCGATTTAATTTGTTTACGCTATATTAGTTTTTCATTTTCTAGTACACTATATAGAACTCTTAATTCATTTTCTATTAACAAACTCATACTTGGCTTCTCTTGCAGCTTCAATTTGCAGTTGGGCATGAGGAGGAATAGCTGGAACATTAGGACTTTCGACCTGGAATCCATTTTCATCAGCAGTGTATCTAACAATAACTTCAACTCCTTCAGGTGATGTGTACCTGAAATAAATTATCTATTTAGTATCTATTACTGTATAAGTATATTCTAACCATAAATGTTCTATTAATACTTACGAATAAGATCCAGTGACAGCCAAAGTGTTGAGACCAGTAGGTACAGCGGTTTCTTCTCTAGTGATGCCATTATCCGTTTCAAACCTGTGACAATAGCAACAGTATATGAACATATCTGTAGTAAAACTAAATATGGTAGGGTATTATAATATAGGCACTTTCTTTATGTTATTGATATAAATGCTCACCCGAAGCTGTAAGGACCAAATCCATCATTTTCGGATCGTTCACTAAGAACTTGAGCTCCGGCCTCAGCTGTGCTGAACTGCTGAGTACGAGCGAATCCCTGTTGTCTGTTAAACTGGTTGTTTCCCAACAAACTGTTCTGACCCGAAAATTGGTTAGCATTGTTTCCGAAAGCAGTGTTTTGACGGGCGAGAGCATTGTTTCCGAAAGCAGTGTTCTGACGGGCGAGAGCATTGTTTCCGAAAGGGGTTGATTGAATACCTGCTGATCCAAACTGAGATGTTCTCGAAAAAGCAGTCTGTCCAGAAGGGAGGTTGGCATTGTTTCCAAAAGTGGAAGTCTGAAGCCCGGCACTTCCGAAATGGTTCTGAGCTCCTCCGAATCTTGAAGATGTTGAACCAGCTTGAGCGCCGAAACTTGAAGTCCTTCCTTGCTGATTCCTCAAAAAGCTTGGTGTTCTTTGGATTAGGTTACCTTGGTAGTCATATTCGTCATTTCTGTTGTTATTTGGAAACTGAGCCGAAACTGCAGCAACCGCTATAACAAGTATGATCTGAAACTGATGGAACAAAGTTATAGCAATTTTTCATGAAATGAGAATTATGAATATTTAAATTTATTTATCACTAACCTTTGCTTGATGCATGTTTATGATGTTTAGTCACTTTTTCGTTATTAGTTCGTTTAAATTTTCGATCGATCGATTGATTAATACCTGTAAAAAATTTAAGTTTCGTTTTATTATTTCACCATTTATTTTTTAGCACTTATAATAAGAATATTTATTTTAATTTACGAATATTAGAGAAGATCAATGCAGAAAACAATATTAAATTTCTTTTTCACAACACAATTTTCAATCTTTAGACTTATTAGAGTTTCATAACTATATCTTGTAGAATAAATAAGAGTAAATAATATATTGTTTATTGTTTCAAATTGAATCTCTGGTAAGCAGATGATGCTAGAGAGGCTGTTGAAATAACTCTGTGACTATCCAGTACCTTTCCCAGTCTTTTATACCCACTGACAGAACTCCTCTTCGAATAAAAAACCCCGAGTCACTGAGATCCTCTTGTTTCCAAACAGTTGTTCACACTACCCAATGTGAACGCCATTGTTAAAGCCAACCGCATGGACACTCTTGCAGATGACTTTCTAAAAATGAATCCATTTAAATGATGCTTAGATAACCTTGGTAGGTAGGGCTAACTAAAACACAACAATGAGGATCTTAACTAATATCTACGACTAATGAGGTAGGCTTTAGTTTAACAATGGCAATGCATGGAAAATCTGTAGCAAGGAACTGGGACAGCGTGGGCTGCAGGGGCTTGACGTTGATATCGCTACAATGGTTAGCGTAAGTGTTTATCAATGGTGAGAAAAGATGATCAAAAGTTATGGTTAATCAATTATGATTATTCAAGAAAAACTAATCGCTAGGGTAAGTTCCGAATTATCAGATGGTTCCATATTTTCGAACATATAAAAGAAAGCTGTACAATTTAACTTTTCAACTCGTTATTTTAATTGGATACCATAGATACCAATTAAAACAACGACTTAAATTATATAGTTTTTTTCTTATAAATATGTCCTAAAAAGTGGAACCGTGCGATAACTCGGAACTTACCCTTGCGATTAGATTTCATTCATTAATCATTAATGTATATTCTCTTTGTATCAACTTGTATATTTAATAGGATTACACTGAGTCTTGATAAATAACTAAAATTTGCATTATAATCAACTCTACATTTTATTTTTGAGACCGAAAATAAATATACACTAGATAGGTACATCAATGATGTTTTTTAATTTGAAAATAGATTATGAATAGATAGATATCATATTTATTAACAATATAGAAGTAAGATTACGATTGTTATATATTGAATTTGAATAATGTTAATTCAAAGTATAAAGGTATGTATAAATGGGCGACAGGAATTTTGCCAGGCGGATTTTTGCCCGGCGGAAATTTGCTAGTGTGGAATTTTGCCAGGCGGATTTTTGACCGGCGGAATTTTCCCCTTTGATTATACATTTCTAGTTTTAAATTGTGAATTAAAAGTTTAAAATGTGAGATGCAATTTGCATAAATATAAATTGTTTAAATGTAATTCTCTTACATACTGTACTATAAGAAGTCTTATTTAACCAATGTTAATTAGCCACGAAAGTGAAAATTAAATGAATTAGAATTTATTTAAAATCATTACGGAGCATCTTTTAATTCAACTGTAATATATTTTGGCACTAGTTTAGTAAAAAAAAGATATTATACAGTTTGCTATTTTTAAAATACAGTAACTTCTTTTTTTAACTGATGTTTGCAATTCACTCACGGCTTCCTTCACCTAGTACTTCGTCACGAACTATGACTTATAATTAATAAGTTTAATATTTTCATTATTGATTTCATAGTTTTCAATCTTACACAGGATATCTTTTAATGTAAGATTGAATAATGATATCTTTTCCACGTGAACTTTATATTATCGACACCATAGTGAAAGGGATAAGATAATAACTGTCCTAATTAAGCAAACTTCAGGAATCAACTGATTATAATTGAAACGCTACGTCCAACTTTTTCAAGTCGTATAACAAACATAAAATTGTAGAACCACTGATACCTTCTATTGTTACCTACCTGCTGTTATCATGAATATCATTTATAATAACTGTTAAAATGCAACGATTATATAGTTTGTTTCTTAAATTATCGAAAATGTTGAATTATTGTTAGTTACCTCAATTTGTGAATTCTACAAGACAGTCAGAATATAGGTTTAGCAGTTGAATTAAAAGATGTTCTGAAATGATTTTAATTAAATTCAAATTCATTTTATTTTCAATTTCTTTTATTAATATTCAATAACAGCATAATAGCTTTCTATATGGGTACATCTAAGCAACAGATAATTATTATCCTAGACGAAAAAGGTAGAACTTTCTATGCTGTCATGTCGTACTATTCTTACGTCCAATTTGTTGAAATACCAGCCGATTTTTACACAAAAAAGTACGTGGATGACTATTTTTCATAATAAATAACGATAATAAAAAGAAAGAAATTTAAATCCACTACTTTTGGAAAATGCTATAGATTAATAGTCTATGACATTTTTTTCATAGTTTCCTATATAGGTATAAGTTATTACATTTTATTCATAGTTTCCTATATAGGTATAAGTTATTACATTTTATTCATACTTTCCTATATAGGTATAAGTTATTACATTTTATTCATACTTTCCTATATAGGTATAAGTTATTACATTTTATTCATAGTTTTCTATATAGGTATAAGTTTTGAGTTGTCAGCCTTTTCGACTTTAAATATTTTTTATATGATCAATTGATCATAAATATGAAAGCATCCGATAACTCGTAACTAACCCTAGTACAATATAATTTTCTATGAGGTATAAATGAATTCAGTTTTGATTCATAGTAAATACTTATATAGTAAATAAGAAAAAACGAAGAAAATGTTCAATATTATTTATTTACATATAATTTGTATTGACTGCACATTGGTGTTCTATTTAGAGTGCATCCATACAGTGGAATATTATTTGTATATGAGACGAATTATTGTGGTGCTCAAGATTTTATTATATGATATAAATAATCTTATTATTTCCATCAGGAGAATGATATATATAAAAATCTGAATTATTATTTCAAATACCCAATTAAGTAATATATTATTCAGTTTAACATAAAAAATATATTGGGGATAAAATTATCAACATTTATCAGAAAAGTTTAAATTGTTGTACAATAAGAAATATATTGATATATGCAAGGAAAAAAGACGAATAATCTCTTATGACTTACAAATGTAATATTTTATAGAATTTGAAAAAAGGTTATAATTTTTAGTAATGTTTTTATTTAATATTCCAGATTCAATGCAGATTTCATCCCTATAGATTACAATTTCATAAAATTAATGATTTCACAAATTCAATATATACCCGTAAATGGAAAAATAATTTTTGATCATCCACATTAGGATATGTTGCGAATTATCGCACGGTTTCACATTTACGATCATATTAAAAAAAGACAACCTGTTATAGAATTATCACCCAAAATTTGATTGAGGTGACGATTCTACAGTTGGCCTATATTTGTTTATTGCTTGGTACAAATGTGTACCACAATTATAGCACTGTTTTTATCATATACAGACAATATAAATAGGTACACACAGGGGGATACTCAGGTCCTCTTGCTAACGTATGACATGTCATACAGAAGCAATGATGTAGAATTGTAATTTTGAAATTGTGGCTACGTGTTAAATTGTAGAATTCAAGATGTTATTTTATTGTGGTGTGATCGTTACAATTATAATATAGGAGAAATATTCTCCAAATATTATACTTCGTTCTAAACAAATTAATGAAGTATAATTAATATCATACTTCGTTTTAAACAAATAATGAAAATTTTACGGATGCTCCAAAATAACTATATAATAATTATAATTTTTTTAAACAATATGTCCCTTTCATTTAGATTCTTTTTAATAATAACGAATTGAATTATAATTATTATATGTATTTTCTATATGATCGAAAATGTGCACCCATCCTATAACTCGTAACTTACCCTAACAGCTAACAGTGTTAACTTTTACTCTCCCTTGTCCTTGCGGTCGAATGTTAGCTCAAAGGCTTGTATATTCACTCCGAATGAAACAATGGCCATTTTTGAGACGCAAAGTCACCGCGGTTCACGATATAAAAAAGATAAGCAATTTAAACTGTATTCTCTATTGTTTGCATTCATTTAAAGATGCTAATTCTAATTAAATCTTAGTTAACAAATGCCAATTATATTCCTCAGAACATTCTCGTAACAAAAAAATCTTGATTTTAAGAATGTTTGCTCGTTTTAATGGTTTGGACTTATGATTATTCATCATTTTCAATTTTGCATCAAATTAAATATAACTATACGTACGTTTAGCAATAGTTGATGCAGATAATATATTAATTATATTATCTCTACCCAGAGCTGGGCGCGCGAACCTTTTTTTGGGTTCCGAATCCGAACCCGAATCTTCGTCGATTTTTGGTTCCGAACCTCCGTATAGCGAACCGAATTTGGAAAAGTTTGGTCCGAACATTTGTTCCGAACCAAACATTTAGTCCGAACATTTGTAAGCTATCCTCTGATTTTTAGGCTATTAGGGCAACCTATATAAAAAGAAACAGTTTTTTCAACAAGATACTAACAATTTGTCAGAAACAAGTTACAACGAGAAGATTTCATTCTATGTTAAAAAAACACATGTCTTATTTATAAACCTACGTTACTGTATTTTACAAGTTGTTAGTTTTTGTACTAAACTAATGTGTACCAAATTTCAAGTAAAAATATTGAATGTATAAGGAGAAATACGTAAATACATAGCTATATAAGAGATTGGCAACTGAGTGAGCTGAACTGTTCTTGGATGGAGTGTGAACCAATCACAGCTCGCGCATTTGTCTCTACTACATAAAACGTGGACACATTCTTGCGTATTGGGTAACTAATCTGTATTTCTACGTTGCCACAAGTTGCTAAGGTACAATTAATTCCATAATTTACGCCTTTTTACGTCGATACGTAAATATTTCACTTTTGAATTAAAAAATATAGTTGGTATTTATGTAGGAACAAAGTCAAGAAAGGCCAGTAAATTTAAAGAAATGACATGAAATATATAAAGTAACTTAAAAAAGATATGCCTATAAAACATACGTCAAATTCATTAGGGTTAATATAATAAATTTATAATAATAATTATACTGTGACTTCATATGACTACATTATAAAGGATTTGCACTAGTAGAACTCCTGTTTCATGAAATACAACTAATTTAGTGAATTTACTAAATAGGAATAAGAGATTCATAGAAAATAAGTTTTTACTATTAGTTTTCAAATTTTCATTTACATTACACCATTTTTGATTAATCCGATCTAGAAAACTGATGATATAAAACCTTTTTGCATATTGTTTGAATATGAAAGTACTATAGATACAATACGTTATACGGTATTCCAATACTCTATTTACTTAACTTTTTCTTCTATTCAATATATTAGAAAGGTCAAACAGTGAAGATTATTGTGAATTTTTCTCTAAGTTATATTATAACTTATATACATATAATATTATAATGCCTATATAGTATATATAAATTATAATCAATTCAATTTTAAAGCGAATACCCGAATACTTGATCTTAAATTATCAGTTCAGCTAACCTACTTACCCGTCAAAAGTTTGCTTATTTGAGTCATTTCAATAATCCGTTATTAAAGAATTAACTTGTTAAGATTATTATAAAACTTACCGCTATTCAAGAAAGGATGAATAACGTAATGGAAGAAGAGCGGGGAAAGACGCATGTTCTTCGCTTCAGTGTTAAGCAGAAACCTGTGTATATAATAGTAGCCGAGAGGTACGGTATATGTTCAGAACGTAAAATAATTAAATGAATATGTCAGTTTTCCCCGGGTACGGAGGTTCGGACTTGCGAAAAAGACGTTCCGAACACTGAAGTCCGAACCGTTTTTGAAGAGGTTCCGAATCCGAATGTCCGAACCCATTTTCCAGTCCGAACCGGTTCGCGAATAAAGGTTCCCGAACATTCTTGCGGAACGCCCAGCTCTGTCTCTACCTACTGTATTGGAAGCAGAAATTTATCGGTAGCCGGTAAATTGCTCGAAAACAATTGCTCGAAAGACAATTGCTCGAAAAACAATTGCTCGAAAGACAATTGCTCGAAAAACAATTGCTCGAATGAACAATTGCTCGAATTATCAAATTGCTCGAATGAACAAAATTGCTCGAATTATAAAATTGCACAGTTTTAAATTTTATAAAAGTCATTTATTCATGAAGTGGAGCTGCACCTAGCAATCCTTGTTTCTTTTTAGTAATTGATCATTAATCATTCTATAAATGATTGAATTACTACTCATTCTGCATAATCTTTTTTTAAACCGTTTGTGTCACCTCGTATGTAACATGTGAATTGGAATCATGTGGTGAATCAGAACTATTCTTTTTATCATAAAACCCGAAATTTTTTGTAGATTTATTAAAACTCTGCCTTAACTTTGAGTTATTTCACCACTTGAGGTGACACATACATATAGGCTAGTAATAAATGAATTTTCGGGTTTTATGATGAAAAAAACATGAATAGTACTGATTCACCACATGATTCCAATTCACATGTTACATACGAGATGACACAAACAGTCTAAAAAAAGATTATGCAGAATGAGTAATAATTAAAATCGTATATAGTATGATTAATGATCAATTACTAAAAAGAAACCAGGATTGTTTGGTGCAGCTCCACTTCATGAATAACTGACTTTTATAAAATCGAAAACTGTACAATTTTCTAATTCGAGCAATTTTGTTCATTCGAGCAATTTGATAATTCGAGCAATTGTTCATTTGAGCAATTGTTCGTTCGAGCAATTGTTCATTCGAGCAATTGTTTTTCGAGTAATTGTTTTCGAGCAATTGTCTTTCGAGCAATTGTTTTCGAGCAATTTACCTAGAACCAAATTTATCTCAGAAATCATTACTTCATAGAAATTCTTTTTGATGTGTTTCGTCAATAATTTTTATCGATATCAGAATTTTTTTATGTCATTAAAGATTATTTTTTCAACATCCGTTTAATCCTTTTCATTTTAAATAAGTAATTATGTGCGTATATTTGATTTTATTCGTTATTTTCACATTGTAATTACTTCTGTCATTTTCGTTAATAAAAAAAATCCAAAATTTAATCTTATTGCAATAAAATGAACGTTATTTTTAAAGTATTTTCGCGTTTATTAAAAAAAATATATTAACATATACAAATATACTTGTAAATTGTAAATAATATTTCTCTTAATACATGAATAATAATTTTATTTGGCAATGGAAACTTTAATTAAATAAATTACTATTCTTTAAAATGATATGAGTTTTATATTAGATATAGCTATTCTGCAGTTTAATGTTATAATATACCTAAATATCATTGGTTGGTATAGCGAATAGGTAATTATTTACTAAATTTATCCATTTATATCTCATACTCTTCCTATAATCATATACTTTAATGTTCCTGGTCTAAATTTTGATAAATTTATTTTGTCTTTTGTAAAAATGAGTCACATGAGGCTATTATTCAGCTACACTGCGCGGGGAAGACAAACCCAGAGATTGTTAAGCTGTTAAAAGCACCGAAATCGACTGTTAGGGATGCTGGTAAACGCTACCAAGAACTGGAGACAACAGGTGATCGACCAAGGTGTGGACGACCTCGCACTTTTCGCACTCCAACCAAAATCAAAGCCAATAGGGAGCGGATAAGGAGGAACGGCTGGCCCAAGAGAAGCATAAGAAAGATAGCTAAGAGTATGGATATCGACGAAAAAAGTGTGAGAACCATCGTCAAAGAAGACCTCAAGTTGTCCCCCTTCAAAATGACCAACATGCAACAGCTCACGGGATTGCAGAAACAGAAGAGGCTGGACAGATCAAAGATTCTTTTGAATGCAATGAAAGATGGCACGCAGGCTGGTGAGATCGTCTTTTCGGATGAGAAAATGTTCACTGTGGAGGCCAAATTCCACTCTCAGAATGACAGAATTTTGGCAAAAAATGCTGACAGTATCCCTTCATCCGTAAAGACTGTTTTCCGTCGCCAAAAGCCTGCCTCTGTGATGGTTTGGGCTGCCATCTCTGAGAGTTGGAGATCTCCTCTCATTTTTGTCAAAGAAGGCGCTAAAGTTAACGCAAAATCGTATATCGAGGATATTTTGACTCCAGGACAAGTCGAGATGAAGAAGCGCTTCAAGGAAAGGCCTTTCACCTTTCAACAGGACGGTGCTCTCTCGCACACAGCGAACAAAACTCAGGATTGGTGTGAGCGTCACTTTCCTGCGTTTTGGAGGAAGGAATTGTGGCCTCCTTCATCACCGGACCTGAACCCTCTGGACTTTTGTGTGTGGTCCATTTTGGAGAAGGAAGCGTGTGCTACAGCTCATGATAGTACGGAAACTCTGAAGAACCCTATAAACAACGTATATCGATTCGATTTCTTTTCGATTGCCTGGGATCTCGAATCAATGGATTGTTCCATCGAATCGACAGACCGTCGTTTGTAGGGAAGTCCCTCTAGCGACAATGGGCTAAAATTCAACAAGAAACGTTCCGTGCCGCAGTAAAGATCTTCAGAGGTAGACTCAAGAGAGTAATAACCGCCAATGGTGGTCATATTGAAAAATAATTGGTAGAACTGTTAAATGGGTTTATTGAGATATTGTGTGATAAGTTTTGTTTTATTTCATCCATTACAACTCATTAAATTTACATTTTTATATGATCGGGGACTTTCTCTGCACCCTGTACTCCCATTTGAATGATTCATATACGAAAAATTTAATAATTAAAATAACGAGTTTAATATTTGGAGAAAATAAAATTCTGGTCCGTTATGTTTACTAGCTTCATTTCTGGTCCGTTAACTTTACTTGGTTCAATTATTGATATTTGACCAATAATGGGATTAAGAATATAATTTTGGAATCATAGATACAACATTAAAGGATTTAAGCAAAAGTTTTTATCCATCTTTTTACTACTCGTTCTTCACAACTTCAAAATGGATCACGTATTTTTATCAATTCTTTCAATAAATAAAATATTCAAAATTAATGTATAATCATTAATATTATCATTTAAGGGTAGTATATTGATAAAATACTAGGTAAAGCATATATATTTTTAAAGGTCCTCTCCAGGCTCCGGGAAAAAAATGAGTTTATTACATAATATTATAGAACTAACGTCTACGATCATTATTCGGCAAACCGCATACAATTCGGTTCAGTACACATTTTAATATTTGCTTTTAAAGTTTTTTAATACTCTGTGAGCAACAATTGAGCGAACCTCCAACCTGACGCTGAGAAAGAAGATTGTACACTCTTTGTTTTGATTTCAAATTTAGATTTTTTAAACAAACAACGAATTTTGGCCCTCTTTTAAAATATTAATTGTTTCTATAAGTATATAAACGTTTCTATAATAAGTTTATCCAATTTTAAACCTTTAAACGAATAAAAGATAAATTTATTAAACCTAATACCTAGTTGACAATCAAAACAAATGGTGTACATTCTTCTTCTTCAGACTGAAAATTTGAAAGTCGGAAGTAAAGTAGGTTTTGTACAGTTTTGATTATAAAAATCTTTGAAAGCATATAAAATTAATAATATGCTATCAAATTTCATGGGGTTTGCAGTAAAATGATAAGAAACATTAGCCTCGTTGATTTAAGCAATAAAAAAATTTGCTTGGAGGGGACCTTTTTCCATTTTTTACTTCTCGTTCTTCACAACTTCAAAATGGATCACGTTTTTTAACAATTCTTTCAATTATTAAAATATGCAAAATATTATCATTTACAAGGTTGTATATTCATAAAATACTTAAGCAAATATTTAATAAAACTAAAAATGAAGTTTTCTGGTCCGTTATCTTTCCTAGCTTCATTTCTGGTCCGTTAACTTTACTTGGTCCGTTTCTGGTCAGTTATTTTTACTTGCTCCAAATATTTTATATATGATCGGAAATATAAAACGAGAAACAAAAAACTCTTATACAAAAGAGAACGAAAAACCGAAAATACGTATACAATATAGAACGAAAAACCGAAAATTCGTATACAATATAGAACGAGAAACCGAAAACTCTATACAGAAGAAAACTGTTTGTAATTAAACATTCTTTCACAAGAAGAAATTTCTCGAATTTTTCAAAGTGAAGCCATGGTTAATGTCAGTGCACGAGTCACGAGGACTGGTCACCCCTCATGATCCACGAGGTCGGCTGAGTCGGAGGTCCCAGGGCTTGGATGATTCCTGTAAATTGTAAAACATAATAATGAATGAAATAAATGATAAGTTAATTAATCAATTAAAATAGAACAACCATACTGACCCTAAGTTAAATTCAGGGTGTTTATTATCTTACCTAGTAGTAGTTACTAGACTAAAGGCCTTGTTACACGGTGCGAGTTACTGTCGTGACAATGGACAGCAGCTGTTCCACTGTACTCTCATGCCAGTACTAGCTCAATGTTCATAGCATTGAATTTCCATAACAATTACTCGACTGATGCGGTCACACTGTGCAGTGCGAGTAGCTGCACTACAGTAACTGACTAAGCCAACTCGCACCGTGTAACAAGGCCTTAAGGTTGGTTTAACTTTAATGGTTATTGTTGAATTGTTCTTTATTGAATGTTATTGTTCTGAGTTTGGATTTGGGAACAAGTGTTGTTTGTAAAACATTTTTTTGTTACTCCAATAGATTAGCTAGTTAGCCTATACTCTAGAATAGGTAGTACCTATTTTCAATTTCTATTTTTTTTTCCAAATTTTTTAATTTTCCAAATAGGTACCTAGTAGTAAATAAAAGTTTTAAAACTAGTAAATGATTTATGATTCAATATGAGTACCTATATAACAATATGTACCAAACTTGGTATCTAATACTATCTATAGGTAGTCATAATACAAAAGATTTTTCGGTAAATAGTTAGGTATGTGCTTTAGGTCCGTCCCCCAATGATTTTCAATATTTTGAGACTCAATATATGTAAAGGAGTTGTTTTAATAATTTTTTCATGAATAGGTACTACCATTTGTTATGCAAATGCTTCGTTTTAGAGATATAGCGCAATTATGATATAATGATTTTGGTAGGAATAACATTAAGTTTGTAGAAAACACAAGGCTTTCCGCCTTTTAGATTTTTAGATTTTTGTGACAATTTGGGTGCCATGAATTAGTGGCATGAAACTGTTGATGTAGTTGTAGTTCACTGTATCCGCTAGTTTGTTGTACTGCACACCCAGATTCAGCCATGTTTTTAAGTATGGACCGTCAAAGTCGCCACTCGTCAGACTGCCAGTATATTCAATATTGGCGACTTTTGAGGGGTGAAGTAAGTTCAAAAACATGTAAATAACAAGTAAACCACTCCAAAAATAGTCTCAAGAGATACACATACATCAGACATCATGACATGATGCATAAGGATGTTTTCAGCTTTAAAATCTTCACTGGAAAGTCTAATTTCTTCTTTAAAGTATCTTAAATGTGGCGACCTGGATCCATTTTCGGCCCAGTCTGCATTTGGTGCAAAAATCCCACTGACTTTCTCTAAAAGCTGAAAAAATCCACCATAAATTTCCAGTAATTTGGCAGATCCACCAACATTTTCCCAATTTTTCCACCGAAAATTAATGGTTCCACCGAAAATTAATGGTAATAAATAGCTAAAAATCCACCGACTTTGCCAGAATATTATTTTCAAAGGGAAAAAATTCCACCGACTGTGACCGACATGTGGGTGGAATTTACCACGAAATACAGACTGGCATTTTCCCACTAAAGTCTTAACTGGCGACTTCCCTGCCACACTTGAAAACATGTAGATTCATATTGTATTTGGTGATAATTTCCAATGATATATCGGGAGATATTCAATTTCTCTAATAAAAAATTCCTGCAATGTCGGAGGATATTTAGCTATTAATTCCTACATTACCATTAATTTTGGGAGGGGGAAACTGCAAAAATGTCTCAATTTTCTGAAAAAGTCAGAGGAGTTCAGTGGCTGTGCTTAGTGCACCAAATACAAACTGGGTGCACACATCATGAGTGTTTAATGACCTGGTGGCTGCTGTGCAGTGTGCGGGATAAGAGACACATTCTGCAGACTGGTGTTAAACTGTTAATGTACCATTCCAGACCCCAGTCTGAAAAGTACAACAGGATTTGGGGATTAATTCTGCGCCAAGTCCTATTTAATTCGGATAATTCCTATGTTATTTGCTGCGCCCAAATCTCAATTTCTGTAAAAAGTCCTGGGTCTGTGGAGACATTCTTTTCAGATTGGTCCAGACCCCCAAGCTTAACCTATCCTATCCAGACTGCAGGAACTGGTAAACTGTTCTCTAAGAAATCCTCTATTTTGGCTTCTGTTCTCAGTAAAATTAATGTAAATATAGGAGAGAATTAAGGATTGTTCCCACAGAAAATGTTAAAAATATCCCATATTTTGCAGTGGTTTAAACCTATCGGAAACTTAATTGCGCTATATCTTGGAAACAAAGCATTTTCACAACAAATGGTATTTATGAAAATGGCTCCTTTTTACCTATAATTAGTGTCGAAATATCGAAAATCGGTGGTTTAAATTTTAAAGCACAAATTTACCGATTTTTCTGATGAATTTGTAATCTTCCATTTTATTTTGTAATAAATTATTCCACACTTTTAAAATAAATTATTTGATCATCCGACATGTGACATCCATAATCAATATTTGAAGCCAGGTAATAAAACATGTCCAAACTCTCCATTTTAATGGTCGGATAATAAAGTAAAAGCATGTCCAAACTTGCCATCTAAATGGAGAGTTTGTGACAGTTATTTTGAGCCTTTGGAATACAAATGGTGAGAAAAATATTTAATTTTCTCCTATGCTACAGCTACAATGCTATTTTGGATAGAATTTATGATAATTTGATCATTTTGGAGAGAAATTTGGTGTTTTTGGTTACTATTGTTACTATTTGACTTTGAATTTGAAGTAAAATTAGTAAATAACTTCAAATATATAATAACCTAAGTCCTAAGAACAATTGGATAATTAATAAAATAAATCTAAAGCCTAAACACAACAATACAACTTAGGTACAAGCAATTTATACAAACCTAAAAACCTCATATTTAGACATTAATCACATCATATGAGACATATCAAATCAACTCAAAATTCTGTGGATGTAATCTGGATCATGGATGATGTGCCAAAGGCAAAATTAACATGGATCATTCATCATGGGATTGGGAACCTAGGAATTAAATTGATAAATATTATTAATTCAATATTTTAAACTAATTAGTATTTTTAGTAATTACATGTGTATAGCAGTATAGCCTATAGATAACTAAGTTTTGACCATTTGAAATGTAAGCCAATTAGTTGACTTTAATGGACATACTCTCTAACGACTAACATGAGACACGGTCACACGGGTTCAACCAGACTGAAGGACTGGTAACATGTTCTCCAAGAAATCCTCTATTTTTCCTTAGGCTTCTGTTGACTGTTCTCAGTTAAATTCATGTAACAGTAAAATGTAAATATAGGAGGAAAGTAGGGATTGTTCGTACAGAAAATGTTTAAAATGTCCCATATACTGCAAACTGGGGGTTCAAAGACGAGTCATGAGGTAATAGTTAGTGTGCTGCAATTTACCTGGTTTCTGGTAGAGGGTTCTTCCCTCCTAATTTGATAAATCAGATTTCCATTTTAATTTATAGTTGCAGCTTACCAGTTTTTTAATATTCAATATTTATAGCCAAACTCTTGTCTAGTCAACATGTCAGCAGCAACATTACTCCAGTGCTACAACAAGGGCTGTGGTCAGAAATTTAACCCATCTGAAAATTTAGATGGTGAGTAGATCAAAACATTATTTAGCTTCACATTTAATTTTTATCATAGCTTATTTTTTATTCAAATTAAGTTCTTACATTTCCTATTATTGTGATATTCTTCTCACATTTAATACAAAATATCACATGGATTGGATATACCTATGTTAAATTTGGAATTATTAGAAAATTCAACATCTTTGCTCATATTAAAAAAGTATATAATAATTATTATATAATTATAACATTGTTTCTCATATGATCAGATCTATGGAACTGTACAATAATTCAAAGCTTATGTTAGGATGACTAGGAAATATTACTAGCTAGGGTAAGTTCTGAATTATAGGTCAGTTTCACATCTTTGGTCATATAAGAAAAAACAATATAAAAGTTAAAATTACTATATTTTTTTTCTTATATGACAGAAGATGTGAAACTGACCAATAATTTGGAGTTTACCTTACATCCATCTTCATTTCTCTAAGAGTGCCAGTATCATCCCGGTGAGCCTGTGTTCCACGATGCAGAGAAGTCCTGGTCCTGCTGCAAGCAGAGGAGCAAAGACTTCACAATGTTCCTGAGCATGCCAGGCTGCTCTAAGGGACAGCACAGCTCCAGTAAACCTGTCACCACTTCAAAGCCAGAGTCTGCTCCTGTTGTTATAAGCGCTCCCACTGTTGTCAAACCTGTAGAGGTTAAAAGCAGACCGTCTTTTGATGCCGAAATGACTGTTTTGACTCCCATTATCACACCTTCTCTTAAAAATGTGAGAGGTTAATAGATTAATATTTAATGTTCTGATTAGTAAGCTATTTAATTGAAATATCACTCAGTAATGTAATTTATCAATAACTATTAATAGGGTCAAAGTTATTAGACAGTTCAACATTTTTTATCATATAAGAAAAAATATATAATAATAAGTAGGTATAATAATAATACTTTTTTTATGATCAAAATTATGGAACCATCCGATTACTCTTAAACTAATTTTGTCACTTGATTTTCTCTGAGATATGATTCCATTGCTATGTTTTTTTTCTGTCGTTGCATCTTTCTCAGACTGTATAGCTAATTCTATAGCTATTATATTGTATATTTCTGTTTCAGCTTTTGTTGAAATCTTCAGAGAAGAAGGTGGAAGAGGAAGTCTCTGTGGACCCTGCTACTGGAATTGTTATTGGAGAGCCTTGTAAGAGAAATGGATGTACTGCTGTGAGTGTAGAACTTCTTATTTTCCAAGTAAAAACAAAATTACTGATGGGAAAAAGTTTAAGATCTTTGTGAATTGATTTTATAGCTCCATTATAAAATAACTTTTAATTCTATGCAACCCAATTGAATTATTAACCTAGAAATAGGTATTAGTAAATCACTTGCCGAGTGCCAAAAACTAAGTTCTCTTCCAAAATATCAGCTAGTCAGTAACAAAAAGAGAATTTCTGATTTTTTGTTTTTTAAATACTCATATTTAAATTATTTTCTCTTAAATACTTTCAATCAATCCCACAGAACTACGAAAGTGTTAGCAGTAACTTGGATCTTTGCCAATATCATTCTGGGGGTCCCGTCTTTCACGAAGGCCTCAAATTTTGGTCTTGCTGCAAAAAGAAAACTACTGATTTCTCTGATTTTCTTGCACAAGTTGGTTGCACTACTGATAAACATTTATGGAAAGATGACAAAGTGAGTGAGTTTATATTTTAGCTATTTTATAAAATTTATTTTATATTAAGTTCTAAAGAAAATGATGATAATAATAAATGTTCAATATATTTTTGATATGTATGCGTCAGATTCCTAATTAATTCTAATATCATACCATTGAAATATTGTATCTATTAGACATTAGAAAATAGGGCTTTATTTACTATTTTGGGTTGATGTTTTTGGACTTACTCTGAAAATAACTCTTGAAAATGAAAAAAATTAATTATATTCCATATGCGGATGTGGCCTGTTAAATAAAATAATACATGTGCTGTTGGTGCCTGATTCTAAAGTGACTCTTAATTGCATGGATATTAAGAATAAGCCCTCCCTATTAGTTACACTTTAAACTTGCTAATATATTTCCCTTTCTCCCATAAGATAATTTCATTCATGTATCAACATATACTGATGTATATATAACTGATGTAAATTATATTCTCGAAAGATATTTTAATGCTCTAACCCATTCTGCAGAAACTGGTAAAGTGTTCTCTGGGAAATCGTCTATTCTCAGCAAAACACATGTAAATATAAGAGGAAATTAAAGATTAGTCTCACAGAAAATGTCTTATATTCTGCAGACTGGGATATAACCCTTTATTGTCTCTAATATTCCTTATTGTTTTCATATTGTCTAGAGTTTAGTTACGCATCACATGTTTGATGAAATAAATTAGCTATATTATTCTGACTAATTGTTCAGTCCAGTAACTTCTTTGTTTTTTCCGTCAGAACTCTTCTCGCAAGACAGTTTGTCGTTACGATTGGCATCAGACAGGTACGCACGTGTGCCTGACTATTTACGCCAAAGGTACCCTGCCTGAAAAGTCGTTAGTGTCAGTCAGTCCTGTGAGAGTCACAACAACTGTGGTGCATGGGGACAACCTACAGTTTGATTTGGATATTGAACTCGAAGGGGTGGGTGGTTTTTATTGTAGCTAGTTGTTCTTATTGTATATAAAGCCTTTTTACAAATCAATGTTTTCTTTGTTATTCAACAATAATTTCAGAATATACTTCAGCTAAATTTGTAACATAAGAATCAATTCGACATTTACATCAGCTATTCTAAAATTTCTAAATTAGTCTCTGATATTCCAAAAAGTTTCAGGCAATTTGGTTGAATACTTTTTGAGTTATGGGAATAACAAGATGATAAATAAATATATGCCATCTAAAATATAACCTTCTGCTTTCTGCAAAGATAACTAGATTTCTATTCACGTAACTGTAATATATCTCTAATATATGAAGTGTTTATATACACTTGTTCGATTTAAAAGTGACTATTTGATGTAGAAGATATAATATCTTATCTGTTCATCGTTTGCAGGTGATAGAACCGAGTGGAAGTAGCGTCACGTTCGCAGGGACAAAAGTAGAACTGAAGATGAAGAAAGCAGATGCAGGAAAATGGACATCTCTCAATAAACTACAGGCCACTCTAGTGGATACCAAAGAAGAACACAAGGATACGGTGGATGACTTGGATGTGGATGCAGTAGATCTCAGTGACTTATGAGAGGACACATTTTCTAATTAGTTGAATTAATTAGCTAGGTTGATTCTTTGATTTATTTTGCACAATTCTGAATTTTATGAGAAGAAAAGACACCTGCTTAACCCGTACACGGAGGGTGTCCTTATTTTGGGACAGCAATCTGTAGATGTGGCACATCAGCAAAGTTAAAGTTGAGCAACCGTGTACGGGTTAAACTAATTAATTTTTTAGTTTGATTCCTAGATTAATTTAGCACTAATCTGAACCTCGAACCCGTTTGATTATTTCTCATTAATTTGTTGCTTTTTCCAATAAAATAATGAATTCAATAGGAATAGGAGTGCCGTTTGAATTATGGTTCACAGTTTTTTTCTATCGTTATGGAATTAGCTACCAATAACTGCCAAGCCTTCACTATCCAAGCAATATAAAGTAGTTTGCTAAATTATTTAACTAACTAATTCTGTTAAGTTTGTGTCCACTAAGTGTACTGAAGATGTTTCCCTTCACAGTTAAGTGTATAAATTGATTTAGTAATTTGTCAGTTTAGAAAGGTTTGCTTCTTTTTAGTTACTAGATTTATCTAACTTCGATCTCAAGTCTTCTCACATTGAACAGGTATTTCAATTGCAGTAATTCTGCAACTGCCATACACATCATAGCTAGCTACTCTTTAGAGTAAATCAGTGACTTCAATTTGTTTCACCTCACAATGTCTGATTTATTATATTTCAATTAGCTGTTCCGAACACCGTTAATTAACATTTAAAAAATTCTATTTTGGTTACATTCTACGAAGTAAAATTTAGCTTAAAGTTTTAAAACATTTTAATGTAGAGCCATTTCCAAATCTATTGAATTTTAATTTTTACCTTGATTGAATTTGTGTTTTTTTATCCTACGATTGAAGTGACGAGTTATCAGACGGTTCCACATTGTCGATCATGTTAGAAAATAATATGATGCAACATTTTATTTGGTTATTTAAAGTTATATATCTTTTCTTATGGTATTTGTAATGTGGAACCGTCCGTCCAAAAACTCTTAGATTGCACAACTACTGGTGTTATTTTTTATCTTGAAAGGCTGGTGAGTTTTTAAAAGATAATACCTTTACATACTCTATTTGTAAATGTTTTATGGAAGGAAAGTGGTGTCCTTCGAACTGTTGTAATTTGGTTCATTACAGATTGTCTTGTCGATTACCTATTTTTAATATCTTGTTCTTCAATTTTAATTTTACTTCTTTGGATGCGTATGAAATCTATCCATTAATAATTTACGGTTGACAAATACACAAAATGGTCGATGCATCGTTTATTGTTTTATGTGGAATAAATACAAAAATATCTCAGTCGCGTTTCAGTTTCAGCTTTTTAGTTTTCACTTTCCGTGGCCATATCGGTGTCCTTTTCCCTTTCCTTTGCTCCTCCTTCCTTTACCTTTACCCTTTCCCTTGCTTTTTCTTGGCCTCCTCTTGCTCTTTTTGGATCTGTACCTACTAGGCTCAGGGTTAGCGGATCTCTCAGCCCGGTCCAAGATCTCCAACACGCTGCCATCTTCTAGCAAGATCTCCAGATCTTCATTGTTGAAGTCTTCCAGATCACCGAGAGATCTACGGTACTTCTTGTGATCATCTCCTGAACGGGTGAGAAAATATTAGGTACAAATGTTTAAATATGACTGGTTATATTTGCCGAATATTATTTTTTTGGAAAACCAAAATACAATTTTAGAAGTGCAGTAGCTGCATATTTTTTTGTATTGAGCGTTTTCTTAACTGATAATTCATAGATGTAGAATTTAAATGCATTCTGACTATCTGTTAATGGAACAAATTTTTCCTTTCTAATGTTCACAAAACTAAACCTAACAGAAGGGACACTACATCTGCCCATTCGTTTTCAATATTTTTAATTAATGTAACGTTCACTTGGAACAGTAAATCTCCTGAGGACGAGTAATGGGGGACCTGAATTATGAAATGAACTTTAGTTATGCTGTAGTTTTCTATGTTTAAATTATAGAAAATGATACACGTGAATAATTGCGTCATAGTTATCTCGAAATGACCCTAGTTTTCTATGATTTTAATCAGAAAACTATCTAGACTTATAGCATCCAAGGAATGAAGTGGCTATGATGTATGAAGGAACCAATACTTTCATAACTCTGGACTTTCACTGAAAGTGTTACCCTTTCCTTTCTCACTCAGTCCTTACCTTTACTCTTTCCTTTCTCACTCAGTCCTTACCTTTTCCCTTTCCTTTCTCACTCAGTCCTTACCTTTTCCCTTTCCTTTCTCACTCAGTCCAAGGTTGAAGACGTTAGACCCCGTGGCCACCGCTTTCGGTGCCTCTTTCTTACTGTGCGATTTACCGTAGCCATCATCGTGGTGCTCAGTGCAGACCAGGGCAGTAACTGCCGCCAGTAGAGTGATGGTAAACTGTTGAGCAGACATGGGACACTTATTTAGTCTTGACAGTTGTCGGTAAGTAGGTGTTTAATTGTAAATTGAATAAGCAAGGGGACCTAACTGGGACACTTTTTACCCTCCTAATTTGTGTTACGATATTGTTTTGCCCGAAAAGTTTGATGTGAAACTTCGTATGGGTTTCATTGAATCTTCTGTACTCCATTTAATGATCATGTTACTACTGTGTTATAATTTTTATATTAATAAAAACTAGCTTTGTCATTTAACTCACAGTTGTCGGTAAGTGGGTGCCCACTTTCAGAGTACTGTTACGTTTTACATGACCCTAGTCTGTCAAACGCGTTTTGGATGAAGTCTCTTTTCAGTAGGGTAAGTTCCTATTTATCGCACAGTTCCACATTATCGATTATATGAGAAAAAAGTATATTATTATTTCACTGTTTTATTCGTATATATCTTTTTCTTATATGTTCGAAAATGTGGAACCGTTCGATAACTCAGAACTTACCCTATTTAAAGCACAACTCAAATATTGATTATTAATTAATTAAGTGTACATCTATAAATTAGGGAAAAGCGAGTTAGGGTAAGTTCTTCATTATCGGTCAGTACTACATCTTCGGTCATATAAGAAAAAAACCATATTAAAATTGTTATTATTACACAGTGCTATCTAATACTTCTGCAAACCCGGGTTTGCAGAAGTATTAGATAGCACTGTGTAATAATAGCAATTTTTTCTAATATGACCGAAGATGTAGTACTGACCGATAATTCGTAACTTACCCTATATTTCCTATTATTTGTTACCATTCTTTCTATTAACTCACCGCAGTTCTCATGATGTGGAGATACAAAGTGCTTGTGACTTTTCTCTGAGATGTCAGTCTTTTATATGTTCTACCGTCCCCTTGCTCCGTCACAGCCAATTAGAGACATGATTAACGGACAATGTTTCCTAGATTGCACCTTGCTTATTAAACTGCTGGTAATGTCTTTTCCAGTGGAGAAACCTAGGAAGTTTTTGTAAGTAAAGTTACAGATGCAAAATAATTACTGAATGAACTTATTAAAAAAATCATCAAGTTATGTTTTAATGAGTTTTTAATAAAAATCTATTTCAATTTTTATACAGCATTTAATTAACAATTAACATCTGGTAATTTGGACTTTACCCTAGTCTACTTTAACCAATTTTGTGAATCTTTTTTTTTTTAGGTGCAGAATAAAGGTTAGTTTTCATGCAGCGATTGTTGCGATAAATTATCGCTGGTAGACCATTTTGCATGCAACGTCAGTGTTTGTACGATTTTTGTTAAACAAATTATAGTTTGTCGCGCGTCCGTTAGAAATAGACTTTAAAAGAGGTAAAACAAACAAATAAATTGAGAAAAAAAGCCGTTAATGTACTCATGAGACACGCCCTCACATCATAAATAATCGCCAGCGTCTGCGATTATACCCAACCCCTAGCTACGCGACTATTTGGAGCAAGCGATGATTGCTCGCAACTGTAGTGGTGAAGCGGCTGTAGCGATGATCGTTTGCAACTGTATAGCGATGATCGCTCGTTGCAAAACAGTCCCATAGGAATAGCATTGAACTGACGCTCAGCAATGATCGCAATAATCGCTGCATGCAAAACGTAACTTAAGATTTTCCATTGTAAAAGATCATTTATTTTTGCCTGATGGTTTCCTCGTATTTCATCATAACCTGCTTATTTTATTAATAATACAAATTTTTAGATAGAGTTAATTCCCTAATTATTGTACAGCTTCACAATTTCGGTCATGAATGAAAAAATTATACCGTTTTTTATGGAAAATGTGAAACTGTGCGATAATTCAGAACTTACCCTAGTTAACTTGATTTCTTTTAGATTATATCTTATTGTCTTTAATAAATATATTATAATCGATATTCATTAATTAAATCAATGATCATTCATCAAAATTAATTAATTTAATCTTATTCTTTTGAGATCTTTATATTATTCTGTTGAAATTCTCTTCTCTCATTTCTAGAGTGTATATTGATTAATTTGAGCAGTAAAGTGCATATCACACTCAAGGAGGGAGAAAGTTGTATTTAATTTGTGTAATGCATCGGAAAGACTGTCATTTATAACCATTATTGCAGTCATTTGTTATTGGTCGCTACTGTTAAAATGTTTGTACTACTTACGAGATAAACATAAAACTACAGGCTGAGTCAGAATTAAGGCAATGAACTTTTACTGTCCTGAAGCTGTCTGTGGTGAATGGAGGAGAAGGGGGGGGGTTTGACCCCGAACTGTTGTAATTTACATTGTGTATTGTCTTTTTCAATTTTTATCATTTTTTTAACGCTACTTGCAGTTTTAGAGGATAGCGCTAGGGTTATGCTCTTCAACTACGAGGTCTAAGATTTTTGTGTTAGGTAGACTCTTAAACTTCATTTACTATCACCTCTTCATGTTCGTCTACCATCTGTGAGTGCAGTCACCGGTGCTTGAGTTCCTTTTCGTCACATTTCTTAGTAGCATTGCCACTGACGGTGGTAGGTGACTTTGTTCATGGAGCCACTTTTCTTCCTGACTGCTTCTTCCTATCCCCTGTATTTAATTTGCTTTTAACGTTAGCGATATGGTCTTCCACTAACTGATTATTTTACGTCTCGTCACAATCCTACCTCATCTGAACTTGAACTACAAATTCGACCATTCTGATGGTTCACAACTTTATAAATGGCAAAACACCAAATTAGTAAGCGTATTTTCAGTTGTCTCATTCAAGAAGTGACTACTTCTTTCAGTCTCATCTCATGTTGGCCAATAAGCTAATCACGTCTCAGTATTTTAAATGGTTTTTCTCAATCTTTTTTAAGCATATTAATGAAGTTATGCTGATAGTCATTTTTAACTTCTCCCGCGTGTTTAGAATCAGTTTTTCGGTTCGTACGCTTCGTTTACGGCCTCGTCCTTCTTTATCAGAGGTTGAACCAGTCCCCTTAAACCATTTGACGATTCATTATCAACGCATTTACACATTTGATTGATTAGTCCCACCTTCTTTGTGGAGCTGAATCACTGCATTTCGATCTAAAGCAATGGTAAAAAGTATGAATTTGAAATAAAGATTGCTGAAATTAATTCTGAAACACTTTGTATATGAATTGAGATAAGCAACCTTTTTTAGTTTTAACCCTAGTAATCTAGCCTTAAAAGTTTGCTCAGTAACCTAGCCGCTGGTTCGTGCGCACCAGTCCTCACTAAAATTTTATAAAATCTTAACAAATTGACTTTTCTATATTTTTTTATTCATAAAAACCTTCATTGGACATTTACACAACCATTGGTAAACGCCAAAGAATAATTATCTATTTAAAATAAAATAAACAAGATAAGAAACAAATATTTCTTGGGTTTTCTAATTATTTGTGCTAAGTCATTTTCACCACCCATTAATAAATCGTTATAACATTCACGAAAATAAATAAAACTTAATGAAAATTTAACTGTGGATAGAAAAGGGTTCAACAATGATTAAAAATACAAGAAAGAATCGTGTACCTTTAATAGTTTTTGAAATATACTATTTCAAATTTGCGCTCCGGTTTTTTTTGGACACCCTGTATATTTGAGTAGATGCTCATAATCATAGTAAATAGATATCTAACTATTTATTTACTATGCTCATAATTTGAGTATTTTGCCATTTATCACATTCTTTGTCTAATCGTATGTAATTATGTTGATAAATAAGTCATGAAATTTAATTTTTTTTTCATTAGGACTGTTCCGCTTGGACCTGTCCCTATGTTACTAGGGTCAAGATTAGGACTTTAAATTAGGAGCATCCCTTTTATAACTCGTCAGTTATTGTTTTGACATTAGATATTTCATCATTTTCGAATCTCAATTCAGCAATGGAATATATTTTTATTTTAAGAATTATGATTTTCATGTTTGAAGATTTGCAATAAAACTGATTAGGGTATGTTACACGTTGTATTGTTATTAATAATTTAATATAATTATTAATCCTGTAACGACCAGCAGGTTTTAAATATTTATTCATAATTTGAAACTTATTGACTTTCTTTGTCTATGCGACATAATCATTCAGTGTATAATTATCAGTGAAAATATTGCAACTAATTTGTTCTATTTAGTTTTACATTATTTTTGATAGAGTGGGCCTCTGGAGCCCGGATGAAGTACAATCGCTGCTGTGTCACATTTTATAGCAACATCACTTAATGGAATATTAGCTTTTTTTTGCTGTAAATTACAGTGTGACGCAACAGCGCATGTATTTCACCAGCGCTCTAGATTTACGCATTGTAATAAAATGTTATGAAACTAAATAGGTTGCATTTATTTTGCTTAAATAGGTTTTAAACTATAAAAATCCCAGATTTCCAGCAGCTGGAGTCAATATTTAACAGTAAAAAGTACTAATTCATCCAGAACAAGCCTCTCAGGCACTCTAGTCATCCAGGGTCAAACTTTTATTTGGTGAAAGTTTAATATTTATAGTTTCTAATATAATCGAAGATATGCAGCAGTCCAATAACTCGAAATTTAGCCAAATCAAAGAAGGATTATCGAATAGCCAAATAGTACTCTTTTCATGGTTTTATTTATAATAAAATATTTCATAGCAATAATGAAAATATATACAGAGTAAACTATTTAACGTGATTAAATTAAACCTAATTATTAAATAATGGTAACTTGTGATCACTTAATATTAATTAATAATGGACGAATTTCACAAATTTTTAAAGAAAATATGAATCTATTCACTTGAATTATCTGTGAAACAAATAGGGTAAGTTCCGAGTTATCGGACAGTTCCACATTTTCGATCATATAAGAAAAAATAATTTATATTTATTATATACCTTCTATGATCGGAAATGTGGAACCGTTCGACAACTCTGAACTTACCCTAGTCTAAATTCATCTATTTCGTAGACTAGCTCATGAGAATCGTTAGTAACAGATCAAAATAATTATTCATCTTCCTAAATGACTAATAAGCGTATTGATAAAAATATACAGAAAAAGAGGAATTAAAGTGTAAATAATATAATACTTATCACCAACTCCGCTTTTACTATCAGCTGCTTGCCGAGCGTACTATTAGGTTAGGTGTGACGGACAGACAGACTTCTGTTACATTAACACAAACATTGCGTTCATTCATCATGTGTGTAGAAAGCTTTTTTTACACACTTAGTCACTCTGAACTGATTATGAAAGTAATATTATTTTTACAGGGGATTAATCTAGCTATAAACGGAATAAAATTATTAAATATCATGACGTCACAGTTTTCCTTTTTATCAACTCGTGTCCTACTTCAGTTTGAGTACCAATGAAACACACTATGTAACTAGCTGACGGGCACTCGAAGAGCGCATACCTTAGTCGTCACTTTTAAATGACCTTTACCATCACTTTTCACCAGTTCGCTCCCAAAATATAACCAACTGGTTCCTGGATAATGACCAATCGGCCCAACAAATTTCAGGCAAATTGATTGAAGACTTTTTGAGTTCTGCGGATGATAAATAAATAAATGCCGTCTGAAATATAACCTTCCGCAATATGAGAAGGTAACACTCGAAGTAGCAATGTAACCCACAAAGTAACAATGTAACCCACTAAGTAACAATGTAACCCACTAAGTCACAATGTAACCCACAAAGTCACAATGTAACCCACAAAGTCACAATGTAACCCACAAAGTCACAATGTAACCCACAAAGTCACAATGTAACCCACAAAGTCACAATGTAACCCACAAAGTAACAATGTAACCCACAAAGTCACAATGTAACCCACTAAGTAACAATGTAACCCACTAAGTAACAATGTAACCCACTAAGTCACAATGTAACCCACAAAGTCACAATGTAACCCACTAAGTCACAATGTAACCCACAAAGTCACAATGTAACCCACTAAGTCACAATGTAACCCACTAAGTCACAATGTAACCCACTAAGTCACAATGTAACCCACTAAGTAACAATGTAACCCACTAAGTAACAATGTAACCCACAAAGTCACAATGTAACCCACAAAGTCACAATGTAACCCACTAAGTCACAATGCCCCTGACTCTGGGTTTGTAGGTGGCCATTCCATCCATGCGTGAGATGGGTATTTTGGGGGGCTGCAGTGACGCCTGCATTGAAAACCTGGGGGGTTGGAGTAAATAAAACAATATATTAGTGGACCATTAAAAGCTATATAATTCACCATTTGATAAACTTAAAAACAGGAATGCTAGAGTAAGTTCCAGGAAACCAATCGGGCGGTTTCACATTTTCGATCCTGTAGGAGAAGGATGTATAATTCAACAGTGAAAATAAAGAATTAAATTATAATTATTATATAACTAGTTCTATCTAGCTATATATATGATCGAAAATGTACAACCGTCCGTTAACTCGGAACCTGCCCTATTTAGTTAACTCTCACCTTTTTCCAGCAATGTCAATCTCGTAAGAGGCATCAGATGCCGATATGAAGTCTGGGGACACGAAGTCCCCTGTGGGGTGCCTGATGAACCCGAGGCACACCATTTTATTCAGTGTGTACCCGAAACTGAAAAAAATAAAGTGAAACTCCTGAGTTATGAATGGATTTATGTGTTACTTTTATCCGTAACAAATTCTAAATATTTGAAAGAGGGAGTTTTAAAATAATAAATTAAAATAAAAAAAGTTTTAAATGTCATGTTCTATAGCTTCATATCTAAGAGGTTAAACTAAATAAAATATTAAAACACAGTTATTTCAAATATAGAAATAATTCTGTACAATGAGTTTAATAGAGCCTGTTAGCCTTTTTGTTTGATAAAATCAAGGGAAAAGTTACAATAAGCATAATTCAGGCATTATTATTCTATTTAGAATTAACTTCTTGAAGGTAATTTGTATATATTTTCATTTATTTTTATTCAATCTCTATTTTTTTTCTTCCCAGCTACTAAGACCATATCACAGACTTTAAAAGGAAATGAAATACAAGGGACTGGAAGAAGCAGTCAGAAAGGAAAGTGGCTCCACAAACAAAGCTACAATAGTAATCGTTTGGTTAAGTTTCGAATTATCGAACGGATCCACATTTTCGATTATATAGAATTTAATTATAATTTTTTTTCTTATAACAACGAAAATGTGTAGCTGTTCGATAACTCAGAACGTTACCCCAGTTGATTGACTCACGCAGTTGATGTAGTGAACCCCACGTGGACCCCATTCCTGTAGACGGGTTCACCGCCCCAGGGCCAGAGGTCCACATCAGGGTCAAACTGATCATCCAGAGTAAAGTGCACCAGTCGTCTCCTCACCCCCTGACTGGACTGCTTCAGGAGAGCGAACTTGCCAACAAAATAGTTCTTCTGCGGGGGAAAAAGAACGTAGGATTTATTAGACACTAGTGTACTTTCCCGTTAAAAATAACAGGTCATCATCAATACCGATTCATTACCCGTAATTAGGTTACTTTTAATTAATTCAATTAAAATTAAATTTTCTACAAACATAGTCTATTTTATTTTATAGAAAAAATATTTAAAAATTGAATAAAAAAAAAGAGGAATTTAAATATCAAGTCAATATATTCCCGTGCGTATCATAGTTACATTCTTCAAGTTTAATACCCGTAGTGTAAAAGCGTACACCAAATAAATAAATAAACACGCGAGGGAAATTATTAGTATAGATTTTTATTGTGCCCTAATAGAGCTCAATTTCAATTTAGATAAGATGGAATATGATTTCATATCATCAGAATGCAATAGTTTAATAAGTATTTCGCACAGATTAATATATTAATTAGGGGTACGTCTGAGTAATAGAAATTTCTATTTGATCTAACCAAACCTAACCTATATTAGTTAGCTACTGTAAATGAGATGATCCAAGCTGTATATAAATCTGTAGGGTAAGTTCCGAGTTATCAGACGCTTCAACATTTTCGATCATATAAGAAACATTAAAGCTCTATGTATATAATATTTAACTTTTTATTTTAATTGCTATCCATGAAAACTCCAGATACCAATTAAAATATCGAGTTATATACTAACTAGCAATAGCTATACTCATTTATTAAGTGTACGAAAATCTAGAACCGTTCGATAATTCGGATCTTACCCTACAGGTTTGAATATAGCTTGGATCATCCCAGTACTCAGACAATCACAGTCCTCGAAAAAGTGGGTGCTAACATAGGTACTGCTAGGTCAAATAGAAATGTCTATGAGTCAGACGTACCCCTATTTAATATATTTTGCTGTGCGAAATACTTATTAAACTGTTGATATATGTTCCATCTTATATAGTGACAAAATAAAATTTGATAAAATAAAATTTGATAAAAACAAAATTTCAGATAAATATGATTTTGTGTAGCTAATATGTTTAACATAATTCTGATATAAATGAAACTATATTGTAAACAGCATCTACATATTACAATAACTTTAGTGTTTAAATTTTCTTTTTAATTACGCTAGCTAGCTTTGAAAATAAATTCCACATTTTCCAATTTTAGGATTGTTTTCTTTCAACCATTTTTCTAATTTTCTTCCTATTTTTTAAAATATCTAAAAAATCATACTTTGTTCAATACTCACATCAAATTTGACTTTGTAGCCTCTGCCCACTTCATAGGGGGTGACAGTGGAGTTGAGTTCAGCCCCCCAAAAGGGGATAAACTTCTCCACCCTCAGAGACCGCATGGTCAGCATACCAACGTTACGAATACCAAAGTCATGACCAACCTATCGAAAGAAAACATTAGTGATGTATTTGAATAATTATTACACGAGGAAATTGAACAAAATTAGGCAGAACAGATTGCAACCTCTTTCTCTGGTTGCAATTTAAATCTAAAGTTGAAAAATAAAGTACAAGAAGTGTACGGTGACTGAAAAGTCAACCCATCTCATCTGTACAAAGTATTCTTTTTAACTGTGAACTAGGGTAAGTTCTTAATTATCGGTCAGCACTACATCTTCAAGGAGTAAAATTCTTTATTAGCGAATGAACTATTTTGATTAACAATAATTATTCTTTAAATGAGTGTTAGCTACATAACCCAAGTCCTCGCCTTCATGATCTGTTTGTAGATGTGCAGTGTGTACTCAGACGGTATGATGAGAGTGTAGCCAGGCTCCCCCATGTGAGTGAAGGAGAGAATTAGAACATCTGAGGCGTAGCCTATGTTGACCTCCTGAAAAATATGGAAAAATTTAGCGAGAAAAAAATCTAAGAAAATTGAGAAAAGTAATATTTGATGTTAATTAATTTAATTTAGTAGCTAGGTGTTTAACGTCTGCTTCGGGACCAAAGTATATGACGTTAAAAGTCATTATTAAGCTACATATTATATATACATTTTTAATAACACTTCTTAATTTTGAAAGTAGTCTATCTCCTATTATGGATTGGACATGGGCTTTGATTGGTCTACTTTATAGTAAGGCAAAGTATCAATTATTCTATTCAAATTAAATACTGCATGACAATTTCAGTAGGTTGTAATTAAAAATCTCATCAAAATATTGCATGAAAGTGTTCTCCACCGGTACCTATCTAATTCGCATAGGGTAAATAAATTCTAAATAAAATACATTGACTAGTCTTTACCTTAGCCATGAGTCCAAAGAAGTTGATACTTTACCCTATCTAAATAAAATACATTAACTCTTTTTAAGTTTCTTAATCTTTAACTTATCCATGAGTCCAAAGAAGTTGATACTTTACCCTATCTAAATAAAATACATTAACTCTTTTTAAGTTTCTTAATCTTTACCTTAGCCATGAGTCCAAAGAAGTTGAAACTTTACCCTATCTAAATAAAATACATTAACTTTCTTTAAGTTTCTTAGTCTTTACCTTAGCCATGAGACCAAAGAAGTTGATACTTTACCCTATCTAAATAAAATACATTAACTTTCTTTAAGTTTCTTAGTCTTTACCTTAGCCATGAGACCAAAGAAGTTGATACTTTACCCTATCTAAATAAAATACATTAACTTTCTTTAAGTTTCTTAACTTTTACCTTAGCCATGAGTCCAAAGAAGTTGATACTTTACCCTATCTAAATAAAATACATTAACTCTTTTTAAGTTTCTTAATCTTTACCTTAGCCATGAGTCCAAAGAAGTTGATACTTTACCCTATCTAAATAAAATACATTAACTTTCTTTAAGTTTCTTAACCTTTACCTTAGCCATGAGACCAAAGAAGTTGAGGTCCGCATTGGAGAGCATAGAGAGCAGGTCTCTTGATTTGGGGCCCACAGGGGAGAGGACTGTGTACATGGAGGTGATGTCTGACACTGCCACGTTGGTACCGGGTGTGACCTGTGCGAATAAACATTTATCGGTCGGTTCCACATTTTTCGACACGGAAATTTTTTAATTATTATTTAACTTTTTTCTATAACAAGGAATGTGACGAACAAGCATCAAGTTTAACATATTAAATTACTCTTTATATAACAAATTAATATTTAAATTACTTAAGTAGCACATTTATATAAAGCCTTCATCAGAGTTGTGAAAGTTAGAAAAATATAAATTCTGGAAGACAAATTCAAATTATATTATCTCCAACTGTCTTGTAAAAATTAAAAATTTCATATCTTTATAATTAATTCTCAGATGTTCATTAAATAACAATAACGTAGACCTAGTTGATTGTACCTATCACAGCACAGTTGTTCTTGTTCTGTTTATAAACCAGTGGTTCTTAGAGTAATTTTTCTCGCACACCCCTTGCATCTCCCAGGCACCCCCTGAGCATTGTATTGAAATTTGAAAAGATACAATTAGACTACATTTGATTACTATGATGTGAGAAAATGGCAAATATACTTCATAGCTATTTATTCTGCTGCTCTGCATGTTAACAGCAAGAACCGAACTTATAAGTTATATAAAACAGCCACTCCAGGTACCCCCTATAAACAACCAAAGAACCACTGCTCTACACAGATCACAGGATTGTGTTTGTTTCTTACCTGTCTCAATAACCAGTCCATGACTTTGGTTTGCTGGATAGTAGGAGCCAACATCAGATACCTGGGGGGAAAGCATAGAAAATAAGAGAGAAATAAAGCTAGCAAGTCTATGAACCCTATATATCTGTAAGGTAGAGAAGACATGGTCTACCTTTGCCTAGGAGTAGCTAAATGTATTCACTTAGAGTTAGTTACTTCAAAAGTAGTGTCTCTGATAGTACAGAAAGTGGTAAAGTCTTCATCAGAATGGACACTTTATCAGTTTCATCAAACATATTTTAGTGTTCGAGTCCACACAGTCTCATGAAGTTTGTCAAATAGCTTGACAAACTTCATGATATCAAGGTATAATAAACTAATTAGAGATACACTGCTACAGTGTTAAAATTAGTAAATAAATTACTCATATGCATGATTATATGTCAGAAGATATATATTAATATAGCCATCATATAAAGTTATACAACTTCTGTAAATAGTCAAATTTCAGTTGAATCTTAAAAGATAATTTATTAGAGAAATAGTTGTCTTTTATACAAAATTCTATATCCTAGATACCAACAGTCATATATAAACAAATTATAAATAAATGATAATTATTAAATTTCTAGATTAGATAAATCAATTCCTTACATCGCCCTCTTTCTATCATGTTCGTCATTTCATGGCGTGGTACCGGTCAGGGGGTTTGATAACCAGTCCTTGTTATAGTCTGGTTCTTGGAGTTTTACTATTACTGCTAATAGGAACTTCTTTATTCAGTATAATTGTTTTTCCTGACAAATATGTATTTCTAGATCTCAAAGGTACTTCTATTTTTTCTTTTATTAAATAATGTCCTGTTTATTATTGTTGTTCTCTTTAGTTAATACTAAATCAATTCCTTACAACTTCGTTTTCGATTCTACTGTTTAATTTATTTTTTTAATTTGCTAACATTTTGCATCTCTTCAAACTCTTGATTTTAATCAGTTTGACGAAGTGTTGGACAGTGTGTACGGAGCACTATATCCTCTTTCATGTGTACTATTTACCAAGTCACTCACCTGTTCTCAGCTCTCCTGATAAGCAGGCAGTCGTTCTCATATCCCCCTCTGTCATTGTGCATGCCCGTGTGTACCACTCCCCCTACAGGTACATCCACATCGTTACTGCACACCTTCTGAAGAAACTGAACCACTTCGCTACCTGACGACTGAAGAGAATTCAGAGACGGAATTTAATGTCAGAAAGTGGAGTCCGGAGACTATTTCTTCAAGAAAGAGCACGGTAAGTTACAAGTAATCGGTCAGTTTCACATCTTCGGTCATATAAGAAAAGCTATTTAATTTATATTTGTATCCATGATAGCTGCAGGTACCATGGATACAAATAAAAATTAAATAATAATATGACCGAAGATGTGAAACTGACCGATAACTTGTAACTTACCGTATGTCAGAAAGCTTATTTATTATTCATGAACATTTAACAGACTCGACATTATGGGGCTGGAGAATTATTGAAGGGTGAGGTGGTAAGAAATGCTCACTTTAGGAAGAAAAAGGGTTAAACCAATCAAAAATGGATCTTATGTTCTCCATAAGAACAAAACTATGGAGATTTTATCAAGAAGTATAGATTATAAAAACTATGGAGATTTTATCAAGAAGTATAGATTATAAAAACTATGGAGATTTTATCAAGAAGTATAGATTATAAAAACTATGGAGATTTTATCAAGAAGTATAGATTATAAAAACTATGGAGATTTTATCAAGAAGTATAGATTATAAAAACTATGGAGATTTTATCAAGAAGTATAGATTATAAAATTTAGACACCAGAAAGATGTTTGGGTTTTTCATCAGATAATACAAATACATAACTAAATAATTCAGACCATGCAGCAGAGATAGGGTTGGTTAAAAGCTCCAATGAACAATTTAACATTAGAAAATAGATGAAATTAGAATGAAAAGTTAGTAAAAAAGAGTTAGATGAAATGGAGATAAAACTGAAGTTAAAAGAGATATAATATTACTAGATAATAGTTTTCTAATGAAAATGTCTTGTGCCTTTGACCAATCTGTAATATTAAACGATCGTGTCGCACCATCTATTGATCCATCGCTAGCGCAACCAACGATCGATAGCTGCGCAGTCGAAGGATATTGAAGGCAGCCTTATAAATATTTATGTAAGGTTAGGTTAGTGGTCCGGTTGGAGAGGGAGTAGCAATTATGATGCAAGCAGACAAATGAGTTTAGGGTCAGTTCTGAATTATGGGACAGTTCCACATTTTCGGTCACAAAAGAAATTTCATTTAATATTTTAACTAGTTCTTACACTTGGTATCCATGATACCTACATACAGGTATCATGGATACCAGATAAAACAATATTACCAGTTACAATATTAAATAACAGTTTCTTCCTTATTTCACCGGTAATGTGGAGCTGTCCACTAACTAGTACCTTACCCCTCACTAAGAGGTCAGTGTTTAACTTTTACCTGATCGTCTGAGAAGTCATAGTCTCTACTGACTGTCGTCAGAGCCCCCTGGTGTACAGAAACAAAACAAAAAGAACTCAAAAAATAAAATACAACAACTAATATTTTCTAAAAAACAAAACAAATGCACTTAAGGTGAGTTTTGAGTTATCGGACGGTGTCACTTTTTCGATCATATGAGAAAAATAAATACTAATTACAATTGTAACTCGTTATTTTATTTGGTATCCATGATACCTGCGGGTATCATGGATGCCAAATAAATTAACGAGGTAAATAGCAATTATATATATTTCTCTTATATGATCGAAAATGTGACACCGTCCGATAACTCAGAACTTACCCTTTGTTAGATTTAAAAAGAATAAAATCTGAAATCTAACAACTGAGAATAATTAAACGCTACCAATAATCACTGCTAACAAATATCAATTATTAATACTTTACATTTCTAGCTTCATTCCATTATAAGAATAATTCAATTGTTTTTTAAGTCTCAATGATGTTTTCAAGCACTTCTACGAAATACATGCAATTCTAAAGGTTTTAAATATATTCAAATGTTATTTCTAAAGAAAAATGAATTATTTTAATAGAGAAAATTAATAGCATGCTAACTATCAACTACTGAGGAAAGAAAATTGTAGCTACAAAGTATTTCTACAGTTTTAAATAACTAACTCGATTAACTTTTGATAAGTTTCATGAGGATTAAGAAAAAGGGGAAGATTTATATTTAAAAAAAAAAAAAAAAAGTTCTGACTTCTTCGAACCTGTTCTAAAGGGCCGTGCACACGTAGGGTTTTTTAAGTCTTTCCATCAGACTTTTTGCTAAGCTCCTCCTACTTTTTCCACGAGAATATAAGAAAAAAACTATATAGCTAACTATTATTTATTCCAGCTGGTATCCATGATACCTGCAGGAGCTTAAAAGTAGGAGGAGCTTAGCAAAAAGTCTGGTGGAATGACTTAAAAAACCCTGCGTGTGTATGGCCCTTTAGAACTAAAGCATGCTGATTTACGATGGTAGCTATTTTTATCACAAAAATCAGCAAATTAAACACAGTTCTATGGACTGACATCTAATAGGCATATCAAAGACATTTTAAATGACATTCTCAATGAGAGAGACATTTTACCATGTAAGAGTTCTGAGGAAAGTCAATGTCACCATCAATTACATCACCCACAGTCTGACAGCGTTAGGGAGGTACACAAGTAACCAATTATTGGACAGTTACTCATCTTCGATCACAGAAGAAAAAATATATATTTAAAGTTGAGAAACTATTATATATTCTTTTTTATGATTTGAAGATGTGGAATCGTCCGGTAATTCGGAATTATTTTTCCAGTTTGTACCAGTTAGCTGCCTAATTATTATACACTCTTTAATTAACATATTTTAACATGAAGTGAGGAATAATAACCTAAAGGTTCATAGTTATCGACCAGTTCCTCATTTTTGATAATTTAAGAAAAAAATATCAAATTTTCAATTGGTATCCATGATACCACCATGCATCACGGATACCAATATTATTAAAATATATAATTCCACATGGATACTACCTAATTGAAATAGAGAGTTGAACTATGTATTTTTGCTGATATGATCAAAAAAGGGGAACTGTTCGATAACTCGGAACCTACCCTAATATGAATAAGGCAGTGAAAGCTTTCCCCCTTCACTTTCTCTTTCCTATAGCCTCTCCTATTCTCCTTCTCTTTCCCCTTTCCTTTCTCACCGTGATATCAATCTTGGTGAAGGAGGAGAGGTCTATGAGTCCCACACACTCCTTGCAGGCCTGGTACTCCTCCCTGATCATGTCCTGGAAACAGGGCTTGCGGTACGTTCCAGGGGGCATTACAGCCGGGGGGTCACCCCCTGAAAATAAAGAGAATAGCTACTTTAAAGGGGGTTTAGAACTTGCATCAGAAATAAAGGTAATAAGAGTATTCAGAAAAAGCTATTGGTTCCATGAACAGTAACCTACTTCTACTTTAATACAGCTAATTATTAACATAAAGATTGAAAAAATAGGCAATGCTACCATGCTTTTTTATCTCCTTTGAGAATTAATTAAAAGAAAACATATTTTCAAAATATAATTTTTTTTATCATATTTTAAATTTACTTTTAGCAAGCTAAATAAATAATCAAAATTGATAAGTTTCATGATTTCATCAGAAACTAACTTTAATTTTGTAAATTAGCTACCAAAACTGGAAGAGATAAGTTTAGTCGATAGCTAAATGAATTCAGGATTCCGATTTATTTATTCCACATTTTCTGACACATAAAGAAAAAATATATAATAATATATATTTTTTTTACTAGTCCGAAAATATGAAGCAGTCCAATAACTCGGAACTTACCCTAGTTACTTTTTGGACAAAAAATACTTATATATATTTAGTTTTGAGAAATGAGTTAAATTAGGTACTTGTGTGAGAGTAGTCAAAGTACAGTGGCCTCTCGTATCCCATCCTGGAGCTGAAGACAGCCCCCTGACTCTCCTGCTCAGAGTAGATTGGGGAGCAGCGCAACCGCCTGGCTTGCTGGAACTCCGACTGATGGGATGGGTAGTCGATGGCATAGTGCCTGGCATGAGAAAGGTATAGTGATACTCAATGGCATAGTGTCTGGCATTGGAGAAAGGTATAGTGATACTCTATGGCATAGTGCCTGGCATGGGAAAGGCATAGTGATACTCTATGGCATAGTGCCTGGCATGAGAAAGGTATAGTGATACTCAATGGCATAGTGTCTGGCATTGGAGAAAGGTATAGTGATACTCAATGGCATAGTGCCTGGCATGGGAAAGGCATAGTGATACTCTATGGCATAGTGCCTGGCATGAGAAAGGTATAGTGATACTCTATGAGTCTATGGTATAGTGCCTGGCATGAGAAAGGTATAGTGATACTCTATGAGTCTATGGTATAGTGCCTGGCATGAGAAAGGTATAGTGATACTCTATGAGTCTATGGCATAGTGCCTGGCATGAGAAAGGTATAGTGATACTCTATGAGTCTATGGCATAGTGCCTGGCATGAGAAAGGTATAGTGATACTCTATGAGTCTATGGCATAGTGCCTGGCATGAGAAAGGTATAGTGATACTCTATGAGTCTATGGCATAGTGCCTGGCATGAGAAAGGTATAGTGATACTCTATGAGTCTATGGTATAGTGCCTGGCATGAGAAAGGTATAGTGATACTCTATGAGTCTATGGCATAGTGCCTGGCATGAGAAAGGCATGGTGATACTCTATGGCATAGTGAACAAACAGAAAAATATTCTTGTATAGTTGTGAAATTTGATCTGAAAGTTGTTAACTCTGTAAAAATTAACAACTTTGAAACTAGTTCAGAAAATGGATTAATATATTAGTTTGGTAATGACCATGGTTTTGGTAATGGAAATTCACTTATCAGAGTTTATACAATTTTTTATATTCAAATTTTTTCATCAATATCAATAAGAGCCCATTAGCTACATTAGGGTAAGTTCTGAGTTATCGAACAGTTCCACATTTTAGGTAAGAAAGTAGCTTTACTAACAACTATTATTTTTAACTTTTATTCTAATTAGTATAAAAGAAAATGAAAGTTGAATAATAATAATAGCTATTTTTCTTGTGTCTGGAAATTTGGAACCATCCAATAAACTGGAACTTACACTAGTTCAATATTTATATCATTATTATATGAAATTAATTAAATAATGCAATGTTATCACACCTGCCAACGACTTCTCTCGTTCTCTCCTCTAGGTACCTCCTGTTGTTGTGAATATCGGTGAAACGCTTCACATCAAACGCTGCCATGATGTGCTGAAGAGAAACAAGAAATGCTTTGAAAAATTAAAACCTGCTACATTGCAATCATCATCTATTAAAGGTAATTAATCATTTTAAATGAAAACAAGAAATGATAGGGCTAATTTGGTAAAATTTTAAGAATTAATATTGAAAACAGTATCTTATTAAATCTAATAAATTAATAATTGGATAATTAGGTATATTTCAGACAGGATTATTTCTTATATTTTGCAAGAAAATATTTAGTTAGATATTAAAAATAATGAGTGTACAAACATATTGCACATATTTTTTTCCTGTCTATAAAAACCGTGTTTATATGAAGTTTCAAATTTAAAACTTAGCTATCTTGAAGTTTTCCTAGTAATTAAAATAGGGTAAGTTACAAATTATCGGTCGGTTTCACATCTTTGGTGATATAAGAAACATTATATTATATATTATAACTGACCGGTAACACGTAACTTACTCTACCCAATTAGAACAAAATCTGATGGTATTTTCTAAATGTTCTCACCTGCGCCGTGGAGTTTCCTCCGCCATGAACTAACCACTCCGCCACAGCCCTCCCTATACCCCCTCCACCTTGAACTGCATTGCCATTCAAACCACAGCACACAAAGTAATTGTCAACCTGAGGAAAGGTAATGGTGACACCTTTAGCTTATTAGATATATTAAAATATATCATTAACAGACTAGGGTAAGTTCAAAGTTATTGGATGGTTCCACATTCTCGATCCAAGAAAAATAAAGAAAAAAAGTCAAATAATTATTTTATAATTTTTCCGACAGGATCAAAACTATCCAAAAACTTAACTCAGAACTTACCATAAAGCTACTTTAAAAATTACCCTGAAGCTATTTTAACAATTACCCTGAAGTTGAAACCCTTCTTACTTCATAAAAAATAGCAAATGTTGATAACTACAGTGTTATAACTATCGTTATAATTATATTATCTGTATATATTTATGTAATAAAATTAAAATAAGCAAGTTTTTGGGCCACACTATGTGTCTAAATTTGTTATCCACTATCATTAATAATTCAAATAATTTAATATCAAACATTCTATAAATCAATGTCAAAATAAAAAGGCTCATTATCATAAATTGAAGAACTAGCTAGCTACTGTTTAACAGGAAAGTAGTTATTTACCTCTGGAGTTTCCCCCATTATCCACAGACCATCTGGGGTAAAGGTATCAGGGGCATTTATCATAGGGGAAAACTCTGCCTCCTTCAGAATGGGAACTCTGTGCAAAGCAGCATCTTTGATAGGCTGGAAATGATTTTCATCCCCTTGTAATCTTTTCCTCCAATCAGTAGGAATACCTCTCCCAAATGCGGGTTTTGCATTTGGTTCAAATCCGCCAATGACAAATTTCCCTCCTCTCGATATGATGAAACTATGAGCGTCATAGTCTCTTATGATTGGCAGAGAAGAGGTTGCTTCAGACATCGGCAAAGTGTGCAGGTAAAAGTGTTCGGCTGGAAAAGCCGGCACTCGCACCTTCGGATTGGAGAGATCACCGACTGACCGGGCCCACATCCCGGCAGCATTGACAAAGTACTCGCACTGAATTGTGCCATGAGAAGTGCTTATTGAGTGAATTTTAGGTGTTATCGAGGAATGAGGAGGAGAGTCTGTGTTTATAAACTTCACAGTCACACCTTCTATGAAAGTAGCCCCTTGCTGTCTGGCCACAGTGGCAAGAGAGTGACACACAGCAAATGGATCCACAACTGCATCACCCCCACACCACACTCCTCCTTCAATGTCTGAGCCGTTGATGTGTGGATGCCTCTTCATCACCTCATGTCGATCTAACCACTCTATCGGCAATCCAGACGGTTTGATAGCTGCAAGTCTCCTCTTGAGAGTTATAGCCCTATCTCTTGTGCGAGCAATATTGAGACTACCACATTGGTTGAAACCTGATGAGTTACGATAAGGTAAATTAATGAAATAAATCATTGTTGGAACAATATATTATTAAGGGACAATTTTGCAAACTTCATGAAAAACTTTGGTAATCATATTATGTCTGTCTTAAAATAAATAGCTAGCTGTATGTTTATAATACAGAAAGTTTCTGAAAAAATAATACTGGAATAAGTTTAATGTAAATGTATCTTAAACTATCCATTTTATATCTCACCAACATCATAGCCATCTTGCTGTAGTTGTTTGATCAGATCAATTGAGTAGGTGACAATTTTGCGAGCATTAACTTCTTTCAAGAGGCCAAGCATTCCAGATCCTTCATGTGATGTGCCACTACCTACTGTGCCTTGGTCCAAAACAACGACATCCTTCCAGCCTTCTCTTGTCAAATGGTAAGCAATACTGTTACCTACTATACCAGCACCACAAACAACAACCTGTAGTCAAGAAACCATCAAATAAGATAAAAAAATTATTACTTCAATAGAATATATTGAATATTAAGCCAAATAAAATAATTCTACCAATTCAAAACAAGAAAGTTTAGTAATAGCAGTGTAGGCTATTAATTTATTGCTACTTCTAAATTACAAACACAATCTAATATAGCTATACGTTACGAACTATCAGTCAGTTCCAAATCGTTGATCATGTAAGAAAAAACAAAATAATAATAAATAAAATTATAATTAATAAATAAATAGTTTTTTCTAATATGACAGAAAATGTGGAACTGACCGATAATTAGCAACTTACAGTCTTACCCTATAGCTAGATTAAATTGAATTTATAATTTAATCTAGCTATCTATATAATAAACATGACAGCACAAAGATCATCACCTGAGCTTCTGATGGCAATACAGGTGATTGAGTTGATGAGTAAGAGCATTGAGAGGTGGAGAAAGCTTTCAGTGAACTGCTCAATGGTGAGTTTCTGAATTTATAGCCTTTACAGAAGATTATTGAAGACCGGCAGTATTGTCTTCTCTCCCTAATATTATACCTACATGAATTAAGAAATAAGCTAGAACTCTTAGACCAAATAGTCATTGTGAACTAGACAGTAGGAAACTGAAAGATAATATCATAGTATTATAATTTGATTAATCATTAGTTATTAACTTATTAAACAAAAACCTAAATGTTTTCTTTCTTATATATTACTGGATGAAAATATGTAAATGAGCAATATTATAAACCATGTTGATTAATGATTGTCAATGTGCATTCATTGTGTAGAAGACGAGAGATTTTGTCATTAGTCAAAAATCTCCAGCTAGCTATTTCTTAAAGAAGCTAAATTTCTCTCAATTTTTTTTTCAAAAATGATCAAATTAATTATCTTAAATTTTGTTCAAATTATGAAAATAACATTGTAGTAGCTACTAGTATAGGAGAAAAATAAATATTCCTATCTATTTGCAATGAAATTTTGAAGAGCTAAAAAACTTTTCTATGTTCTCCAAGGAAACTTAAAGATTGTTCACACAAAATATCATGAAAATCTTCAAATTGTCTCATATTTTGCTGACTGCCACTGAAAAAAAAGAGAGGAAAAAAAAAAAAGAGGTAAAAAGTAAAAAGGTAGCCCAAGTAAAATAGTATGGCTCATAAACTCTCCAGCTCTCTCCAAAAGATATCAAATTTCTTTCCAAAATAATCAAATTATAATTAATTCTCTCCAAAATAACATTATGGCATAGGAGAAAATTAAATATTATATTGAATATAACTGTCACAAACTCGCCATTAAAATGGCGAGTTTGGACATGCTTTATAACCTGGAAGGTAGCTAACAAAATAAATCAAAAAAACATAATCCAAATAAAATCAGACAAAAAAAATATTTAAAAAGACCAGTCTACTGTCTGCAGAAAGAGAAATTCATTAAATTGATAAAGATCTCTTATTCTGTAACTCTGATCAGTGTCTGTTCTGTCCCCAGTCTGAAAAAGAATGAAAAGATGCATGAAGTTGTGAAGTTTATCCGGCAACTATTGAGGTCATGAAATTAGTCTCCTGATTTATCCGGCATCAATTTTCAATTAATTCCTATGTTTACATGTAATTATATTTATTATTAGAGTATTTAGAGATTTTTGGCCATTTTGGAGAGAAATTTTAAAATCTTTGGAGAGAAATTGCCCAAAAATTAAATATCTGATTAATGATTGCCAGTGATTGGCCCATGTTATTTACCTGTTTCAAAATGTGACAGGAAAGTCGTCAGTTTTGTGAGAAAATGGATCCAGGTCGCCACATTCAAGATACTTTAAAGGAGAAATTTGACTTTCTAGTGAAGATTTTATACTTGGAAACATCATTATGCTCCAGTCTGCAAAAGATGCATGAAGTTATGAAGTTTATCCGACGACTATTGAGGCCTTGAAATTAGTCTCCTGAATTATCTGGCGACAATTTCTTAATTAATACCTATGTTTACTTGTAATTAGTAGAGAGAATTTTGAGATTTTTGGTTATTTTGGAGAGAAATTTGAGAATCTTTGGAAACAAATTGCCTCAAAAATTAAATATCTGGAGACTGATTGTGCATGCTTTGCAGACTGGATTATGCTTATTGTCATTTGTTTGATGCATGTGTACCTCTTGATATTTTATTGTGAGTGATTCACTTGTTATTTACATGCTTTCAACTTATTAAACCCAGACTACAGAAACTGATAAACTGTTCTCCAAGAAATCCTCTATTTTGGCTTCTTTTCTCAGTAAAATACATGTAAACATAGGAGAAAATTAAGGATTGTTCACACAGAAAATGTTAAAAATGTCCCATATTCTGCAGACTGGTATTAAACCACTCAAAAGTCACCAAAACACTGGCACAAGTAAAATAGTATGGCTCATAAACTCTCTATTCGTCTCTCCAGCTCTGCACAAAAATAACCAAATTTCTTTCCAAAATGATCAAATTATCATAAATTCTCTCCAAAATAACATTATAGCATAGGAGAAAATTAGATTAGATTTCTCACCATTTGCAATTGAAGTGTTCAAAATTATTAAATAACTATCACAAACTCGCCAATAAAATGGCGACTGGCGAGTATGGACATGCTTTAGTAATTATTACCTGGATTGTTAGTGGATTTTTTAACTTTTTGAAAAAGTAAGTAGGATTTTGTGCACAAAATACAGACTGGCTTGAAGTTAGTAATTTATAAAATTATTATTAAGGTCTTAACCCCGTGATATTCAGATTAATCAGATATTGTCAATAGATATATGATATATCCCAGACTGCCTGTCTGCCAGACTGTATTTCATGGTAAATTCCACCAACATGTCGGTGGAATTTTTTCCCCATTGATAATAATATTCTGGCAAAGTCGGTGGATTTTAGCTATTTATTCCTATGTTACCATTAATTTTCGGTGGAAAAATGGGTAAAATGTTGGTGGATCAGCCAAATTACTAGAAATTTATGGTGGATTTTTTCAGCTTTTTCAAAAAGTCAGTGGAATTTTGTGCACCAAATACAGACTGGCCAGTCTGCAGAATGTGTCTCTTCTCCCGCAGAGATTTTAATTTGAGAGACTGAGACCAGTCTGCAGAATATGGAACATTTTTCCAAGACTCTCTGCGGGAGTTTTTGATTGAATTTATAGAAATTCCATATTCTGCAGACTGGCCAGACTGCAGGAACTGGTGAAGTGTTCTCCAAGAAATCCTCCATTTCGGCTTCTGTTTGCAGAAAAATACATGCAAATATAGGAGGAAATTAAGGATTGTTCGCACAGAAAATGTTAAAAATGTCCCATATTCTGCAGACTGGGATATATCCAGTCTGCAGAATATGGAACATTTTTCCCAGACTCTCTGCGGGAGTTTTTGATCGAATTTTAGAAATTTGAGATCTCTGCGGGAGATCTTGAATTAATTCCTATGTTACCATTAATTTAGCTGCGGGAGATTTTGAATTAATTCCTATGATACCATTAATTTAGCTGCGGGAGTTTCTGAATCTGCTACTGAGAGTCAGAGTATAACTGTCTCTGAAATTAAAATCTCTGCGGGAGAAGAGACACATTCTGCAGACTGGGCCCCTGGGGATATATCATATATGATATAGGTAACTCTAATTTCCAATCTGCAGAATATGGGAGATATTTGGGATATTCTCTCCGAACAATTTTGAATTAATTCCTATATTTACATTAATTTAGCTACAAACACTTTGAATTAATCCCTATATTTACCAGTATGCTTTTAACATTTACTGTGTGAACAATCCATAATTAACTCCTATATAGTATATTTTCATGTATTTTACAGAGAACAGAATAATAGATAATTTCTTGGAGAACTGTACAAGACATCTCAGGCTGAGAGGCTCAGGCTCCCACCTCGGCTCCCAGGACGGCAGGACCCCCGACCCAGTAAGTTAGCAATCTATATGTCACGCGCGTTTGAGTGATCTGCAATATCGACCGATTTCATTGCGCAATCTGTTGATCAATAGTTTGCGCAGCCATCGATCGATAGCGCAACCATCGATCGATTTCTGCGCGTTCGAATGATACAGGAAAATCCATATCATTCAAACGCGCAACAATCAACTGATGGTTGCTTTATTAAATGTATCAATTAGATGAATAAACTAAGAAAATCCATATCATTCAAACGCGCAACAATCGACTGATGGTTTCTCTATTAAATGTAAAAATTAGATGCATAAACTAACAAAATCCATATCATTCAAACGCGCAACAATCGACTGATGGTTTCTCTATTAAATGTAATAATTATATGGATAAACTAACAAAACCATATCATTCAAACGCGCAACAATCGACTGATGGTTGTTCTATTAAATGTTACAATTAGATGCGTAAACTAACAAAATCCATATCATTCGAACGCGCAACAATCGACTGATGTTTGACTTATTAAATATAAAAAAAACATTTAAAAGTATTTTCCAGTAAAAACAAAACAATTAATTAAATCCATAAACAAAGAAAACCTATATCATTCGAACGCGCAGAAATCGATCGATGGTTGCGTATCGATTGATATACGCTATAAAATGTGCCAATTTGATGTACAAACTAAAAATAAAATCATATCATTCGAATGCGCAGGAGTCGATCGACGGTTGCGCTATCGATTGATATACGCTATAAAATGTGCCAATTTGATGTACAAACTAAAAAAAATCATATCATTCGAATGTTCAGGAGTCGATCGATGGTTGCGCTATCGATCGATGGCTGCGCAAACTATTGATCAAAAGATTGCGCAGCGAAATCGGTCGATATTGCAGATCACTCAAACGCGCGTAACATATATACTCTTCAAGATTATGGGTAAAAAGTATATATAAACCAAATTTTTAATGGGTGTGGGGATATATAGCCTAGATATAATCATATAGGTTCTGTCCATCACATTCCGACACATCATATGGTAGCCTGGAACTTGGTAATTTGGTATAACATTATTTAACAATTTAACATATGAACCTAGTCTTGTATGCATAAATAAAGTTACAAAATGGATCTCAGTTAGTAGTGCCAATCGAGTGTTTTATCAATATGACGTCATTAAAGCAACACCAGAAATCTATATTTATAAGAAGATAATTTTGAGCAAATAATATATTTATAATTTTCCTTATTTCCACTACGGTTGGGGAATTTTGTCGATTAAAAAATAATCTTTTAAGATTGAAATTGTTTTTGAATTGTTGTTTTGATGACGTCACGCACAATGAAAACTTCCATTGTCAATACCATGTCTATACCCTTCATATTTGGGTAACTTTTACTATACCCCGGAAAAATATATAACATTATAAGCAAATTGAAAATAACATTGATATTTGGTGTAATGCATACTGATGTAATTCAATATTTAAATACGGTAGCGGTTATGTTTCACTATAGTAGATTGACTCCTTTTAACTTACTTTGGACCACAAATAAATTTCTCTGTGTTATACTCTCTTATGAACTTTTTACATATGCCGGCCTTTATCTAAATAAGACTCCTCTTTTTCTTAAATTAATTTTAAAAAGTTATATAACTTTTCAATCTGTGACTGGGAGAGAGAATATGAATATTATAGTTGTTGTGTTGTCTTACAACATCATAGCTTTAAGGTTTTGTTTAACCTTTCACTACTGGCCATTTTTAGACTCAGTTTGAGGAGTATGAAATGCATTTTTTTTTCATATTCAACAATTGGTACTTACATATGTGTAACAATACATAGTTATTGAACTGCCTATGTGTAAAATTTATGAAAAGAATAATTGGTCAATAGAGGATTATGTAACATTGTATGATCGAAATTCATTAGACTGCATGCCTGTCAATCATCTAGGACTAGGTTAACCAGTGACCACAGTTCTCGATGCTAATCTGCTAGTGAGAACGTTACCTCTTATCTGCATAGGCTCTGCTTATTTAACACTGACTCACTGAGGATTCAGTTATACTTTATTATCATTTATTTCATGATCTTTAATATATATCTATTAACCATTTACATGTTCATCTAACAGGAAAACATTCTGTTTGATATAGCGTCAACGCGGGTAATTCCCCCGCACCTGGAATATGCGGGCATTACCCCGCACTCCCCTTATCTCCAAAACTATTTGGAAATTTAAATTTCTGTTTACGGCATTGGAAAGAGCAGATTTTATATTATCCATGTTAGGTTTCGGAAAGTATTTTAAAATATTTTTTAAATAGGACGCTATAAAATTATGCACCAAACATTTGCTTCCGTAAAATTAGATAATTTTGCGAGATTTGCTGCAGAATCCACAATTCTCAATCAAATTTGATCACGTTTGTGACATATTATAGGTTTATTATCCTACTTTAATAAACTACCTACTTTTTTGTTTCAGGTCAGCGAAAAATTGACTACATGGCAACAAAGTAGTGCAGGGTTTTGCCCGGCATGAAAAAAATATGCAGGGCATTATCCCGCACTTTTACAGTACTATAAAATGTTCAATTTTCAGCATTATAAGATATGATAACCATAGATAATTGTGTAGTGTGTATACACACAGTGTGTAAGGTGTGTACAATCTACATACAGTGTGTAGTGTATGTGCGAAAAGATGCCTGCCTAAACTTTTATTATGCAGTAGTATTTATGCACCAACAAAAAACGTAATATAAAATAAGCTCTTGTCTGTAACGTGAATCTGACTTCACAGAAAACTATTTTCTGATGTTTGTGCAACATTTAAAGTTTATTTTAGCTTACAACTTTTTCGTAATAGTAAATTATGCGCGATTTATATTTTCACGTGGCTCAATGTTGAGGTGGTTCAATATCATATTTTCAGGTGGCTCAATATTGAGCCTCTTCACTTTCATAGGTGTTACTTGTTCAAACACATGACACTATTTCCAAGTGTTGTATTAGCGTACTTTTAACATTTTTTCTAAGAGTTTAGAAGCTGCTCTTTATGATGGTGTAATCCAAATTTGGATTGATATATTAGTTTACAAGTTAATAGGGCTGCAGGCCATTAACCTGCAATGCACGATATTGCCTGGAGTGGTGTAGGGCATTACCCCGCAGTGAGGGATAATGCCCTGAATGGTACGGGATTATTGCCCGGTTTGCTAGGGTAGCAATTTTTTTAGAAAAAGTTGAATAACTATTAACCCATTGGTCATAGGGTTAAGCCGTTTCGAATGTATAAAATAAGTGACTACCTCTTTCTTTTGCATCTTACAGATCTTCTCTATCTGTAATAGTTTTAGAGATAATTGGACTTGTTCACTAAGTGCGGGGCAATGCCTGCGTTGACGCTATTACCTATATTTTTTCATGATTCATTTTGTTTCAGTTATTATCAATGTCTCACACATCATAAACAGTATTGACAAAAAGTGCTATCTTATTTAGCCAAAAAATATTATTAACATATGAGGCGTAATTTTGCTCTAATTTTAATTCAAATTGTACGGTGAAACTCCCGAATTATGAACTATTGGTTACTTCATAACGATCAGAGCCACTTCTTAACTTTAATCATAGATCTAGTTTTCTACGATTAAAATCTTGGAGAAAACTATGGTTTTTGAGGGATAACTAGAACGACATTCATGCCGTATATCATTTTCTATAATTTAAACATAGAAAATACTTCATAACTCAGGTGCATTTCATAATTCAGGTCCTTCATTACTCGAGTGCTTCATAACGAAGAACTTCATAACTCAGGAGTTTTACTGTAAGTAATAATTGTCTCAAATTCAATATACTTAAGTACCTTATAGATGTAGGGAGCTACAGTTTATGTATGTATTCTTATTTCTCTGAATAAAAACAGAATCAACATTATTGTAAATTCTGTCTTATTACTTTTATAAAGATAATATTTCTACATTATAATTGGGTTATAAATGAACACATCTAGGGAAAATCAGGATCCTTGATTTTCCCTAGATGTGTTCATTAACATCATGATGAACATCATTCGTTTTAAAGTTCTGAGATGAAGTATAGCATCTAGGTAGGTACATATCACAGTTCATTGTGCTAAATCTAGGTCAGTCTCAGCGCCATCATTGATTGGAAGAAGCCAGCGGAGCTCTTCAGATCTTGCCAAATTCGTTCCCATGGTGACAGCGAAAACAAACCTGAGGCTTATTTTGGTCTCCATGTGTAAATCTGCAGGGACACCATCTTCCCAATTTGAATAGCAAGTCTCAAGGTCTGTAATCTGTACCTGATTGTTGTTGACGAACTGTTCTGCCATAGTTTGAAAAAATGTATTTGGAAGTTAAAATATAAAATATGTGGTTAACGATTATGTTGTTTTAAATTTCATATATAATAGTTTAATATATATTTAGATTAAATATAATTCTAACGACCAATTTGTGGAATGATCATTGTTTTTTTTTTTTTTCAAGATAAGTAAATAAAAAATTAGCACTTTCATGACTAGCCTAATCGAACTCTTGCCCTTCCAGTATACAGTAGAGCTCCTCTATAGTGAATTTAGAGTCCTGAGTAAGAGAACCACCCCAAATAGTGAAAAAAAAATTATTGGGTCTGCAATGAAAAGCCATCAGATTTTAGAAAACTGATGGCCATTCATGGTAGACTGAAGGAAATTTGTTCACTATACCCGGTGGCTCTCTTACTCCAGACTCTACGAGTCTACATTCACTACACATACAGGAGTTCATTATAGAGGAGTTCTACTGTACCTGCAGTTATTCATATCTATGAACTTTATTAAAATATTTTGGATGTAGTTGACTTTTCGCTGCGACCCTGATAGGCCAAAATTAAAACCATTCAATATATTGTGTTATTAATTCATTAGAGCATTATTCATGAAAACGCGTGCAAGTAGGTTGAGCTACGAATTATTGAAGAGTTCCACATCTTCGAAAAATAAGAGAAACAATATATTTATTTAACATATTAACTTTATAAAATTGGTATCAATCATATCGGCAGGTAACAGGGATACGAAATAAGAACTATTATCGAAATATACTCTATTGTTAAATAAGTTCAGATTGAATTCAGTAACCCTCTCTGTTTTTTGACCATATGATTATACAGTATCAATATTCTTTATATTAATAACACACGTAATTTAACCAATATATGTCTCCATACTTTGTCCCATAATTTTAAAGCATATTTAAAGTGTATAGATTTATTAATACATTTCCTAGATCAATGAAGTGTAGGTTTATTAATACACTACCTAGATCAATAATAGAGTAAATAGTCAGTCAGGTCGTTTAGTTAATAGTTAGTGAGTTGATTGACGTGACCTCGTGCAGACGTGAACTCGCTCGCTCCGCCTAACCTTAACTCGAGCAGATTTAACTAAATTGTCTTATTAAATATCTTATCTGGGAGTGACTTCACCCAGAGAAAAAGTTATGGTGGGGCATTAGAAGATTAATAAGGTACCAATAACTTCAACGGCCCCACCATAAATTCTTCTCAGGGATATTGAAGTTAATTCGTAAACGTGACTTTAAAGGAAGAATTAGATCCTTTAAATTATTTAATGCATTGACTTTTAAACTACTTTTTAACAAATGGGCGATAGTTATTTACCTATTTAACAAACAGACTGTATTTAATTATTCTATTTCTTCAATCTTCCATTAATAACTACATTTCGATTTATTTTATATATATTTAGTGAAACGTATAAAATAATTAAAATTATCAAATTAGGTTTTTTGTGTATACTTGAACAACGATAAAAATTTATCATCATCACAGTGACTCTTTTCTCTGATAGTACATCATCACAGTGACTCTTTTCTCTGATAGTACATCATCACAGTGATTCTTTTCTCTGATAGTACATCATCACAGTGACTCTTTTCTCTGATAGTACATCATCACAGTGACTCTTTTCTCTGATAGTACATCATCACAGTGATTCTTTTCTCTGATAGTACATCATCACAGTGACTCTTTTCTCTGATAGTACATCGTCACAGTGACTCTTTTCTCTGATAGTACATCATCTCAGTGATTCTTTTCTCTGATAGTACATCATCACAGTGACTCTTTTCTCTGATAGTACATCATCACAGTGACTCTTTTCTCTGATAGTACATCATCACAGTGATTCTTTTCTCTGATAGTACATCATCACAGTGACTCTTTTCTCTGATACTACATCATTACAGTGGCTCTTTTCTCTGATAGTACATCATCACAGTGACTCTTTTCTCTGATAATACATCATCACAGTGACTCTTTTCTCTGATAGTACATCATCACAGTGATTCTTTTCTCTGATAGTACATCATCACAGTGACTCTTTTCTCTGATAGTACATCATCACAGTGACTCTTTTCTCTGATAGTACATCATCACAGTGATTCTTTTCTCTGATTGTACATCATCACAGTGACTCTTTTCTCTGATAGTACATCGTCACAGTGACTCTTTTCTCTGATAGTACATCATCTCAGTGATTCTTTTCTCTGATAGTACATCATCACAGTGATTCTTTTCTCTGATAGTACATCATCACAGTGACTCTTTTCTCTGATAGTACATCATCACAGTGACTCTTTTCTCTGATAGTACATCATCACAGTGATTCTTTTCTCTGATAGTACATCATCACAGTGACTCTTTTCTCTGATAGTACATCATCACAGTGACTCTTTTCTCTGATAGTACATCATCACAGTGATTCTTTTCTCTGATAGTACATCATCACAGTGACTCTTTTCTCTGATAGTACATCGTCACAGTGACTCTTTTCTCTGATAGTACATCATCTCAGTGATTCTTTTCTCTGATAGTACATCATCACTGTGACTCTTTTCTCTGATAGTACATCATCACAGTGACTCTTTTCTCTGATAGTACATCATCACAGTGATTCTTTTCTCTGATAGTACATCATCACAGTGACTCTTTTCTCTGATAGTACATCGTCACAGTGACTCTTTTCTCTGATACTACATCATTACAGTGACTCTTTTCTCTGATACTACATCATTACAGTGACTCTTTTCTCTGATAGTACATCATCACAATGGCTCTTTTCTATGATAGTACATCATCACAGTGACTCTTTTCTCTGGTAGTACATCATCACAGTGACTCTTTTCTCTGATAGTACATCATCACAATGGCTCTTTTCTCTGATAGTACATCATCACAGTGACTCTTTTCTCTGATAGTACATCGTCACAGTGACTCTTTTCTCTGATACTACATCATTACAGTGACTCTTTTCTCTGATAATACATCATCACAGTGACTCTTTTCTCTGATAGTACATCATCACAGTGACTCTTTTCTCTGATAGTACATCATCACAATGGCTCTTTTCTATGATAGTACATCATCACAGTGACTCTTTTCTCTGGTAGTACATCATCACAGTGACTCTTTTCTCTGATAGTACATCATCACAATGGCTCTTTTCTCTGATAGTACATCATCACAGTGACTCTTTTCTCTGATAGTACATCATCACAATGGCTCTTTTCTCTGATAGTACATCATCACAATGGCTCTTTTCTCTGGTAGTACATCATCACAATGGCTCTTTTCTCTGATAGTACATCATCACAATGGCTCTTTTCTCTGGTAGTACATCATCACAATGGCACTTTTCTCTGATAGTACATCATCACAATGGCTCTTTTCTCTGATAGTACATCATCACAATGGCTCTTTTCTCTGGTAGTACATCATCACAATGGCTCTTTTCTCTGATAGTACATCATCACAGTGACTCTTTTCTCTGATAGTACATCATCACAATGGCTCTTTTCTCTGATAGTACTTCATCACAGTGACTCTTTTCTCTGGTAGTACATCATCACAGTGACTCTTTTCTCTGGTAGTACATCATCACAGTGACTCTTTTCTCTGATAGTACATCATCACAGTGACTCTTTTCTCTGATAGTACATCATCACAGTGGCTCTTTTCTCTGATAGTACTTCATCACAGTGACTCTTTTCTCTGATAGTACATCATCACAGTGACTCTTTTCTCTGATAGTACATTATCACAGTGACTCTTTTCTCTGATAGTACATCATCACAGTGACTCTTTTCTCTGACAGTACATCATCACAGTGACTCTTTTCTCTGATAGTACATCACCACAGTGACTCTTTTCTCTGATAGTACATCATCACAGTGACTCTTTTCTCTGATAGTACATCATCACAATGGCTCTTTTCTTTGACCTTATTATCATCTGTTTACTAATATTTAAATTGCAAACTGAATCTACAAAACTCAAACATACAACATTATCAATAATTAAAAGCAATAACAGATAGTCACGTACATTAATTGAAAATCTGAATTGTTTATTGGAATAGGAAGAAGAGGTCTACTTAATAAGGATGTGATAATAATTGCCTCATGACGCCTATATTCATTGAGTTAACCATGAACAGAATGAATATTGAGTTAACCATGAACAGAATGAACATTGAGTTAACCATGAACAGAATGAATATTGAGTTAACCATGAACAGAATGAATATTGAGTTAACCATGAACAGAATGAATATTGAGTTAACCATGAACAGAATGAACATTGAGTTAACCATGAACAGAATGAATATTGAGTTAACCATGAACAGAATGAATATTGAGTTAACCATGAACAGAATGAACATTGAGTTAACCATGAACATTATGGTATGAACATTCGGTGCACGGAAAATTGTCGAAGCGGGAAATTGCAGAAATGGAAAACTGCCAGGGTGGAAATATCCAATCATTTTCTAAGAGCGTATTAATTCTTTACTTTAATTTACACTATTTCAATTGGGATAATACACAATTAAAATATTATCAATAAATTTAAAATCGAATTAGTGATAAGCAAAAAAAAATTCTAAATGATGTACATATGACATCTGATCGGTACTTTAGCATTTTACTTCGGAAGCGTACAACCTCCCGAAACCCCTGCCAAGCCATTAAACAATCATGAAGTGTGCAGTACAACAAACTAGCGGATATAAAAACTACATTACGGCTAACTTAGCAAATAATGAGCTCCAACTTTTGAACGATGGGCAAATGCCATTTTTTATAAATAAAGATGTTGTTAGAAAGTGTTTAGCTTAATAAATATTGCAAAAAGTAAATAAACACGCAAATGAAGCAATTTAGTAAGTGAGTGGCAGTTTTCCGCTTTGGCCGCTTTCCGGAAACCAACTCTTCATTGGCTTAATCATGAACAGTGTAAGTAAATCACTCACTCACATCCATCATGTCTCTTTAGTTCAACGTATCATTTATCGTCTGTTCAGTATAATAGTGAAGTAAAAAAAGCTGTATATTGATCTATTTTATATATATAGGATTTCTATAAAAAAATTATTATCATATTTATAAATTTTTTAAGTTCATTAATTATAATTCTCATGATTTCATTTCGGTATAATTTAAACTATATTAATTTGATTATTCGATGGGAAATTAATAATTTAATTCATCAACACTTCATAATTGTAATTAAATGTATAACCAAAAGAATGTATACTTTAAAAAAAGAGCAGTCTGTCTGTCTGTCTGTCTGTCTGTCTGTCTGTCTGTCCGGAGCAATTGATAATTATAAAGGAAAATGGATCTTTCCTGTTCGTGCATGCCACCAAATATGATCTTATTGTTTTATTCTAATGTATTTTCTAATCATAGAATCCAAAATTCATGACCATTATTATGTAGAAACTAATCATTTTGAGATATGTGGGTTTCAGAAAAACAACATCATTTAATATTATTCATAAAACGGATCAAATCTTTGAAATTAATGAAAAAAATATACATTTTATTTTTTAATAAACTTTGAATTTATTTAATAATGATTTGATTAAATATTTAATTATTGGTTCTGTCTGTATCTTATATATTAATTTATTGAATTTTATGAAACGAAAACAAAATATTCATATTAAATAAATTACGGTGGAGGAAGTGAAGGTGGAAGAAGTGAAGGTGGGGGAAGTGAAGGTGGAGGAAGTGAAGGTGGAGGAAGTGAAGGTGGAGGAAGTGAAGGTGGAGGAAGTGAAGGTGGGGGAAGTGAAGGTGGAGGAAGTGAAGGTGGAGGAAGTGAAGGTGGAGGAAGTGAAGGTGGGGGAAATGAAGGTGGAGGAAGTGAAGGTGGGGGAAGTGAAGGTGGAAGAAGTGAAGGTGGAGGAAGTGAAGGTGGGGGAAGTGAAGGTGGAAGAAGTGAAGGTGGAGGAAGTGAAGGTGGGGGAAGTGTTGGTGGGGGAAGTGAAGTTAAATTGTGGAGCTAAAATATAACTTAGTTTAGGTAAAAGGTTGTATGGTGATAATATTAAATTGATGAAATGAACTGTAGCTACTTGAATAATTTATTACATTGAATTTACTCTCTTTAATTAAACTGTTTGAGTAACTGACACGGCAAGTTTTTTGATTTGACCAAGACCAAAACCTATTTGTTTATTTCCCTATTTCTTGGAATTTCCACGGGTTCCAGCTAGTTAATATTAATTATTCATAAATATATGTTATATAATACTACATAACTTGCATTTTCTTGATATCAAATCTAACCTTTTGTTGACCAATCATAAGCTGTTTATTTTTCACTAGCAGAAAGAAAGGATGTGTGAACGCACTTTATCTGTTTAATCTATCCTGAAGCCGTCTTTGGTGAATGGAAGAGAAGGGGTTTGAAGTCCCCTGTTCCCCAAACTATTTTAATTTGGATTTTTTCTTTATTTCTTCATGTTAGGCTCGTTGGCTTCATTTAATATCACCTCTTCATTTTCCTCTTCCATCCGTGAGTCCAACAACCTTTCCCAAGCAAAACAAATTAATGAGGCCCATATTGGCACTATAGGTTGACAAATCGTATGGGTACGCTGTTTTTTTTTCAAACTGGGCCAACATGGTGACAGCATGGGCTGTTATGTTGAAACCATCTTGTCGCAAGATGTTGCCAATATGTTAATCAAGTTTCAGAAATATAATGTTGATACCTACGCTATATATTAATCAGGTTGTGCCAATATGACAATTAAATGGGATGGATTCGCAACATTGAACCAACCTTCTCCCAAGGCAACATTCCATGAGAATGGAAAACCACAGCAACCCCATGTAATTTCTAGGCTACTTTTCAGTCTGCCATCTCTTGCCCATCTAACCATCTAGTGCCCAGGTTGGCACAATGTACCTTGGTTGCTTGGGGTGCTGGTGTGTTTTGTGGGTCTAGGGCTCTAGGCTGATTTTCCGAAAACGAATTGGCCGAAACCAAATTTGCCGAAAACTAATATGCCGAAACGGATTTTCCGAATATGTTTTTTCCGAATCCTGAATTGGCCGAAAACGGATTTGCCGAAGGATAAATTTTCCGAAAGACGAATTTGTAGTTCTCATCATTACATCTAATGCGTAAAAAAAACACATTTCTTATATGAATTTGACATTACTATTGCTATAAGAATTTGTATTCCGGTAATTCGGTATCATTTTGCTAAATTAATATATCTAACTGTATATATTGATATCAATATGTATATGGCATTACAAATATAGGGTTGACAGAAATCAATGTTTTTACCTGTAACAAATTTATTCATGCAAGTGACACAATCGTTGAAGTCAGAGGTATATTAGGAAGATATAAACATATCTAATAGTTATGTTATTCATTACTAACAATTTTATATTTTAAATGCAATAAATGGAATAAATATTAATAATGTCAGTCACAAAACACTTTCTGTATGGAATAGTAATAACAACTGAATAAAAAATATGCAGTAAACATGGAATATTCACAAAAATGAATAAACACGCTAGTAATTAACACACAATCTAAATGCAACTAAACGCTCAAATGAAAGAAATGCAACATGCTCCCATAGCTGACTGACTGATTCTGACTGAATTAAGCTTGAACGTATTTAAAATAAGAAATGACAAATAATCATTTTGTGATAAAAGATTAGCAATTACAATGATTAACGAAGAGATAGAATAATTAAAGGATCATTTAGTGTAACTAAAGGTTATGATTTCCGTTGTTTCGTTTCTTTTCTGTAACTTTTGTGTAATTTTACATTCTGTTTTAAATAAGTCTTTCGGTAAATTTGGCTTTCGGCAAATCTTCACTTCGGCGAATCCGTTTTCGACAAATTTGGGTTTCGGCAAATTCGTATTCGGAGAATCCGGTTCGTCGAATTAGGGTTCGGCGAATTAGTTTTCGGAGAATTTGGTTTCGTCAAATTCGTTTCCGGAAAAACTGCCGGATACCGTGTTTTGTAGTCACATTCCTAGGTAAGTGACAGCATTCACTGAGAAGCTATTCTGCATACATGAGCTTTGCCAACGACAGATGGTAAGTGATTTTGATCATGGAGACAATTTCCTTTATGTCTGTTTTTTTCTAGTCCTTTGTATTCAATTTCTTTCTGACGTCAACGATATGGCTTTTGGCTCCGAAGAAGACATTTAAGTTTTAACCCTCTACTACAGTATGGTAATTGTTCACTATAGGAGTGGAATTTACTGGGGTGGAATTTACTGCCTACAACCTTTAAATCATATATGTATGAAAGAAAAACAGAATTTACAATTTTTACTTTTGTTTTTATTCTAACCTGTTAAAATAAAAGTTAAATAATAATCATATACTTTTTCTCATATGATCAAAAATGTGGAACAGCCAAAACTTACCCTAGTTTAAATTTAAGGTATCTATTTCTACATGATATAACTAAAATAGTAGCCATAATGTAATTATTTCAATCCCTGTAATAGTACATCAGATTTCAATGCACAGTGCGTCATGACGCTAAAACTGGAGGACATCACGCCATCTCTGAGTTGCGCCATTAAAAGCGCCATCTCTGATCACGCTAAGCCTTCTTGAGTCATGAACTATTTTCACCAGGTAGAAGGGAGACCTAGGGCACCTTCCGAGTTATCGAACGGTTCCATTTTTTCGAGCATATATGAGAAAAGGATATGGTAATTGTTATTTAAGTTTTATTTTAATTGGTATCTGCAGATAGCATGGGTACCAATTAAAATAAAAGCTAAATAATTATTATTTATCAATATTAAATTTTTTTATTGATGACTTATTTCCGAGAAGATAACATACTTGTCGGTGCTTTTACAGATTGACGGAAGCAATCAATTGAATATTAGAATGCGTCCTTGGCATTTGCTTTGTCACTTTGATGTCAGATACCAGTTAGTGAATGGCAAAAAATGTACAGTTTAAATTATTATACACATTCTAAAAATAGAGAGAAAAGATGCGCTCAGAAAACATCTGCGACACTCTGGTGTTTCACGTTCAACTAATAAGTTTTGACTCTAAAGCGAGACACTTTAGTCCATCAACGGTAATTTTGATATAGTTACGTGTGTCAAAAGGTTGAAAGTGTTTCAGTGTTGGTATCCATGATACCTGCAGGTATAATGGGTACCCTGCGTGTGTACGGCCCATTAGATTCTTGGAGACGCTAAAGCGCTTCACACGGAAACATTTTCAACCTCTTGAAACGCATAAGTATATCAAAACTATAGTTGATGTACTTAAGTGTCTCGCCTTAGAGATGAAACTTATAGGGTTAACATGACGCACCTGAGTGTGTCAGATTATTTTCTGAGTTGACAGAGAGATAAAATAAGACCATTGATGATTAAGGATGGACTTATTCTTCTAAAGCCTCAATGTAACCATATATTATTAGCGCATTGAAACATGTATCTAGTATTTAAGACTATACTATAAAAATTTTGAACTTTCGAAAGTTTATTGAAACAAACATTAATCTCAACTTATACACTTCTCAGAAATGTTACGTGCCAAATTTTTTTCCACCTGAAAGTGAGTTTTAAATTCCGATACCAACTAGAGAGAACAATATCTTCCTCATGAAAAAGTCCCTTTAAATCTCTAAACTAGCGACATGACTGAATTTGTACTGGCGGCAGTGTTGCCTTTTTTCACCCTGGTCATCCTTATGGCATGCACATCTTACAGCAGTGAGACAAGTCACTCATGTGTCACAGGCCCGTGTATGAACGGCATATGTATGGATGCTATTAACAGGTTAGTGGAATAACAACAATCATTCATTTAAAGTGATTAGCCTATTTTAATCCACTATATCGGTGAACTTGAGCAATATGTGGATTTTTTTTTAAATTGAATAAAGCAAATTCGATTAATATACAATCAATTAAATATTCAGTATTCCATTTACATATTTAGTATTCCATTTAAATATTTAGTATTCTACTTAATGTATTTACTATTTTACATACCTACAGGAAACCCTTCAAATTTATTAAAAAGTTATAAAGTTTACAGTAAAGATTTAAATCACTAAACAACTGTCCCTTTTCTCTCTAATATTCAATAAAATTAAAAAATATTATATACTCATTCCCATCTTTTCCTCCTGCTCGTACTCGTGCTACTTATTCCCATCTTTGCCTCCAGTTCGTACTCGTGCTACTCATTTCCATCTTTCCTCCAGTTCGTACTCGTGCTACTGCACAGATGGTTTCACGGGTTACCAGTGCCAGACCAACTGGGACGAGTGTTGGTCCAATCCTTGCCTCAACGAAGCCACTTGCATCGACGGCATCGCTAGCTTCAACTGCGCATGCGCACCTGGCTATACAGGTAAGCAACAAATATAATAACCCTAAACACATATAGTAATTTATACACACAAAGTAATCGGCAAGTAACTATTAAAGGCTTCTTCACACACGTCAGTGAACCGTCCGAGACGTCACCGGTCCGTTTCCTCTCAGTGATTTAGTGTCAGTGAAAAAATATATCGTTACTTTAATTTCAACGGACACACGCACACAGTACCAGCTCCTCGCAGTGATAAAAAATCACTAACCGGAGACGTCCCGGACGGATCCATGACATGTGTGAAGCAGCCTTAAAACAGGCTATCAACCAAACTGTTCTTTAGAAAGTGCAGTTTGATCTATGTTAACACTCATTTCCCGAGTGTTGTAAGGTTCGATTTCCTGTTCGTGTTGCGTACATACGATTATTAGCACCGTTTGATTATGGATATTCTTACTTATTCGGGATAAGAACAAATTATTTTAAAAAATATATACATATTTATAAATTCAATTTTTCTGTTACTCAAATTTTCTTGAACTAACTAATTTCTCTGTTGCCACACCAGGTCCACTTTGCGGTGCAGAAATCAATGAATGTATCAGCGACCCCTGTCAGAACAATGCCACTTGCGATGACTTGTTAGGGGGGTACTACTGTGACTGTCTGCCTGGATATACAGGTAACATGATAGAAACATACAGGGTTAGTTACGAGTAATCACACAGTTCCACATTGTCGATCATTTATGAATGATATATAATTTGACATTTTAACTACTTATTTACCTGCAGGTATCATGGATACCAATTAAAATATCTAGTGTTCAACCCTGTTTCTTCAACTGACACAAAATGCCAAATACCACTGAGATACAACCGACCAAATGCAACCAACCTTCCCGGCAAACCAGGAGAACACAATAGCACAATTCCAACCTACGCAAATCAAGCAAGAAACATACTTAACGGAGCAAGTAAAGATAACGGACCAGAGTGCGTTATCTTTACTAGCTTCATTTCTGGTCCGTTAACTTTACTTGGTTAAATTATTAATATTTGACCAATAATTGGAATAAGAATATAATTTTGGAATCAAAGATACGACGCTAAAGGATTGAAGCAAAAGTTTTTCCATTTTTTACTTCTCGTTCTTCACAACTTAAAAAAGGGATCACGTTTTTTAACAATTCTTTCAATTATTAAAATATGCAAAATATTATCATTTACAAGGTTGTATATTCATAAAATACTTAAGCAAATATTTAATAAAACTAAAAATGAAGTTTTCTGGCCCGTTAACTTTACTAGTTGAATTTCTGGTCCGTTATCTTTACTAGCTTCATTTCTGGTCCATTAACTTTACTAGTTGTATTTCTGGTCCGTTATCTTTACTAGCTTCATTTCTGGTCCATTAACTTTACTAGTTGAATTTCTGGTCCGTTATCTTTACCAGCATCATTTCTGGTCCGTTAACATTACTTGGTCCGTTTCTGGTGTGATATATTTACTTGCTCCTGCTCAACTCTCACTACGCGATCACCAGCCATCTACCGCACCACCCTGATGATAGAGTCACATCCCGCTGGATCCATGCCAACATGGTTTCGGGAAGCAGCACTCCACCAACACATAACTCATTAATCTAACGCGGTTTATATACGAGTGTCTCAACTGTCACAAGCAAACACCTGGAAACTTACTGGCAGCCATTAACGTTAGCAAAGCGTTCGAAACTGTACCGAGACACACTCTTATTAACAAAATCTGCAATACCTCCATGAGCAACAACAAAAGGAAGTGGCTGGCTAACTTTTTGTCCGGTCGTCATGCCCAGACCGTCTACAAACTCTCTAGATTTGGACCATTTGCCATCGTTGTCCGCCAGGACTCTGTTCTGTCCCACCACTCTCCAACCTTTTCATGCATGACTTCTTGACTACTACGAACACACACATCAGAATCTTCTCAAATGCTGACGATGTCATCATCCTGTTGCAACACCCAAATTTCCGAAAGATGCACAAAGTGTGAAGCAATACATCCACCAGTATGAGGATTGGTTTTCGGCCAACAGGATGACATTGGCACCCCTCAAGTCTTCCATGACATTGATAACCCCCTACGACAGAGAGTTAAATGAACAATCACAGATCACTTTGAACTGCAGTTCAATCCCCTACTCCAACACATCTAAAATGATTGGTGTAAACTTCGACAGTGACTTCACCTTCGTCCTCCACACAAAAATGTGGAGGACGACCAAAAACATACCATCGCTGCTACAACATAACCTCACTGCAGCAACATATGGCCAATCAAAGGCAACAGCATATGGTCCATCATTTTGTACAAACAATGCATCAGGCCAGTCATGAACTAAACGAATCCTGCCTGGTCGTCTAATCTGGTACAGAATCACGTCGAGTCTCTCCAGCGAACACAGAACACTGCTCTCCAAATGCAATAGGTTGCACCAAGTCTATCCTGATATCGCATTTGCACGTTGAACCCCGTTGGTTTCTGTCACCTCTATTCTGGGTCTCCAGATAGCCCATTTCCTTGCTGTAACGCTCCAACTGGACCACCCGTGCCAAAATCTTTGTGACCCTCTGTCTACTACAAACAGATACGCAGTTCGCCTACCCAGTACTTCACATCAGTGCTGGGAGTCATGCCAGAACGTCTGGCAAATAAATATGAAAAGAAGCACCTACACACCCATTTTACGACCACCGACATTGCGGAGAGGTGGTGGAAACTCGGTGCTAGGTAGTTTGGAACCGGATGTAAACTTCTTGGAGAGGACCACCCTCTGGATGCACGACAGCGTCAACCACCCGAATTCCAGAATTACCAGCCATGACATGTGCCAGCCTCTCGTACTGCTACTTGAGATGTGGTGCAGCACCCGTTGATGCAAAGTGGAGGCATGCCAGCCGGAACCACTTCGTGTGCGATCGACGGTAGTAACCCACTACCTACAAAATGCAGCCTTCCTGTGATTTGGGACCTGCTGGGACCCACCCCATATCCTGCATTTCACAAAACAGCGCAAGAGCGCGGGGCACTTTTGGGCGTATGGGCGACCGATGAACCGCCGCGCACCGATGCACGGCGTCGTGGGGGCTAAGCAACAACAATATAAACGTACAAATATTGCTTGCAACACGATTATAAGCACAGAGAAAAAGTTGTTTGTTATTATGCACATGTGATTAGACTCGCACACAATTTATTGGTAAATGTGAAATGAACTGTAAAAATTTGCTTTTTTGGAAAATAGAAAATCAATAGACTCAACATTTATTGTTTTCAATAATGTAGTTTCGAATACAATTTTCTGTAGCTCAACCTTCAATAATTGTACAAAAGTAATTAATTTAAATTTTACTATGAATTAATTTTCTCTCAGGAGTTAACTGCCAAATTGATCTGAGTGTTTGTAACACCTCTGTACCGACCACGAATGAACCAATGTGTCTAAATGGTGGATTGTGTGTGGATGGACCAGCTTTGTCCTACTCCTGCTTGTGTGAAACAGGTAAGTTATTTATAACAGGTGAATCATTTATAATTAAATTATTGATATTTCCAAAATAAAATGATCGTTTCCTTCCAATTAGATATTTTACCAAAATATGATTCCATTTGAATCATATGTCTCTACAAGATTAAACGAGTTCCTACAGGTCTCAACAAGTTCAAATTTGTTTCAAGAAGCTTTATCTTGTTACAGCATATTAAAACATGTTCTCTACAAGTTCTAACATATCTGAACAATCTCAAACATGTTTATAATTGAACACTATGAAATATTTTTCTTATTCCTTAGGTTGGACGGGTACTCGGTGCGAAGAAGATGTCAATGAGTGTGGTGCGCGTCCTTGTGCTAACGGGGCTACATGCTACAACTCACCTGGCAGTTATGCCTGTGCGTGTTTACCTGGTAATTACATCCTCCTAATCATTACAATATATTATCTTTAACATATTAAAAAGAGAAATTAAAAAATTCAATAAACTAATAACATATTAATTAAGTAGAGAAAAGCGAGTAGGTTAGATCTTCTAGTTAGATATTAATTCATTCATCCACAGCTTTTTCGCTGAGTAGACAACCAAATTCCTCAGTTATTATCTATACTTTTGTGTTTTATATCAGAATTCACAGGAGTTCATTGTGAACACAGGGTGCAGTATTGTGAAGCTACCTATTGTCTCAATGGAGGTGTCTGCATAGACGAAAGTGGTAACAATACTTGCTATTGCGTACCTGACTATCATGGCGACCAATGCCAGGATAAATATGACGAATGCCAACTCTTTGCACCTCGGTTAGTAACGAATACAAAATATTTCATAGCTTGGAATAATTGAAATAGTTCACTATGCTTAAATTTAGAGAAATTTATGGCACTTTCCTAATAAATTAATTGATTATATCACTACTTTCCATTTCAGGTGTATGAATGGAGGAACCTGTATAGATGGAGTAGATAGTTTTGCTTGTTCATGTCCAGAAGAATTTTCGGGAGTTTTGTGTCATTGTTCCAATATTGGTAAAACATGCCAGGAGTTACCATTTTGGTATGAAGACAAACCATTTCAACCAATTCCAACGCTTCCCACAACTGATATTTACTATAATAATATGTCAGTAGTATACTCGACCTCTACAACCATAGTTGTAGACACTGATGAGGGTGTACTTGAGAGCAATGGTAGTTTCACCTTAACTAATATCTTCACCACGGAAATAACCCCAGAGTCGGAAGTAACAACATTTAGTATAACTGAAAATGTAACTTCAACAGATGAAGATATATTCACCTCAACAGAAAAAGATATAGCATCCACTTCGTTGGATCAAACTGTACCTAATACAGATATTCCTACTGAATTATCTTTTACATCGACTTCAATTCCAAGTTCATCAGTTTCATCGTCAATGATTGATGATACGGAGTCTACATATCCTATGTATACAATCACACCAACAGGAACTATGGTACAGGATACAACTTATCCTACAACTCCTTTGCTTCCTGATTCCTCTTATGGAACAGATATAACTTCAATTATATCTACTAGTGCATCTTATTTGACAACTCCAATTATAACTACACCAAATTATGATTATTATTCTGTAGAATTCACAGATTCGACCAAAATTCAACCAACATCTCCCACTTTCATGACACAAACTCCGATAACTTATACATCAATTACAACTGACTTTGCTTATTCTGAAGATGATAAGACGACTGAAACCCCAGAACAAGAATTTGAAACGACGAAAACAGTCACATCCTTCGCAGAAGAATCAATATCTACAACACATGAGTCTGATAAAGATTTCATTACGGATGAAGTAACTGATTCTGATGTCGAACAAACTACTGTTTCTGATGGAGATTTCATCAGCAGTTTAAAGACTACAAGTACAACTTCATCATACGATGATGAATCTACTTTGGCTGTGGAGGAAACAACTTTCGAAGAAGGTGAGATTGCTACAACTTCTCAATCTCCAACTAAAGAAATTGATTCTTCAGTCTTAATAGCAGGGAATCAAGTGAATGTCAGTATTATCGATTCTACAACAACAAGAACATCCCAAGAAGAAGTTACTACATCTCCAGCAAATGAGAGTATTTTTACAGCAGGTGTTTACAATCAAACAAGAGAAACATATACCGACAAAACTACCAAAGACACTCTATTAAAAGTGTCAGAGCTTCCGATAGTAACGAGTACTGCCTATTCAATTGAAGGGTCCGTTGCCACTACTCCAAGAACTGAAATTCCAATTCATCAAAATGCTTCTGTAACAGATGAATCCATTATAAGATCATCTACTCAATCTTCATTAGATGGCAAAAGCAAATCTACAATTTTCCCTGTGACAGAAGATTTCACAGATGTCACAACTCCATATTCTCTACCAGTTGTTTCTCAAAGTTCAACTACTACAGAATCTAAGTATACTATTACGGACGAGTCTTTCTTGACCTCAACGAAAATACCAACTAGTTACTTAAACACGACTTCATCAACTTTAATTGATACATTCGACAAGACTACTTCAGCTTCAGTGTACGAAGAAGACAAAGATCAAACCGACTCTTGCTCTGATAAGAAGTGTTTCAATGGAGGGATATGCTTCAAAATAAGTGGAGTGTCAACGGTAAGCAAATGAATCTTATTGAAAGTGATGTTGAAAGGATGCTTTATGAGAAGTTTCCACTGACTGTACCTCTTTCCCTACAGTGTAGATGCCTATTCAATTATACAGGAGAATTTTGTGAGCAATATCAGTACATCACCATTCCACATTTCAACGGCGCGTCGTACCTCAAGTTGCGAACACCTTTAGCTATGAACTATCGAGAAGGCGTACAAGTAAATACACTGTGACAAATAATAATTATACTAAGAAAAATTCATTTTAATGGTTCAAAACCTTTTTACTGTTCCATCAGATATACATTGGCTTCACGGTCTCATCGAGCAACGGATTGATATTCTATAGTGAATCTGATAAACATGGTAAGTGTCTTTTGCTAGCACAGTAACAAAGACATAGATAATAATATAAAGAATATATCGTTTTTCCAGGTTCATTCGTAATGTTGCTGCTCCGTAATAGTCATTTGACTTTCTTGTTTAGCTGTGGTATTCAAATGGTGTCCTTCCTTCATGCTAACGATTTTATAGCTTCTGCAACAACACTCCATGTATCATTCAAGTAAGTAACTTGCCGATATCATTCCTCTGTAATTTTTAAATTGATTTAATTTTACGTTGGGCATCCTGTAATGAATAATTTTCATCAAATAGATTATGGTGGACTCCATACGAAGCTCATCTTCCTTGGGGCGACGGTAAATGTAGTGCATCACTTCAGGTATGTTTCCAATTAGGTTGCTGGAATATTCCATCCCCGGTAAAAATTTCCTTGGTAAAAATTACCCCGATAAAATCTACCTCAGGATACACTATTTACCTATGGTTAGGTTTGCGGTCCTTGGGAGGTCCATGGAAGGATTGCTCCCTCCCCAGTGGTTTCGATAGTGATAAAATGTATACTTACTGATTTCACCTTTTCCTGGGATGGAATTTATCTATAGAACCGTCATTTTCATGTTTCATATACTGGTCAAAGTTATCTTTTATTCAACTATACGTTCTTATGCAAGCGTTTTCAACAGGTTAATAATTCAGCTCCATTATACAGTGAGCAAAGATCAACATCTAGCAGTGTGATCCTCAATTCATTCTATCTCGGTGGCTTGCCTTCCAAGTACAACACTTCATGGTTGGTACAAGCTGGTTACCAACCTAGACTTGAAGGCTGTGTTAAAACTCTGGAGGTAAATAATTTGCTATTGAAATTTTTGGTGTGCAGACATTTCGCTAAAAGACATTTCGTATATAGTTATACTGGGGATGACCCTGGCAGGGGGATTCGGGGAGCAGCATGCCCCCCGATACACATATATTATTGTATTAATATCCCCTTTACGAAAATTTATCGACGAATCGTCTGTCGACGAAATGTCTGTCGACGAAATGTCTGTCGACGAAATATCTGTCTACGGTATTTTTGATATATTAGCTTTTATAGGATATCATTAATTTATTTTATTTTGAATAGATTAATGGTTATGAGCTCGATATATGGAGACTTACAACGGAGGGAGAGAACGTCCAAGAGTGCGGTTCAACTCTTTGTCCTGTCAATGCTTGTCTCAACGGTGGCTCCTGCATTCCATCACCTTCAGAGTGGAAGTGCAATTGTCGTACAGGGTAATTATGCTTAAGCTTTTAGCCCGTACATGGTTGCTCAGCTTTAACTTCTATCTAAATCTACAGATTGCTGTCCCAAAATAAGGACACACTCCGTGTACGGGTTAACACTATTAATGAATCTCAATTCAATTTTGTAAGATTTCTTTTTGAGTAAATGAGAATGATATTGTCCAGCAGCTGATTGACTACTCGCATTGCAGGTTTGAAGGCCAGTTCTGCGAAAGAGAGAGTTGTCTTCTATCTCCTTGCTATAGAGGAATTTGTGTCCCGGATTCAGGGAATGGATCAAAATTATCTGCATTCGATATGTTTAATGATAAGGATAGTTCCAGACATGAAGTCAGGAGGAAGAGAGAAACAAACGTTGGTGGTAATTTACAACCAACACCTTCTTCTGATAACCCAAAAGAAGTTAATGTTTACCAGGACATACCTAATAAACCAAATTTGAAAGAAACTTATACGTCAAATCCAGTTGAAATAGATTCATCTCAATATTCTACTTTCTCTTCTTCAACTAATCGTACTGATAAATTAAATGAAGAGGATGAAGTTCCAGTAGAAGAGAGAAGAGTAGCGTCCCAAAACAAAGTTTTCCAATTGAATGAAATATTCTTTGAAAATCCTGATGAAACCGCCGCAGTTACCATTAATTCCGCAGCCATGAAATCACTGAATGAAAACACGAACTTATCGGAAATCCTTTATGATGAAAAAAGCTCTAGAAATAGCAACCAAGAAACATATGTTGATATGGATTTCCTTGAAGCTCATGAAAAGGAGAAAGAAGATGCTAAAGTCGAAAAAAAATCTCAAAATATCTCAGATTATGATTACACATTCAGTCATTCTTTTCAAGACTATCAAGAAGTGCCAGGGTACCAATTCGGACCAAATGATAACTTGAAATTGCCTAATACGCTTTTTGGTCACAAATCGCTATGCCTGTGTCCCGCTGGATATCATGGAAAGTTTTGTGATAATCATGATGAAATTCGAACACATCCTCAAAATAAATTTTATGGTAAATATAGTATAGTATTATATTTGTTATTTAGCTGATGTGAATATAAACGATTAGTATAAATATGGTTTACTTTTCAGATAATAGGCAATTGTGGCCTAGATACGCAGGCTCAAACTTGGCTGGTTATAGTTCTTTCACGGCTTACAAAATACCTTTCGATACAAGAAATGCCTTATATTTGAGGTAAGTATTTTATGTATAGAACGGCTATTTCTTTGACAAATAAGATTTATACTGGAACATAATTTCAATTTATCTTCATTAAAACAGTCTGCACTTTCGGACGTGGAATCCAAACCAAATAAGTTTGTTAATGTTGATCGGTGGGCGACCCAATACAGCTAAACGAGATTTCATAGCGCTCTCCCTAATACATGGACATGTGATGCTCACCTGGGATGTTGGTGGAGGTAACTTTTAATGATTATCTTACTAAAAATGCCCAATACTGTAATTAACTTCTATTATATAATACTTTTTTACAAGGTCCCAGAAGAATTATTGCCCCTCAACCTATTAATATGTCTCGCCATACGCATTCGGTTAAATTTGGAAGGAAGGGGAAAAAAGCTTGGCTATCTGTAAACACCCAAAGAAATGTCACTGGAACAGCGCCTGGATATTTATCTTCCATGGACTCTGACAATATTATGTTTATAGGTAATAGTGATCATATGTAAAATGTATATGCTCACATATATAAACAATTTCATTTTCAAATTTAATGTTTTTTTTCTCCAAACAGGAGGACATGAAAGCTGGTCTTTTCTTCATCTTCCAGCAGATTTATGGCGAATGAGCGGATTCGAAGGTTGTGCTTATGATATCAGAGTGTCGGACTCTCACTATTCAGTTTTGTCTGGAAATAATACTTGGATTGAACCCAAAGTCCTCCACTCAAGAAACGTTGGTCACTGTGTGGACACTTCGTGTGCAAGTAACAAATGTGAGAATGGAGCTACGTGCCAAGATCTTGGTGCGACTTACAGGTATGTCTCTTTAATATTAATACTGATACAATGGAACTCATAAAAACTGAATACATTTATTCCATTCTGCTGTAAAACGGTTTCCTATTTTTCCTCATAAAGATGTTTATGTGAAGTTGGGTGGGAAGGTCCGTTTTGTGAGCACCCGAGTCATATTTGCAAGAATTCTGTTAAAGTCTGTGCAGAAGGATCATGTGTTACGAACGATAATGGAGAATCTATTTGCATTTGTCCTCTCGGACGAACCGGAGAACTGTGTGAATTAGGTAAGTATATATTTTTTTAAATAAACTACTTAATTAGTTGTCTCACTAACTTTTCATTTTATTGCTGAGTTTCTGTAACTTTTCAGATGTACAACCGTCATCTACGGCCAAATTCCGAGGAAGAAGGTCCTATTTGAGTGTCTCACCTGCCGAATCTGTTCGAAGACATTGTCAAACTTCAATGACATTCAAACCAACCAAAGAATCAGGACTTTTGTTCTTAGCCGTTGACGCGGAGAGCAACAAACCGTTGCTGAGTGGAAATGAATTCGAAGATGAAAATTTCTTAGCACTTATTTTAAATAATAGAAGCATTGCTCTTTCTTATCAGAGTGGTAGGTTCTGTTTTATGGAATATACGCATCTTAACTTTGGAATATATAATATGTAGAAAAAATAATTGAGATTGTTTTATTCTTATCAGGTTTTCCAGGGAAATGTGTAAACCTGGAATCAACAGAAAAAGTTACACTTAATGAATGGAATACTGTTCATTTCAGCAGACGAGGTACAGAGGCAAGTCTAGAATTTGTTGGGGATGTCTCTAGATCAGAAAACTTACCTAAAATAAACCAAAGACACAAAATTCTGGACGAGATAAATCCAACTCTAGAATATTATGCTGGAACAGACTTGTATGAAAACCTTAGATTGCGTCAGCTGAAAAAGAGATCATCTACAGTGTACCTGAACGTGGGAAACGAATTATATATTGGTGAGATTTGAAGTCAGATAAATCATTAAATAAACTAGAGAATTTTAAATTCATATGTAAAAAATATCATCCTCATCTACAGGAGGAGCTCCCGATGTGAACAAAATTCCTTCAAGTGTCGGTCCAAGTTATACCAGAGTTCCTTATGAAGGCTGCATTAAAACTGTTCGTACACCATCAACTTTATCTTTTTGTTATATAAGGACTATTATTATCAATATACATTTTCTTTCAGGTGATGGTGAATGGCGTAAACTATAATTTTGGTCGAAAAGGAGGATCTGATGGCGTTTTGAGAGGTCAAGATGTTGAATCTTGTGATGAAGAGAGCAAGGATTGTGATGATAGAATATGCTTCAATGGAGGACACTGTGCAGCTAACAGTCAACTGAGTGATCATAAACAGTTATCATGCATTTGTCCAGAGGTACAGTTGAAACTGTGTATTATCACGCTGCCTATGAGATATCTTATTTTTCACAAAAGAATTAATATACCATTTAGATTTATTAATTTGTTGGGTCAATTAAGACGTCAATAAGTATTTTATTATTTTCCCCAATATTCATAGCAAAAACTATTCTACTTACTCATAATTTTTATTCTTATCATAACTATACTCTTTTCTTAGAAAATTAAAATTTTATTCCTAAAATAAATGAAATAACCATTTTTCTGCAATTTAATTACTATTAAAAATATACCAAGGGCAGCCACTCATATTTTGTATTAAATTTTCAGGGATTCACAGGGAATTTATGCCAAGAACATGTTTTGTGCTCTGTAAATCCATGCCTCAATGCTGGCACCTGCCAAGCTATCAATTCAACAAATTATATCTGCATTTGTTCTGAAGGAAGGAGTGGAAAACACTGCGAACAAAGTATGTCCTTCTGTAGGTCTTAACGATGAAGTAAATTTTTAAATGAATGAATTCATACTCAACGGGATAACCATTTATCAAGAGTTTATTTAAACTCAACGTTGAAGGTATTTTTTTATTAATATTTTGGGGAATCAAAAAATAAATCCTTCAATGTAGAGTTTAAGTAACCGTCTGGTCTGACCGTCTGATAAAAGTCCTTAAAATCTTTTAGTTCCTTATCCAGTTGATAATTGTAAATATTAGAAATCTAGAACTAGCCGTGAACTAGGCTAGTAATCCTTTAATATATCTCACGTATTTCAACGCAGCTCTGTTTAGTTTATGGTTAGTCATTAGTGGCTACTTCTGAAAGAAAGAGACGGTTATTATTTAACGAAATGATATATTTTTAAGTAAATTGATGATCTATTGAAATCCCTTTTCATAGTTGACTCGCCACTTACATCAGTTAAGTTTGGAGAATCATCCTACGCCTTCGTATCTGAAGACTCCAAAGCAGTACCGACGGACACCTACAAAGACAATATAGAATTGTCACTCAAAACAAACTCTTCCAATGGACTGCTTTTATGGAGAGGTCTGGTAAGTAATCAAACAAGCAATGAATTTTCATGAAACTATGATATTTTTGTACATTTACGTTCAAATCCTTTTCCAAATTACAGTGAAATCAAATTTTTTTTCACAGTATAATAATTTTCAAAAGGAAAGATAGATAGCTACCAATTGTAATTCCATGTTGTCTTAAATATGATTTTAGAGTGTTGCTGATATGACGTCACGTTCACAACACACCTCCTTTGTTCTTACGATATTTTAATTCTATTTACTGCTATCGAACCTAGATGGCAGCAAGAACAGTTTTGAAACAGAAATTTGCGAGAGTAGTGTATCTTATATAATATCTTTGGTGTATCTTATTGTAGTATAATATCTTTGGTGTATCTTATTGTAGTATAATATCTTTGGTGTATCTTATTGTAGTATAATATCTTTGGTGTATCTTATTGTAGTATAATATCTTTGGTGTATCTTATTGTAGTATAATATCTTTGGTGTATCTTATTGTAGTATAATATCTTTGGTGTATCTTATTGTAGTATAATATCTTTGGTGTATCTTATTGTAGTATAATATCTTTGGTGTATCTTATTGTAGTATAATATCTTTGGTGTATCTTATTGTAGTATAATATCTTTGGTGTATCTTATTGTAGTATAATATCTTTGGTGTATCTTATTGTAGTATAATATCTTTGGTGTATCTTATTGTAGTATAATATCTTTGGTGTATCTTATTGTAGTATAATATCTTTGGTGTATCTTATTGTAGTATAATATCTTTGGTGTATCTTATTGTAGTATAATATCTTTGGTGTATCTTATTGTAGTATAATATCTTTGGTGTATCTTATTGTAGTATAATATCTTGGGTGTATCTTATTGTAGTATAATATCTTTGGTGTATCTTATTGTAGTATAATATCTTTGGTGTATCTTATTGTAGTATAATATCTTTGGTGTATCTTATTGTAGTATAATATCTTTGGTGTATCTTATTGTAGTATAATATCTTTGGTGTATCTTATTGTAGTATAATATCTGCAACCATTTACAGGTAGGAGGTACCAGACGCAAGGACTGGTTAGGTGTTGGAGTGTACGACGGAGCAGTCAAAGTGGTTTGGGCACTTGGTGCCGGTGGCGCCACCATTTTGACATCCGGTGGTGAGATTTAAAACTACTTTAATATTTAGAATGATTATAGTTTATAATCCTACGAGACTGATTTGGCTTGATCCCCTTTTAATCTACGTTGGTCTAACCAAAACTTTCTCCTATTGTTCTATGGCCCCAACATAGCCTCCCAACTAGGAAGATAAGCTAGAGTACATAAAGGAAATAAAAAATTATAGGTTATAAATCGTTTATTATATCTTAATTTTAAATATTCATTTCAAGACTTTTATATGGTGAAAAATAAATGGGAATTACTATTTGCAGGCAAGATTGTGTCAGACAATCTCTGGCACAAAGTATATGTTGAAAGAAGAGGTTCTTTCGTTCGTTTGCGTGTGGATGGCTTCGACTTCACTGCTCAGAGTCCTGAGAATTACAGTCGGAGGGACGGCCCCAATGATGTGTACATAGGTAACGTCCATTGTTAGCTTAAGTAACGTATATATATATAGTTAGCTACAGCTACACGTCCATAATTAGCTTAGGTAACGTCAAACTATTATATAGTTTTCTTAGGTAATGTGAAAGTATTCTATAGTTTGCACTAGGTAACGAATTCTATAGTTTGCACTAGGTAACGAATTCTATAGTTTACACTACGGGTACCCAAAGTGGAAAATATTTTCATTCTAAAGAACAATTAATTGCAAAATGTTCCACTGTGACTACAGTATCCTTTTTTTTCATCCTTTAGGTAGTTTCAAGAGCGTGTCCACAGTCTTCGGAACATTGGGCCACTTCGTGAGACCGTTCGAAGGTTGCATTTTAGACTTACGGTTGGAAGGAGGAACTCCTTTGGACTTCAGCAGGGTTACTGAGACGAGAAATATCGATATATGTAATTGAAAAGTAGGCCATTTAAAAATACTTTTGTTAATTCATTGTTAGTTATGATTGGCTAGATTGTTTTAACGGTACAGCTTCCTTGGTGCTAAGTTTTACAGTAGAAGTCCTCCATAATGAAGTTATGTATAGTGAAGTAGCCTCTATAGTAAACAAATTTTCTTTAGTATGCCACAAAATGGCCGTCAGTTTACTAAGACTGATGGTCTTTTATGGCAGACTAAAGAAAATTTTGTTCACTATAGAGTCTTCTTCCCTACTCAAGACTCTATTTCCACTATACAGGATTTCATTATAATGGAGTTCTACTGTAATGGTCTTTAATATTTTAGCGAGAGGGAAAATTTGACTCCTTTTATTTATATTTTAATAATCACTACAATTTTACGATAAATATAACATTTAAGTACACATAAGGTAATGCTTCTATCTAGCATTTTAGAATAAAGGGTGTACGTACGTGACAGAGAGATCCTTCACCTGAAAAAAACTAAAGAAAATTCTTAAAATTTTCGATAGATCATTTACCCTATTTTTTCTTAAATTGATGTACTATCGAAATAATTGATAGGTACTTTGCTGAATTTTCTAACTGCAAAAAATGATTTGAAAAGTTACATCTATTTCTTTGGTTTAAAAAACTAATAACTGTCCTAAAATAATCAATCTAATAATAAATAGTATATTTACTTTATATAATGAATATATGAAATAGATTACCTTGATGCGTTTCATACTCTTTTGTCTCTTCATACTATTACATGTGTATATATATATTTAATAAATTAATAACAAATTTATGGTTATAACTTCAATTGATTTTGATTATCAAAAAGAGTATTAGTCTCACCTTTTTAATTAATTAAGGTTTTAAATAATGAATTATGTATATTAATAATTAATTAAACTTAATAATTAATTGAGATTAATGAAACTTTTTTAAGCTTAATTAATAAGCTTAATTAATTATTAATGATCAATTTATTACCTTTCATTATAATTAATTATTCATTATATTTAACTATTCATTATAATTAATTATTCATTATGATTAATTATTCATTATATTTAACTATTCATTGTATTTAATTATTTATTACAGTAAACTAATCTGAAAATAGTTAACAAGATTAGTTTCATTACATTGTATTTTATATTTAGTAAACAATTTGAAAAGCCATTCTTTACTTTTTCCGATACAATATTACATCTTCCATGGCCCCACCATAACTTCCCCCTCTCAATCTTCTATGGCCTTACCATATCTTTCCTCTGTTAATCTTCTATGGCCCCACCATAACCTTCCCCTCTTAATCTTGAATGGCCCCACCATAAATTTCCCCTCTTAATCTTCTATTTCCCCACCATAACTTTCCCCTCTTAATCTTGAATGGCCGCACCATAAATTTCCCCTCTTAATCTTCTATTTCCCCACCATAACTTTCCCCTCTCAATCTTCTATTTCCCCACCATAACTTTCCCCTCTTAATCTTGAATGGTCCAACCATAAATTTCCCCTCTTAATCTTCTATTTCCCCACCATAACTCTCCCCTCTCAATCTTCTATGGCCCCACCCTAACTTACCCCTCTCAATCTTCTATGGCCCCACCATAACTCACCCTATATAGTATATAGTTCTACTTCTCAGTGGGATAATGAAAAAATGATCGTTTCAGCTTCCTGTAGCTCGTTTATGCATACTCTACTTCAGTTCACGATAACTCTACGGTAAGACTATCCAACTTTGGGTACCGAGGCAATATTTGTGGTAATATTTTATCCTGAGAATACGTTATTGTAGTTGTCGGTGGGGCAAGTTACGAGTTATTGGACGGTTCCACATCCTAATCATTGATAATTTATATTTTAACTGGTATCCATGATACCTGTAGGTACCATGGATACCAATTAAAATATGTTAAATAATATATATATATATATTTTTTTTTTTTTCATTATCGAAAATTTGGAACCGTCTGATAACTCGGGACTTACCCTGTTCTTTTTGTTTTGTTTTATAATTCAAGTAACTAATTTATAATGGGTTAATTTAATGAAAGAATTTTTTTATAGTTTGCAGGAATTTGTGATCTTTTTTATTTTAAATAAATTGGTGAATATTTTATTATAAATTCTATAATAAATAATATTTTCATAATGTGTGCAAGCGATTAAATATTTCTATATGGGATAGGGTAATAGTTCCGAGTTATCGAACAGATTAACATTTTCGATCGTATTAGAAAAACTGTATAATAATTATAGTTAAAATAAAAGTTTTTAATTTTTTTTAAATAATCGAAAATGTGAAACCATCCTTTAACACGAAACGTGACCTAACTATGTTTAATACAAACCTTTTTTATATTTCAACCGTTAATAATGATAAAGATTAAATAGCACACACTTAGAATTACGGATATGTGCATTGATTCGATGTTAAAATACAGAATCTATTCTAAATTACGCACACATTTTTAATTGTACAGTCAGAGAAATATGTCCCCTTAATTATTTTTAGACATTTAACTAATTTCACATTTCCATAAAGAAACTTTACTGATTGTGATGCTTGTAGATATTTTAAAATGCTGGATACACGACGGCAAATTTGTAAAATTTTATAGTAAGATGAAATTTAATAGCATAATGCAATAATCTTTTCTTTTATAGTAATTTTAACTCAAGCTAAATTGTAATTGATTATAAATCATTATAAAGAGAAATGCTGTTATTTTATCAGTGCCTACAAAAGGCAATCTGAAGAAGATAGATCGTTCCTTTCACCGTTCCTTCACCGTCCCTTTCACCGACCCTTCGTCGTCCCTTCATCGTCCCTTTCACTGTCCTCTTCACCGTCCCTTTCACCGTCCTCTTCACCGTCCCTTTCATCGTCCCGTTTCCATCATTTTCATGAGGAGGTTGAGGGACGTGTCCACTTTGCGGCGACACTGGACATTTCCGGAGCAAGACCTGCTGGTCGAACCCCTTAAATTACACTTGTAGATGAACGTTATTTATTAGCATCAAGTTAGTTCTTAAATTGTGATTAAAATCACCATCTATTATTGTTATTCCCGTTCTAGAAATCTATCTACAAATTTATTAACATTTTTTATGTATATTATGTAAGAGAATTATTATTTAATTGAAAGGAACTGTTGCGTTACACTATTTAACCTAATCAAATGGTGATAGAACTAAAAGATATTATTCTAAATCCTCATTTAAATTATTTTTCAAATTTTATTTCAAATTTTATTTCAAATTTTATTTCAAATTTTATTTCAAATTTCAGTTCAAATTTCAGTTCAATTTTTATTTCAAATTTTATTTCAAATTTTATTTCAAATTTTATTTCAAATTTTATTTCAAATTTTATTTCAAATTTTATTTCAAATTTTAGATCAAATTTCAGTTCAAATTTTAGATCAAATTTTATTTCAATTTTTATTTCAAATTTTATTTCAAATCAAAGATCTTCCTCTAAAATATTCACCTTCCTGGTCGGTCTTTAAGCATAGCTGCGCGAGGTCCGAATCTCAAAGGCGGTGGCTGTTCGAAAGGCTTAGAGAGTTTCATCAGACTGTCCCCCCGGAGGTACCGCTCCAGCTCACCACTCTGCATCACCAGGGCGGGGAAGAGCTCCTGCTGCTCCGTCTCTGGGTCCTCCTCGCGAGGATTCCGCCACTGGGTCCAGTCGATGAGAGGTCCTGAAGAAGCTATCATTGGTCTTCGAGGGTAGCGCAGGATGGGGTTGTATGAATTTCGGTAGCGGTTGGTGACTGTACATGTAAGAGGGGAAATTTATTGGTTGTTGAAATTTATTGTAATTAGCAATATTTCAAAATGGTGGAAAAGTTTAAAAAAATCGACTAGTTTGTTCCATCTACTATTTCTTAGCTCCACGAAAGAACATTATGGTTGAGCCATAGAAGACCAAGACTTCTATTTTTAAGACTTTTAATACCCCTCTTAATCTTCTTTGGCCCCACCATAACTTCCCTTCTTAATCTTCTATTGCCCCACCATAACTTCCCCTCATAATCTTCTATGGCCCCACCATAACTTACTCCACTATAACCTACTCACCATCAGATATCCTGTAGGACTGAGAGAGCACATGGGTCATGGATATGAAGAGAGTGGCGATCAAGAAGCTGCCGATTGGAGTCATTGGATAATTATTTAACGAGATGATACACTTACAACTAATATATTTCAATTATTGGCTTTTTATATAGGATTGCTTTTCTTAACTTCTGTGGGGAAAGGTAATAATTAATTAGTTTGTTCTGTTTGTAGACACAAATTTAAGTGGTAATCTTGTAAGTCGTTCTGTATTTTCTGTTAGATGATTATTTTAACAGATGATATTTTTTATATAATAAATAAATAAGAGGTTAAGGTTAGGAGAGGAATAATCCAATTTTCAAGGTTTGCAATTGAGGTATTGTGTAGGTTTCAGAAATTAAATATCAACAAGTCAATCGAACTCATATAGAATAAAAATGCTTCAATTTCTACTTGCTTGAAATCCCCAAGACTAGAAAAAAAATCCATAAATTATCAAGTAGATTATTTTCCAATACTCAAATAATGGATTTATACTCGAGTTATCGGACTGATTTACATCTTCTATTATGTTGAAAAAATATAGAATAATCATTATTAAACTTTTATATATTAAAATCAAAATTAAAATAAAAGGTAAATGATAATAATTATTACATGATCGAAAACGTGAAACCGTCTGATAACTAAGAACTTACCCTACCTAGAATCAAGTACACGACAATAAATTGCCCAGGATTAATAATGTGATGTAATGATTTGATATAGTTAGTACGTCATTAGTATGTCACTATAAATGTAAGCTTTGTAGAATGAACAAGTTAGTTCGTAGGTAGACATCAAGTTACCGATTTGCTCTCGTGAGCTACACACCTATTCTCCTGTTCGTAGTTATTTGAGACCTTAACTTGCGAGCGTTCTAGAGGAGATATTATTTGTAATAACTTGTGCTTGACCAATGAATATAATCTCTTTAAGTATTAATTACTTTACCATTATTACCCTTAAATTCAGTTAAGCTTGGACCAGAGGCCTGAGGTCGGAACCATAGTGGCAAGGTGGTTCTAGGGCATGGTGCCATGAGTATTTAGTAGAAAGAGATTTATAAAGAGAAGGGAATCTGAAAATATAATAGGAGTAAGATCCCAATCACTTAAGAGCCCATACACTGAGACGTTATAGTGAAGTAAACTAAGTACGTCACATTGGTGGCAGTATGGTGCGTGATTAAGTAATTCGAATTTAATGCGGAAATTCAATTACTAAAGTAAAAGATTGAAAGCTTTGTAATTTACCAAAAACTAAGTTAACCATCTGATTGGAGAGTATTTGATTACAGCAAGACCGGGTTTTGCGACCCTATATGAAGGTGCGATCCAATTAAGGTGTTCAGTTTTTGTGATAAAGTATAAAGATAATTCAACTCAAGGTCAAGCAAAAGGCATCTCGAAAATTATCGGAAGGATAAGGAGAGTACAGATGGCCTAATTTGAAATTTGAATGAGCAGAGACAATCAACAAGACTGACCAGTCTGAAAAAAAAAATTCTGGAAATTCTGGAAAATTCTGGAAAATTCTGGAAGAAACTGGAAGCACGGAGGGAGGAAGCGAACGGGTTAAGCGTTGCACGTTGACGAATGGTGATGGAAAACATTCGATTATAAACAACATGCAAAAAAGCCGTAAATCAACCAGAAATTGAGAGTCTAATTTGTTTAAAAACTACATCTGAAAAGTATTTATTCAAACTGCAACATTCAGTGATCAATCAACATTCAGTGATCATTCAACATTCAGTGATCAATCAACATTCAGTGATCATTCAACATTCAGTGATCATTCAACATTCAGTGATCATTCAACATTCAGTGATCATTCAACATTCAGTGATCATTCAATATTCAGTGAAGTTTTAACATACAGTGCATAACATACAGTGCACAGCGCTCAGTGAACATTCAGTTAACATTATAACAGTTAACATCAGAGCAAAAATCAACGACAAAACCTGATAAGCGGGACCCACTGTACATGGAACCGAAGTTGAGTATTTCATATCACTATATGTCATCTTATCATTCAGTCTCATTTCTGAAGCGATCGGAGAAAGATCTAATGTGTTTAGGCCTTAGTTCAGTGGTGAAATAATCTGTTCTGTTTAGTCTAGAATTGTGTTGATGTTTAAGCAGAAGGTAATTAATCAGTACTGCAGCAGTTATAATTATATACGGGTGCATGCATTTCTTTTAGCTTTGCTGTGTTTCGTTATTAATTGAAAGGTAGTATAAATATTTTATATTTATTGATTTAACAAATATTGCTCTATATTAAATTATATTTCATTTATTTATTATTTGAATGATAATTTTTTTTGTTTGACGGATTATTATTTTTTATTATTATTATTTTTTTTGGATAGACTATTATTTTTTTTTTTTTTTTTTTCGTAATTAGTGATTACACGTGCATTACACTTGTTTAAGTACACAATAACACCTCAATAGGACAGGAAACACATGCCAACCTCAGAGGACGAAGCGATTAATGCTGAGGCTGTAGAACTTAGATCTGGAAGACGAACTAAACCCAGAGTACAGAAAACTAAACAACCCAAATCACCACCCAAATCACCCCCCAAGACACCACCCAAATCACCCCCCAAGTCACCACCCAAATCACCCCCCAAGTCACCACCCAAAACATCCCCCAAAACAACCCCAGAAAAAAAACCCCCAAAAAACCCCAAAATGGCGGTTGAATTAACACAAGCTCAACTCCAGGAAATAATTAAAAGTCGGAGTACGACGATCATAAATTCGGATTCACTGCCGATATTCAGGGGAAGAAGAAGGCCAGAGGATCCAGCTTTCGAGGAGAAGAACACGTTTCGTCAGCATCTCAGCCTATTAAATAATCATATATCCAGCTTAGGGGATAAAGATGACGCAGAAAAGAAGAAAATCCTTTTCAGGAGCGCTGATTGCAAGCTAGGAGATTTTCAAATTACTGTTAATAACGTTGTTAACGGTAAAACATTTAAGGATAGCACATACCAAGAAATATGCACGGTACTAGAAGACATATATGTGCAGAAAGACAGCAAGGATATCTACAGTGTATGTCATGAATTATACACTAATAAATTGAAGGATGAAACCACAGCTGCCAGTGACATCTTAAGTACATTAGAAAAGATAGGAGAAGTCACGGATTTTATTTTAAAAGCAGACACGGTTACACGAAAGGAAATGTGTGTGGAATAAAATAATATCACAATGCAAAAGAGTGATAGATGTTTTATTCAGTTTATAGGATAATAGAGTATTGCATCGATCAGCAATATTAATGAGACATTAATCAGGAAAAATGATGAGATTATAAATTAACTAACGTCTATATTTAAAATATCAATGATTTTAATATTATGAATTCGCGAAGAAAATGAAATTAATACTGAAGAGTGAATTTGAAAATAAGTAATCACAATGGGTGATTAATAAATTATAATACAAAATATTTATGCCAGGGGCCACAAATGCTAATATTTTCTCTGTTTGCAGAATTCAAAAAACGAAGAAAGAAGAACGGACAGCAGAGGAACCATCACAGTGTTCCCATATCAAAAAGATGGAGAACGAAGATCCAACAGTTGCTGATAAGTCATGCACGTATCGCTAGGAAGGACACCTACCACATCGAAGGAGTCAAGAAACAAAAAGAACCACAAATCCACACAACCACATGAAAGTTATCAAGAACTTTTATAGCTTTTTAATGATCAGCAGATTAATCATTGAATCGTAACAAAAACTACCGGCACAGCATTTTAATTATTATTTTAATTGATGACTCAGCTTGTTTACTTAATAGAAGTACGCAGTCTATTAGGTGAGCATATTAATTGAATACAGATGAATTAATATTCATACTGTGAATATTTAGAAGTGAATATTTGTGAATATTTAAAAGTGAATATTTAAAAATAAATATTTTTTCATTTTGAAATACTAATTAGATTTTGATGATTAGAAAATTTTAGAGTCAAAATAAATTAGGAATTTGCAGGAATGAAATATTTTTAAATTAATATACATAAATGAAATGGTTATATTTATAACTAATTTGCAGTAAAATATTAAACGAAGTTTAAATTTTTCTGAAGAAAGAATTTAATAGTAAATTTTATTCAATAAAATAATTAAAAAAGAGAAATTCTATTTTTTAACGGAAGGATGTTAATTTTAATTGCATGATTGTTAATCAATGTTAATTTTAAGAATATTTTAGAGAGGTCAGTGAACCCATTATGATAATTATATTGGAAAAACAATATTTTATGAAGTATCTATGAAATTATAATTGCTTTTAAAATAAAACGACATAGAATTTGAATGAAAATAAGAAAATTTACATAATTTCTATGATGTAATATGTTTATTAGAATTTTTTTAACAAATTTATAATCATGTCAGAAAACTTCAAAATTGTTAATTTATGAATAAATAAGGATTTTAGTGTGACACTTAATAATTGTTTGGAAAGTAAAATAATTTTATTAAAACTAACGTAAAAAAAATAAAAATAAAAATTGAATCAAATTAAATTTTAAAAAGTTAAATTGAAATAATTTTTTTTGATGATTTAAAGCAAAAATGTCACTATATGTTAATTTCAGTTTTGATGTGTATTCATACTATTTTTGATGTTAAATGTAAGGTTGAAATATTTTATATACATAGTATATTTTCTTTTTTGGATTTCTGAAGACTATTTAATATCGACATTCAGAAAAAAAAGAGGGGAAGAAACGAATTATTATTAAATAAATGTTTTAAATTCTTACAGTTATAGGTTAGATGTTTATGATTGTTCAATTTGAATTTTAGAATTTTTCAATTTGAGTTTTAATGTTTTGAATTTTAGGATTGATTAAAATGGGATTTATGTTTTTAAATTTTAGATTTGTTTAATTGAAAATGAAGTTTTGAAATAAATATTTTAAAAATCATTTTCAATTTAAATGGAAGGGGGAGATATGTGATGTAATGATTTGATATAGTTAGTACGTCATTAGTATGTCACTATAAATGTAAGCTTTGTAGAATGAACAAGTTAGTTCGTAGGTAGACATCAAGTTACCGATTTGCTCTCGTGAGCTACACACCTATTCTCCTGTTCGTAGTTATTTGAGACCTTAACTTGCGAGCGTTCTAGAGGAGATATTATTTGTAATAACTTGTGCTTGACCAATGAATATAATCTCTTTAAGTATTAATTACTTTACCATTATTACCCTTAAATTCAGTTAAGCTTGGACCAGAGGCCTGAGGTCGGAACCATAGTGGCAAGGTGGTTCTAGGGCATGGTACCATGAGTATTTAGTAGAAAGAGATTTATAAAGAGAAGGGAATCTGAAAATATAATAGGAGTAAGATCCCAATCACTTAAGAGCCCATACACTGAGACGTTATAGTGAAGTAAACTAAGTACGTCACAATAAAGCATGTCTTATAATCACAGCCTAGGCAAAACTTTCCTAGTGATAATTGTACATTTCGTACAAAAGTGAGAAGACGTAAAGATTCATTATTGTAGAGCATAAATTTCTCTTTGGCGATTGATAAAGTCAGTACTATGATATAAATAGTCAGATATTGCACTGTGTTGTTATAGATAGTCAGGGATATTGCACTGTGTTGTTATAAATAGTCAGGGATATTGCACTGTGTTGTTATAGATAGTCAGGGATATTGCACTGTGTTGTTATAGATAGTCAGGGATATTGCACTGTGTTGTTATAGATAGTCAGGGATATTGCACTGTGTTCATTGTGTAAATAATATGCAAATACTTTATTGAAATAAACTGAACTTTTTAAGTATTATTTAAATAAATGATAAACGAAATTGTGGAAGAAAAATGGTGAATTGAGCAATAATAAATATTGAATGTGGTATGTATACCACATATGAAGAAAAACTGGTTATTACCTATAGGGTAAGTTCTGAGTTATCGTATGGTTTCACATTTTCGATCATAATGAGAAATATATAATAATTAAAAAAATGAGATAAAATATACTGATTTTCTTAAATCATCGAAAATATGAAACCGTCCTATAACGTGGTACTTGCCCGAGATCTCTATTAGGTGCTCTTTATATGTATAAAAACATAGTGTCATTTCAATTAAAAAAATACGCTTGTGATACAATTTATTGACATTTATTTTTCTGATAGATTTCATTGAAAATAAATTCTTCCTTTTTTTTCAAAATTATCATTGAAAAAAACTTGTATCAAAAGAAAAAAAATTCAATCTTCGAATCACTGAGAAAATAATAAAGAAATTCTCTTTTGTACTAATAAATATTACAAACCAGTGAAATTAAAGTTCCACCCAAACTTACACGGTTAATTGATATCTAATTACTCCAAATTACATTCAAAAAGCACTCGATTATTAGCAGCTCATTGGCCGATACTACCATTATATTTCACTTGGAAACTCACAAAACACTTAGGTACATTAATTGACTTCGTTAAACGAGTGCTTAATATGGGTAACTAATTTCTATTACATTATATCAATTGGGTAAACTAATTCATGTTAGTTTTCTCAAATGGAAAATTATAATGAGTTTTGAAAGAGTGTTGTTGATGATGTATTTACATGGAGTATTCGAGTAGGTAGGTAGCAATTTAACAATTTAATATCACAGAATTGAGAGAAAGGGGACATTGATGTTGAAGTAACGTAATGGTTTTGGACTCCAGTATTGTTTTGATAATTCTGCCTTTTGCTATTATATGATTTGAAGAGTTTCTTGAAATAAAATTCTAATGCCAATGGATGATAAATTTTTTCTAGCTTTCCATGAAAAATATCATCTTTTAAAAGAGAAAAAATTTGATTGTTTTTTGTGATAATTCGTCTCACATACGTTAGACAATTTTCAGTAATTGATGGCAACTTTCAAAACTTGACAGTTGAATAGTTGATAAAATAGGAATATACAAGTCAGATTTGAACTCAACTAGATAGATATTGGGTAAATTTTGAGTTATCAAACGGTTTCTATTTTCGATCATGTACGAAAAAAAATTATATTTTAACTCGACATTTTTTCTTCGGTGATTGAAAATCTGGAACAGTTGGCATCCATTTTATAATTGAAGGTTTATAAGAAACTTCAATAATTGTACTGTTTGTAGATATTATATAATTGGTCTGAGTACACGATGACAAACTTGAAAATAACAAGAAACTATAAAACTGTGATCTGTGAAATTAGCATAATGCAGTGACTCTTTTCTCTGATAGTACATCATCATAGTGACTCTTTTCTCTGATAGTACATCATCATAGTGACTCTTTTCTCTGATAGTACATCATCATAGTGACTCTTTTCTCTGATAGTACATCATCATAGTGACTCTTTTCTCTGATAGTACATCATCATAGTGACTCTTTTCTCTGATAGTACATCATCATAGTGACTCTTTTCTCTGATAGTACATCATCACAGTGACTCTTTTCTCTGATAGTACATCATCACAGTGACTCTTTTCTCTGATAGTACATCATCACAGTGACTCTTTTCTCTGATAGTACATCACAGTGACTCTTTTCTCTGACAGTACATCATCACAGTGACTCTTTCCTCTGATAGTACATCATCACAGTGACTCTTTCCTCTGATAGTACATCATCACAGTAACTCTTTTCTCTGACAGTACATCATCACAGTGACTCTTTCCTCTGGTAGTACATCATCACAGTGACTCTTTTCTCTGATAGTACATCATCACAGTGACTCTTTTCTCTGACAGTACATCATCACAGTGACTCTTTCCTCTGATAGTACATCATCACAGTGACTCTTTTCTCTGATAGTACATCATCACAGTGACTCTTTTCTCTGACAGTACATCATCACAGTGACTCTTTTCTCTGACAGTACATACTAAATTCACTTCAGATGATATATAATTTGATAGCATTTGCGTGTCCAAAGGCCAAACCAGTTCACGGCGTTCAAATCAGAGTTCTTAGAAATGATGATAGTGCTATCGTCAAATCGCTGTGGCAAGTTAGTGAATTGCACGGTAACGAATCATTTCACCCACACGAATCTGGTACAGTAACTTTATGAACCTAACTTATAACTAAGCAGCTAAATTGTTTGTTCACTGACAGAGATGGCCCCATAAACTCTCTACTACTTATAGGTTCTTTCAATACCTAACTACCTAAGTCTGCCTATAAAATTACAAAGTCTATCTTTAGCCCTGTAATAGGCTGCTGAGTTACAACGGCACAATAATTTCAGCCAATCATTTCGAATTGACCTGAAAATGTTACTAGAAAAGTACCTAGGCATTTGTAACTGGTTGGTGGTTTCTTGGTGGGTTTTCCGTCATTCTACCACCAAGAGACAACACGGGAGAGAAAAAAAGTCGAGTGTTTGCAGATTTAATAAAATAAGGAATTTAATTGACTATTTGAATTGAATTCAAGTGCTCAATAGATTATCAAATAGCTTAGTTTAACCAGGGGTGAAATATTGAAAATTATTAATTTTGTGGTTAACCTTTTTGCTTAGCTATAATATAATTAATAAATAATGATACTTTTGCATATTATTAATATATTTTAACTTCTTTCACGTAATCATAAATAACTTATAAAAACATATTGAAGAATAATCGCTAGTTTTTTTAAAGTCTTTCGCCCCGAGAACTCCCTTAACGTAACACTGACTCGGTTTACATGTTTACTATCAACACAGCATGTTCTACCTCTGTTAACACTCTCTATAAACATGTTTACTATCCTAACAACATTTTAAGATGTTCTGTCACAACCTTATGTCGCGTCAATACACTTATGGTAAAATGATGTGAAAGAAATTACGCTACTTTTTAGACTGTGAAATATTCTAACTAAAGACACAGGAATACAATTTCTATTGTTAACCATTATGATGTTAACTACTTGTATTGTCAACACTTATTTATATTGTTAACTATTCATATTGTTAACCATGATAAAGAACCATTTTCACTTAAAACATAGGAATCGAATTTTCATTGGTAATCATCATGAAAATAATTTGTTATGTTGCATTGTAATGTTACATTGTGTTAAATTCAAATCAACATTAAGTCTAGGCAACTCATTTCTTTTATTTTTAGTATTTTTATTTCTAACATATTTCTTTTCAATTTAAATTCTCAGTTTCTGAATAATAATGAAATAATTAGAAAGTGTCACAGGTATTTAAATGTTCACCTTTTGTTGTTAGAATTGTCGTCTATGTGATGAAATTAAAATTAATTAATTCACTTAAAAATTATTTCAAAGAGGGAAAGTTTCGCTTATTGAAATTATCTTCGACAATTTTTTATTATAATGTAGGGTAAGTTCTTAATTATCGGTCAGTTTCACATCTTCGGTCATATAAGAAACACAATATAATAAGAATTATTTCACTAGGATTGGTTGGGTATAAACAACCAACTAGGGTTGGTTGTTTTTACTCAACCAATCCTAGTGAAATAATTATTATTATATTGTTTTTTATTATATGACCGAAGATGTGTAATTGCCCGATAATTAAGAACTTACCCTAGTACGTTAACTGTTGAAATGTCATTATCTCTTTCTCAGATAGTACTTTACATGTTAATATTTCTCTAATAGTACTTTACATGTTAATATTTCTCTTATAGTACTTTAAATATAACTACTTTTCTCACTTCCAGTACTTTACCTGTTACTCTTTTCTTACTAGTGCCGGATATAGCTGTCATTTAAATGTATTTTTTGCAGTGGGACATTCCTCTTTTCTTTTTCTCGATAAAAGGTTATCCCTATTTAAAGTTAATGGAATTCAGGGTTTAAATGTAACGTGGCATATCTTAGTGTCTATTTATATCTTCATATTTAATGTCCATATAAGCAAATAACCTTAATATAAAGCTAAATACGAGATAAATATCATCATAGAAAAAAATAAAGAATGAGATGCTAAAGACAATGATTACGTATGAAAATTAGGTGACAGTTTAAAATGGTACATGAAGTGTTGGAATAATTCATGAGTGTTCTAAATGCAGCTACCACCGACTAAAGAAGATTATTTTAACTCATTTCTTAATGTCAACTACCTAATAATGTAAGTCTACGGTTTTTACTTCGAAAGTTTCACTAACTTTTCAGTGTCATAGAACAATGTTATATATTTACTCTTTTTCAGATAGTTTTAATTGTGTCTTGTAAATTTCATAAAGCATTCTTGTAAGTTTCAGTTGTACAAACAAACGTTTTATTGAGAATTGAATAACGTTCAACATTTGGAAAATAATGCAATTACAACAGATTAGTATGTAAAATGTATAGTTTAGGTTGTAGTTTGAAGAATGATTTTGATTTAATGTGATTCTAATGATCACATTTTTGTTATAATATTATGAAAAAAATTATATTACAATTTCAATAAATGTTATCATTATAATTTATACATTATAAATTTTAGTCAACGTTTATTATGAACAAATCACAAAAATTGAAATATTATACGTACAGTACAAATATTAAACCAATACATTCATATCGAATACATACAAATTCAAATCCCAATACAACAGCATCATGTCATTTAGAACCCAGTACTTCACTTTATTTTCCAATCCACCATTTTCACAATATTTTTTTACAATACACTAATTTTCCTATACATTAATTTCCCACAACATTAATTCCCCAATACATTAATTCCCAATACATTAATTCCCAATGCATTAATTCCCACAACATTAATTCCCCAATACATTAATTCCCAATACATTAATTCCCAATACATTAATTCCCAATTCATTAATTCCCAATACATTAATTCCCCAATACATTAATTCCCAATACATTAATTCCCAATACATTAATTCCCAATACATTAATTCCCCATACATTAATTCCCAATACATTAATTCCCAATACATTAATTCCCCAATACATTAATTCCCCAATACATTAATTCCCAATACATTAATTTTCCAGTACATTAATTTCACAATACATTAATTTCCAAGTATATTAATTTTCCAGTACATTAATTTCACAATACATTAATTTCCAAGTACATTAATTTCCCAATACATTTTCCCAGTATATTCATTTTCCAGTACATTAATTTCACAATACATTAAATTCCAAGTACATTAATTTCTCAATACATTTTCCCAGTACAGTACCAGTTGACTCCAATACACATAAATCACATTGACACTGTGCCCACTACCTAAGAGTCATTACAGTGTCACATCTGCTGCCCCTTCACAGGTACAACCAATTGTCAAAGAATAACAATTATTGTTACATCTTTATGTTGCACCCCTAACGATTCCTAACAATAGAAATGTTAATAACGTTGTCACTCAATGGATTATTGTTAGGATATAACAATCACTCTTTTTGAAATGATTTAAATATTACTTTTTAGAAATAAATCTAATTGGATTGATTTCAATGGTAACTATATTTCATTATTGTAACGAATCGACTCCTACGAGTAGTAGAATAATATTTAATGTTTATAGTTAGGTTTATTTGTCAGCAGTTCGATATAGGGTAGGTTACGAGTTATCGGACGGTTCCACCTTTTCGATCTTGTGAGAAAAAGTATATAATTTGTTCTTAACTTTTAATTCGTATCCAGGATACCTGCATCTATTATGGATACCAATTAAAATATATATAATTAGTAATAGTTATTTATTATATGATCGAAAATGTGGAACCGTCCGATAACTCGAAACTTATCCTATTCTAAGACACGCTTTATATGAATAATATGGAATATTTAGATATACTAGTCTCTAATTATAGATTAGTATTTTAAATAGTATATATTATAAATTTTGTTACTGTATAATTAGAATCTCTTTCAATAAAAATTAATTATTAATTTTCTCCAAGTTTGAAGTCTAAAATAAATGTACTATACCATATATTATGTAGTTTATATATCTAATATATGCAGCTTTAATTCAATTGTGTATATAACGTTATTAAAAAGTAGGTGGAATATACTGTCATGGTTGCATTTTCTATAGTACTCCACAAAAATAGCAATCATTGGTTAAATAAGTTTCGAACGTTATTTTGGATAGAAGTTATTGCAACACCGTTAATAATCATTAGCTGAACTAATATCTGAAATGACACACTGAAAAAGTGTGTCAATTAATGTTAAACACACAAATTACTTGTACCGAAAAATAAATGAATTGTGTAATTTTGATATTATATAATATTAAACATATGAAAAAATGAGTCTTGGATATTTCGACCACGGCAATTCGTGCACGAAATGCAATATTTTGTATTATAAGTTTTGTATAAAGGTTGCTTCACACATCACCGATATCCGTCCGGCACGTCACCGATCCGAGATTTTTTATCACTGCGAAGAGCCAGTACTGTGTGAATGTGTCCGTTGAAATTAATGTAACGATATTTCTTTCACTGACACCGAATCACTGAGAGGAGAGTGACGGAGACGGACCGGTGACGTGCCGGACGGATATCGGTGATGTGTGAATCAGCCTTCATAGTTACTTTAATATCCAGGTGCAATAATATTATTGCAGTGATTTAATATTTACCTATCGATTATAGCTATAAAATTAGATAAGCTTCACGTTAAATAATTCGCATCAATTAATGAATTATGAGTATCTAAAATACGGAACTAAATTACAGGGCCAGTAGTAATAGGAATAAATGTGTTGGTTAAAATTATTGATCGCGAGGTAAGGTTTAAATTCTCCATTTTCAGATTCAGAAATATTTTGAATTGCTAGTTTTTGTGATTATTTGAAATGAAAAGTTAACGTTTTGTAGTCTTTCGTGAATTGTGGTTAATATACATGAACGAATATCATTTTCAAAGAGAATTCGGAATCTAAATCTAAAATTGATTATTACTTCTGCTATCCTATAAAAAACTATTTTCTCTCTTAAAATAGTGGTTTCAGATTAATTAATATTTATCTATTATATTATGTCAAAAGAATTCATTAGAAAATTAGACGTAATACATAGTACCATTTAAAGTTAATCCATTTTTTTTTAAATATTTCCCTAATCATCTAAACCATATTTTTTTTTTTCATTTTTGCAGTCACTTGAAATATTTCAATATATAAAAGCACATTTTTCCTATTTAAAAAAACATATTCTTTAACATTGAAAAGCATATGGAATAATTCTTTATGCTAAAAGCATATTGTCACAACCCACAACTACCTAAAGTTTGTGTGTTTAAGAAGAATGAGTAAATCGTTTCCTTGTATGATACAAAACATCCTTAGAATAATATTCTAATGGCATAATAATTACTAATAAAACCATGAATTTCTAATTACCAAATATATATAAATAATGTAAATAAATAAAGTAAAATGTACAGTATATACATTGTACCAGTATATACATCATACCAGTATATACATTATACCAGTATATACATTATACCAGTATATACATTATACCAGTATATACATCATACCAGTATATACATTATACCAGTATATACATCATACCAGTATATACATTATACCAGTATATACATTATACCAATACAATTATTAAATCAAAACAAGGTACCTATTTCGTGGACAAATGTCCAGTCTCGAAAATTACTATGTTTAATGAAATACATTAATAATGAAAGTTAAATAATAACTATTATATATATTTTTGATCGGAAAAATAGAACCGTTTGATAACTAAGAACCGAATAAATTGCTCTAGTTATTTTTAGAATTTTAAAATCCAGCAAAAAGATACCAAAATAACAGTTTGAAAAATTTCGATACTCTGCAAATTCAAAATAGATCAATATGAATTATACTGATTATTTTATATTACATTTTATAATTATTTGCTTTTTTTCAATTTGTTCCATATCACCAGATTCAATGAATGTAAATTTCTTTTCAAAACTTATTGCTTTTAAATGATTTTAATCACTAAAGTTGAAGAAAACTTCCCATCTTTTGAATAAAGTATCACCAAAAAAATGATTTAATAGTCGCAATAAGTTTACATCATAAATTGGACTCGGTCAAGAAAGATATGTTCAATTAGAGTTTAATTAACTCAACTATACAAACAAATTAATTGAGGTAGATTTCCGCTCTTTTGATGACTGAAATATGAAATAGAAATCTCCAATCTTGAACAGTTTTCAATATGTTCACATTAATTTGCAGTCAAATAAAAATGAATTATTGCAACAAAATAAGTCAGAAATTCATTCATAACAATTACCTACATTCGTACAACCATGTAAAGTAAAGGATCAATTACCAAATGCAAGTTATATTAGATTCTAATAGTAACCTACTGAAATTTGGCATCTCTCCCTATTGTTTAGTAATATTTATTGGTAATAGGAATAAGATGGAAAACATAAGAATTTGTTTCTGTAATGGCATTTAAATTCTCTCCATAGTTGACATAATAACAATTTTTTGTTTGCATTAACATATAGTATTCAAATTATATTTATTTCAATAATATTGCTATATAGGTATTATTAGGTAAGATCCATGTTATCATTTATACATAATTTAATATTTTAATTCTTTATTATATTATTGGTATCCATGACACCTGTGGGTATCATGGATACCAATTAAAATTATGAGCTACGAGGTTAAAATTATTGTTTATTATTTATCACTATTTGATTGAAAATGTACAACTATCCAATAAATCGGAACTTCTCCTAATACTATTAAAAGTCAATTATTAATTTCAATATTATTTTTAAGATAGAGCGTAAAATTCCATCTATTTTAGAGAATTGATTACTTTAAAAAAATGTTTCATAATTCAAAATTAAGTTAAATATAATTAATTCCCTAAATAATATATAATAATTCACTTAATAATATTGAACTAAAATAGTTTGTAATGCTAAAAAATAACTATTTGTTGTAATTTAAATATGCAATCGAAAAAAAGGATTTTCCAAAATAATTTAAAAAATAGGAGATAATTCAATAAAAAAGCTTTCACGCCAAATATTTGCGACACTCAATCAAATACTGTGCAACACGCTAATTACTGCTGAAATAATAGATACTAAAGATAAGTAAACTTCTCTAAGATGAAGCCTCAGAGTCCGCAAAGTCTGGAGACATCAACGAGTAGGGAGGAGAGACCAGATACCTAGCGACTGCTCCCGATGAAGGCTTGGCTTACTGTGACCGAATGTGGTGAGTTTACCTAACTATAAACACTTGCCGCCACAACACGTCAGTTCACCAATCGGGGGTTCTATGAAAATTTGGTCTCGGAACTTTTGGATTGCGGTATAAATAGTAATTACATAAACAATCATGAATAGTGCGGTGCAACAAACTAGTGGATAAACTAAACTTCATAATGGCCATTTATGTTCCGTGACCGAAATTTTCTGTTCACCTGTCCAATAGAGAATTTATACACCCCAATACTGTAAAGGGCCGTACACACGAAGAGTTTTTTAAGTCTTTCCACCAGATTTTTTGCTAAGCTCCTCCTACTTTTTCCACGAGAATATAAGAAAAAATGATAGAATTATTATTTATTTCAGTTGGTATCCATGATACCTGCAGGTATCATGGATACCAACTGATTTAAATGAATAATATCTATATCGTTTTTTCTTATATTCTCGAGGAAAAAGTAGGTGGAGCTTAGCAAAAAGTGTAGTGGAAAGACTTAAAAACCCTACGTGTGTACGGCCCTTTACAGTATTGGGACAATGTTGTCTGACGGAACTTTATTACATGTGAAGTCGAATTTCGAAAAGATTTTCTCTCTACGATGCTTCTATGAAAATACAATCATTATCTTTCGTCGGACTTCCCCGATTAAATATAACGATGATAATATATAAACTTTATATATTTTACAATAGAATATGCTCAATATTTACCTTAATCGATAGTAACATATGATCTGACGAATTTTAATTTTCCAACTATAGATTCCTGTTTCTAGGATTATTTGGATATGTATTTTTTACATTTTTTGTTTCACCTTCCTAGAGTTGGAATGAAGAATTTACTCCCCATGTTATGGTGATATATTTGTTGTTGTTATTGTTCTTATTATAGATGCTCTTGTTGTGTATTTAAGTTGTTATTCGCTTCGCAAAATTACAGAATATTATGTTTTGATCGGATTTATTTGTCATCTTGTTATTCGCATAACTCAAAAAGTATTCAACCAAATTGCCTGAAAATTGATGGAACGATTGGTCATTATCGAAGAACCATTCAATTAGATTTTGAGAGTGATATGGTCAAAGGTCAAGATCAAGGTCATCTATAACTCAATAACTCAAAAAGTATTCAACCAAATTGCCTGAAATTTGATGGAACAATTGGTGAATATTTAGGAATCATTTATTTTCATTTTGGGGGCAATCACGTCAAGGTCAATCTCTTTTGTAACTCAAGAATGATATCGCTACCACTTTTTATAAGCAGTGGCGAAGGTATGCACTCTACGGTTGCTCGTTCTAGTTATCATACTTTCCTTTCTGTCAAAAATACTTATGAAAAATATATAAATAAAATAAATCCAGATGCCGAGTGATTATTATTTTGGTTAGGTTTTTTTTAAAATTTAGGTTTGTGATTCAATATTCTATTTTCCTATTTATTTACTTTGAAAAATAAAACGAACATGAAAGGATAGATTGAAAAAGCGTCTGCCATTAGCATTTATTACAATACTAGTTCAATTTTTTCTTTGACGGTTTAAGTGGGTCGCAGTATTCCCGGTGTGAAGTGTCCGATACGGTGGTGCGACACAAGATGGCGTATTTACAATCTTCGTCACATCCCTCCGCCATGTACGGGGCAGCGTTCTTGTAATAATTTCTGAAAAAATATTGTGACCGAATAGAATTTTTTGACGAATTGAATGATATTAACGACACAGAAAATTTAAAATACTGAAACAGCTATAGAAAATTTAAAAATTCTTCTATAATGGTAGTCATAAATACCAAACCAATTCAGAACTGCTCTAACGGTGAAGAACATTCGTACAATATATATTTACAGTCAATATAAATTATTAAAATTCATAATAATATCGAAATAATGTTGTTATGGGAAAAGAAGATATTCCAGAGAAACTGACTTGAAGTAGAGGTCGAATTCTGGACTTCCTTCTGGAATCATTGCGTTGAAGAAGGCAAGATGTGACTCTGGACTGAGATCTGTCATACTGCGAAAAAAGAAAACAATTGTAAATGTGTAAATAAACAGTAGCCGATATGAAACAGTAGCTGATCTTTTCAGTGTACCGTGTCATTCAGAAGGATTGACACGGTACACTGAAAAGATCCTTCTTCCTATCAAAAACTGAGTTTCTTTTAGTAACTTGCTGTTGGCAATTGTTTTTTTTCCGAGCAATTGTCTTCCGAGCAATTTTTTTTCGAGCAATTGTTGTTCGAGCAATTGTTTTCGAGCAATTGTCTTTCGAGCAATTTTTTTTCGAGCAATTGTCGTTCGAGCAATTGTTCATTCGAGCAATTGTTTTCGAGCAATTGGTTTTCGAGCAGTTGTTTTCGAGCAATTGTCTTTCGAGCAATTGACTTTCGAGCAATTGTCTTTCGAGCAATTGTCTTTTGAGCAATTATCTTTCGAAAAATTGTTTTCGAGCAATTGTTTTCGAGCAACTGTCTTTCGAGCAATTGTTTTCGAGCAATTGTTTTCGAGCAATTGTTTTCGAGCAATTGTTTTGGAGCAATTGTTTTCGAGCAATTGTTTTGGAGCAATTGTTTTCGAGCAATTGTTTTGGAGCAATTGTTTTCGATTAATTGTTTTGGAGCAATTGTCTTTCAAGCAATTGTCTTTCTAGCAATTTACCTTGAACCATATTAAGAATACATCTCAGCTCTCTTTACTTTGAATCAAACTTACAGGGCAACTACTAATTCAAACGACTCCCACAGTAGTCGGAAAGTGTCTTTAATGCTCCTTAAACATACTATCTAACAGGGTAACATATCATATAACGCTATAATAACCTACGGATTAACTTACTTGTACTCCTCTCTCGCGGTGTACAACAGTTCGAATTTGGCTTCCATGTTCTGGTTGGCCACTTCCAAATTCATGAACCAGTTTTCATGATCCAAAACAGTCTGTAAAGAACAGAGCAAAATAAGAACAGAGCAAAATAAGAACAGAGCAAAATAAGAACAGAGCAAAATAAGAACAGAGCAAAATAAGATCAGAGCAAAATATCATACATAATGGAAATTATTGTATTTTAAAACGTTTTTTTAAATGATATCAACAGACGACTGTTAATTGGTGTTGAATGTGTGGAACTATTATACAAATTATATGAAATAAATTATTCTACAATGTACATTTTTGGTCATATTAGGAAATAAATGATTAGTGTATAGAATTTTAATTCGTTATTTTAATTGGTATCCATGATTCCAGCGGGTATCATGGATACCAATTAAAGTAACTACTTAAAATGTTAGAAAAAACTTATATGATGAAAATGCGGAACTAATCCTAGTTTTCATTGTATAACAATATAATATATTTGAGTATCAAATGACATCAAGAAGGACTAATATTTCTGTTTAAATGGACATACGTAAGTGGCTCCATCTCTGTCCCCGTCCACATGGTAGACTTTGTAGCCAGGGTTTAGGTTGGAGTAGGTAGTCTGACTCTGAGCCACAAAACCTATCTTCATGACACTGTCGGGGATCTCTGGGTTGAAGAAAAGCTGGAAATGGTCTTTGTGGGTATGTCCGTAGAATATACCAGCAATGCTATCCTCGTACCTAGAGAGAGAGAGAGTGGAGAGAGAGAGGTCTGAAGTGAATAAGCCTGACATAAAAGAAATACTTGAAATATTTTATTTGCACACCTCCAAATACTGCAAACAAATCAAATATCTATTAAAACGTTGAAGACTTCTTCCTCTTCAGTACAAATTGACTAAAATGAAATTCATCATTAATACCAATGAAAATTGTAAAATAAATATACCACAATTAAGTATTAGGTACCTGTGAATGATTTTATTATATTCATGACTCCATGTGTAGCCACAGTCATCATGACCGGAAGGAATGTGACTAATGATGTAGGCATAGACTCCATCATCCTCTGCCTTCTGCAACTCCTTCGCCATCCAGTCCAGGACTTCGCCAGGGTCGTGAGAGTCGTGCAGCAACCACCTGTGAGTGGTATATAAGGATACAATATGGAAAAAGGATTTACGTTCTCCTTAAGACGATCTACGTTCTCCTGAAGATGATTCACGTTCTCCTGAAGATGATTTACGCTCTCCTGAAGATGATTTACGTTCTCCTTAAGATGATTTACGTTCTCCTGAAGATGATTTACGTCTCCCTGAAGATGATTTACGTCTTCCTAAAGATGATTTAAGTCTTCCTGAAGATGATTTGCGTCCTCCTGAAGATGATTTACGTTCTCCTTAAGATGATTTACGTTCTCCTGAAGATGATTTACGTTCTCCTTAAGATGATTTACGTTCTCCTGAAGATGATTTACGTCTCCCTGAAGATGATTTACGTCTTCCTAAAGATGATTTAAGTCTTCCTGAAGATGATTTGCGTCCTCCTGAAGATGATTTACGTCCTCCTGAAGATGATTTACGTCTCCCTGAAGATGATTTACGTCTTCCTGAAAATGATTTGCGTCCTCCTGAAGATGATTTACGTCCTCCTGAAGATGATTTACGTTCTCCTGAAGACGATTTACGTCTCCCTGAAGACGATTTACGTTCTCCTGTAGATGATTTTCGTCTTAAGGGAAGATGATTTACGTTCTCCTGTAGATGATTTACGTTCTCCTGAAGACGATTTACGCCCTCCTTAACGTATAGTATAGCAAAAGTTTGGGTTAAAAAGTTTACTAAACAAGTTAAGTCGATATTCGAAATTGAAACAAAAATTCAATTCAAATAACAATCTAATCCCTATCAATCTTTGGAATACATTTCATAAGGTTGAATGATATACATACAAGATCACTTACCAGTTGTATCCATAACAATAGTTTGTGTTTACTGATAGAATACGAAGATCTGAGAATATCTGCAATTAGATAGAGATACATTTAGTATAATTAGTGATGAAAGTGAAGAAGTTATCAACTCGTATAATGTCTTAATGGGACGAAATCTTAAGGAAGTTTATGGAACTATTGACTATTTCATATGTTGGAGTTTAAACTGATTCAATGAAAGTTATTTGTGTACACAATGAGAGTAACTCCTCTATAGTGAATGAATTAGGATGTAGCCTCTATAGTGAACAAATTACTTTAGTATGCCATAAAATAGCCATTCCTTTGATTCAAAGGAATTTGTTCACTATACAGGGTACATCCTAACAGTCCTAACTCATTCACTATAGAGGAGTTCACTATATAGGAGTTAACTTTATAGGAGTTCACTATAGAGGAGTTCACTATAGAAGAGTTCACTATATAGGAGTTAAATATATAGGAGTTAAATATATAGGAGTTCAATATATAGGAGTTCACTATAGAGGAGTTCACTATAGAGGAGTTCACTATATAGGAGTTAACTATAGAGAAGATCACTATACAGGATTTCACTATAGAGGAGCTCAAGTGTATAATAAAAGTAACTGCAATAATAGTACCTCTGTTACATAATAGGCGGAGTACATAATGGAATCGGCAACATCAGCAGGCAGCCAAGTCTGCCACAGGGTAGAGATTTCGTCATATAGCCAAGAGATATCAAACTCATTGTCAATGTAAGGTTGAGGGAATCTGTAAATAATATCTCAATGATTATGCATCAAAGTATCCTAATACAAATCATTTGATAAATACCAAACCTACGCATTAACTGGATGAGCCTCGTGGTTGCCAATGGCTGGAAAAACTGGAATGTTTGGGAAGAATTGCTGAACCATTTCAACAGCCTCACGAATTGTCTCCAGGTTGAAAGCCTCTGACGTGTTCCAGACATTGTGTGGCACGATGTCTCCAGTCCAAATGATGAAAGAGATATCAGGGTGCGTCTCCAGGACGTGGGTATAGAGAGCCTCCAGCATCCAGCGAGGAGAATCGCACTCTCTGTAGTCGCCCCAGAAACCGGCAGCGTCTTCGGGATCTACCAATGGACCTGGTGTAGGTAGGAAGAAATGAGTTTTGAAAACTAACATATAAGATGATGTCAACAATAAACAATATTCAAGTATCTACCAATAATAATTTATGAGATACAAATGTTTGAAAAGTAGACACCAGTAAAATTGACTGCTTGGTAGCTGTAGTTTTAGTGACCTGATAAGGCGCTATGTACTCACCACTCTCCTCATGACAGCAGAAGTACTTATCCTCGCAGTTAGCATTTGATCCTGGTTTGTAGTATTTGTCGTAGTGAGTATCAGCTAAGTGAAGTACTTTGATGATTGGCACATCCTGTCATGAAACGTCTTTTAAAAACTAGTGTTTTATTTAATAGAACAATAGTTTTTTGAGAAAAAAAATACATTGGGGTCTCCCCACCATACTTGATATAATATATTAGTTATGGTGGGGAGACCCTAATTTATTCTCCTAGAGCCCCACCGTATTCCTCTCTCTAAGTATAGGGAAATTTATATAGCAGTTATTCAATTTATCAATGACAAGTTGAGTAAAATCGAAGTTATATTGTAAATATACTAAAAACTGGACAAATAATTGAAATTAATATTAAGAAAAAATCAGATAAATGTTTTGAATTAGAACCAGATTAGTATATAATAGTTAGAGATTAGTTAGTTAGTTAAATATTAGTTAGTTTTCTTACAGAAGGAATATCAGGAGCAGTGTTGTTCGGTTTGGGTACATCAGGCATCTCAACTTCCCAAACCCGTTCAGGGTTGTTCGAATGACAGTTCTGTCCGACGAAAACGGTACCGCAAATATCTTTTCCAGTGAGTCCGTCAGTATTTTGTATAATCCACGTTAATTGTGGCTGTAAGAATAAAAAAAATACATTTATGTTTAGAATTGATGAATTATTATGTTTGAATATGATAGAATTTGAAGATTTTAATTTAAAAAAAAATGAAAAATATTAATCTTTGAACATGTCTGAACGTGTTTGATCATGTCTGTTGGAACATTTAATATTTATACTAAGAGAAATACTTCCTATATCACATGTTAGGTTATAAATGAACATTTCAATTGCAGAATAAATACCTTAGCAATTTCAATAAAATTTTCACAGAAGGCAGGTGACGATATGTTGAAATCGATGCAGAAGTCGATGGTCATATTGAAGATGACGTCAAAAGAAGCACCTGTTATATCACACTTAGTTATATAGTTCTGTTCTTATTATATTCTGCTTCTTTAGCATAAGTGTTTAAACAAATTTATCTGACTCAGTACCTAATATGTATTACATTTTTCTTTTCTCATACGATAGTTCAGAGTGCAACCTGTATAATATAACCATGACGCTAGCTGCCTAGCACATGAAGAAGTTAGTGTTCTGAAGATAGTCTTAGATAATACACTCAGTATTGTTCACTCTTTTTAATCACTTAAATATATCTCTACCATTAACGAGTAATAACTACTGTTCATTTAACCTATGCTTAACAGCACCTTCGTCTACAGAGGTCAGAATCTCATCGAAAGCTGCGGCACAGGCTCCACACACGAAGAGACCTTGTTCTTCTGAGTCTCCGCCCCAAATAATGTCTCTATTCAGTAGGAAGTCTTCAAGATTCAAATCTACAAATATGAGAAAGGATCACAATGCCAACAATTATAATCATAAAGTGTGCAGTGCAACAAACTAGCGGATACACAAAACTACACCAAATGATGAAATCGAATGAGGGATTGCAACATACTAATTAATAGTCAAGATTCAAATTTACAAATGAGAGAACATCACAATACGAACAACTATATTTTATACCTTTGTAATTGACTTTGTAATGCCGTCAAAAGTGAAGGCATATTTACTATATAAATTTTATGGACACTGATGGTAGTTCAATTTGTGTAATAATTTATTTATTTATTGAACTGATATCAGAATAATTTCATATCCATGTTACGATCTATTTTACCAACGTATTAATAGGTTTAGTGTGACGGACAGACAGACAGAATCCGCTTTTTAATCATTGATTTACTTTGTAAGTGATATTGTGTTCCATATTTTACAAAATGCGAAGCTTATTAAATATGCAGTGAGAAGTAGAATTTATACATTTATAAGAGACTGTTTTAATTGATAGTTTTTAGTGCATGTATACGTATGAGAGCAACCCAATGAAAAATCCTGTGATGGGCCGTTAGAAGATTAAGAAGGAATTAGGAACCTCAATTTCTCCTTAAAGTAATATTCTTACAATGAATATTAATTTAAATGATTGTTTCTTCCTTTATAATAATTAATTGATAATATATTTTGATAAATGATTGAGTAAATATCTTCATATTTGATAGTATATGAAAACATATACAGTCAATATATATTAGTTAATGTAGCAATTAATGGATATAAGTTTTTAAATTAAGTTGCTGTTATTCGACAATCTCTTTTTATAGTATTTAATCTCTTAAAATGAGTGTTAAAACCTATTTTCTGAACGATAAAGAATTAGAATCTCATCTCACCAGAAAGAATTTGCAATATAGAGTCACCGAATTTTCCCGCTTGGAAAGATTCCACCGCATTGTCAATAATGGAGTCACCATCTGATCCATCCAGTGACTCAGTGGCAACAGCTGAAAGAAACAATAACCTTGATTGCTACTGTAGAACTCCTCTATAGTAAACTCCTCTATAGTTAACTCCTCTATAGTGAACTCCTCTATAGTGAACTCCTCTATAGTGAACTACTCTATAGTGAACTCTTCTATAGTGAACTCCTCTATAGTGAACTCCTCTATAGTGAACTCCTCTATAGTGAACTCTTCTATAGTGAACTCCTATATAGTGAACTCCTCTATAGTGAACTCCTCTATAGTGAACTCCTCTATAGTGAACTCCTCTATAGTGAATTCCTCTATAGTGAATTCCTCTATAGTGAATTCCTCTATAGTGAATTCCTCTATAGTGAAATCCTCTATAGTGAACTCCTCTATAGTGAACTCCTCTATAGTGAACTCCTCTATAGTGAACTCCTCTATAGTGAACTCCTCTATAGTGAACTCCTCTATAGTGAACTCCTCTATAGTGAACTCCTCTATAGTGAACTCCTCTATAGTGAAATCCTCTATAGTGAACTCCTCTATAGTGAACTCCTCTATAGTGAACTCCTCTATAGTGAACTCCTCTATAGTGAACTCCTCTATGGTGAACTACTCTATAGTGAACTCCTCTATAGTGAACTCCTCTATAGTGAACTCTTCTATAGTGAACTCCTATATAGTGAACTCCTCTATAGTGAACTCCTCTATAGTGAACTACTCTATAGTGAACTCTTCTATAGTGAACTCCTCTATAGTGAACTCCTCTATAGTGAACTCCTCTATAGTGAACTCTTCTATAGTGAACTCCTATATAGTGAACTCCTCTATAGTGAACTCCTCTATAGTGAACTCCTCTATAGTGAACTCCTCTATAGTGAATTCCTCTATAGTGAATTCCTCTATAGTGAATTCCTCTATAGTGAATTCCTCTATAGTGAATTCCTCTATAGTGAACTCCTCTATAGTGAACTCCTCTATAGTGAACTCCTCTATAGTGAACTCCTCTATAGTGAACTCCTCTATAGTGAAATCCTCTATGGTGAACTCCTCTATAGTGAACTCCTCTATAGTGAACTCCTCTATGGTGAACTACTCTATAGTGAACTCTTCTATAGTGAACTCCTCTATAGTGAACTCTTCTATAGTGAACTCCTGTATAGTGAACTCCTCTATAGTGAACTCCTCTATAGTGAATTAATCTATAGTGAATTCCTCTATAGTGAATTCCTCTATAGTGAACTCCTCTATAGTGAACTTCTTTATAGTGAACTCCTCTATAGTGAGCTCCTCTATAGTGAACTCCTCTATAGTGAACTCCTCTATAGCGAACTCCTCTATAGTGAAATCCTCTATGGTGAACTCCTCTATAGTGAACTCCTCTATAGTGAACTCCTCTATGGTGAACTACTCTATAGTGAACTCTTCTATAGTGAACTCCTCTATAGTGAACTCTTCTATAGTGAACTCCTCTATAGTGAACTCCTCTATAGTGAAATCCTCTATGGTGAACTCCTCTATAGTGAACTCCTCTATAGTGAACTCCTCTATAGTGAACTCCTCTATAGTGAAATCCTCTATAGTGAACTCCTCTATAGTGAACTCCTCTATAGTGAACTCCTCTATAGTGAACTCCTCTATGGTGAACTACTCTATAGTGAACTCTTCTATAGTGAACTCTTCTATAGTGAACTCTTCTATAATGAACTCCTCTATAGTGAATTCCTCTATAGTGAATTCCTCTATAGTGAATTCCTCTATAGTGAATTCCTCTATAGTGAATTCCTCTATAGTGAACTCCTCTATAGTGAACTCCTCTATAGTGAACTCCTCTATAGTGAACTCCTCTATAGTGAACTCCTCTATAGTGAAATCCTCTATGGTGAACTCCTCTATAGTGAACTCCTCTATAGTGAACTCCTCTATGGTGAACTACTCTATAGTGAACTCTTCTATAGTGAACTCCTCTATAGTGAACTCTTCTATAGTGAACTCCTATATAGTGAACTCCTCTATAGTGAACTCCTCTATAGTGAATTAATCTATAGTGAATTCCTCTATAGTGAATTCCTCTATAGTGAACTCCTCTATAGTGAACTCCTCTATAGTGAACTTCTCTATAGTGAACTCCTCTATAGTGAGCTCCTCTATAGTGAACTCCTCTATAGTGAACTCCTCTATAGTGAACTCCTCTATAGTGAAATCCTCTATGGTGAACTCCTCTATAGTGAACTCCTCTATAGTGAACTCCTCTATGGTGAACTACTCTATAGTGAACTCTTCTATAGTGAATTCCTCTATAGTGAACTCTTCTATAGTGAACTCCTCTATAGTGAACTCCTCTATAGTGAAATCCTCTATGGTGAACTCCTCTATAGTGAACTCCTCTATAGTGAACTCCTCTATAGTGAAATCCTCTATGGTGAACTCCTCTATAGTGAACTCCTCTATAGTGAACTCCTCTATAGTGAACTCCTCTATAGTGAACTCCTCTATAGTGAGCTCCTCTATAGTGAACTCCTCCATAGTGAACTCCTCTATAGTGAACTCCTCTATAGTGAACTCCTATATAGTGAACTCCTCTATAGTGAACTCCTCTATAGTAAACTCCTCTATAGTGAACTCCTCTATAGTGAACTCCTCTATAGTGAACTCCTCTATAGTGAACTCCTCTATAGTGAACTCTTCTATAGTGAACTCCTCTATAGTGAACTCCTCTATAGTGAACTCCTCCATAGTGAACTCCTCTATAGTGAACTCCTCTATAGTGAACTCCTCTATAGTAAACTCTTCTATAGTGAACTCCTCTATAGTGAACTCCTCTATAGTGAATTCCTCTATAGTGAACTCCTCTATAGTGAACTCCTCTATAGTGAACTCCTCTATAGTGAACTCCTCCATAGTGAACTCCTCTATAGTGAACTCCTCTATAGTGAACTCCTCTATAGTTAACTCCTCTATAGTGAACTCCTCCATAGTGAACTCCTCTATAGTGAACTCCTCTTTAGTGAACTCCTCCATAGTGAACTTCTCTATAGTGAACTCCTCTATAGTGAACTCCTCTATAGTGAGCTCCTCTATAGTGAACTCCTCCATAGTGAACTCCTCTATAGTGAACTCCTCTATAGTGAACTCCTCCATAGTGAACTCCTCTATAGTGAACTCCTCTATAGTGAACTCCTCTATAGTGAACTCTTCTATAGTGAACTCTTCTATAGTGAACTCCTCTATAGTGATCTCCTCTATAGTGAACTCCTCTATAGTGAACTCCTCTATAGTGAACTCCTCTACAGTGAACTCCTCTATAGTGAACTCCTCTATAGTGAACTCCTCCATAGTGAACTCCTCTATAGTGAACTCCTCTATAGTGAACTCCTCTATAGTGAACTCTTCTATAGTGAACTCCTCTATAGTGAACTCCTCTATAGTGAACTCCTCTATAGTGAACTCCTCTATAGTGAACTCTTCTATAGTGAATTCCTCTATAGTGAACTCCTCTATAGTGAACTCCTCTATAGTGAACTCTTCTATAGTGAACTCCTCTATAGTGAACTCCTCTATAGTGAACTCCTCTATAGTGAACTCCTCTATAGTGAACTCTTCTATAGTGAATTCCTCTATAGTGAACTCCTCTATAGTGAACTCCTCTATAGTGAACTCCTCTATAGTGAACTCCTCTATAGTGAACTCCTCCATAGTGAACTCCTCTATAGTGAACTCCTCTATAGTGAACTCCTCTATAGTGAACTCTTCTATAGTGAACTCTTCTATAGTGAACTCCTCTATAGTGATCTCCTCTATAGTGAACTCCTCTATAGTGAACTCCTCTATAGTGAACTCCTCTACAGTGAACTCCTCTATAGTGAACTCCTCTATAGTGAACTCCTCCATAGTGAACTCCTCTATAGTGAACTCCTCTATAGTGAACTCCTCTATAGTGAACTCTTCTATAGTGAACTCCTCTATAGTGAACTCCTCTATAGTGAACTCCTCTATAGTGAACTCCTCTATAGTGAACTCTTCTATAGTGAATTCCTCTATAGTGAACTCCTCTATAGTGAACTCCTCTATAGTGAACTCCTCTATAGTGAACTCCTCTATAGTGAATGTAGAGTCTACTACGCCAAATAGTGAACAAATTTTCCATAGTCTGTCATAAAATGGCTATCAGTTTTTCTAAAACTAATAGCCATTTTATGACAGGCAAACAAAAATTTGTTTACTATACGGAGAATTCTCTTACTCAGGATTCTAGAATCACTGTATGGGAAGGAGGAGTCCCACTGTATAGACTCTAAGAAAGGATTATCTGTAATGATCTGTTACAGTTAGTTTACTAATTTCACATTTCCAAAAGGAAATTTACCTAATTGTAATGCCTGTAGAATTTAGATATTTTAAAATTTGTCATGGTACAGGACGAAAAATTAGTATGATTTGAAAATAATGGTAAATTAGAAAACAGTGGTTCGTGAAACTTTTTCTCCAAAAGTACATCATCACATTAGAAACTCTGCATTATTGATCAAATAATCTGTATTATTATTATCATTAGTACATTATTACAATGATTTTTTTCTCTGAAGCTGTAACATTATCTATTTTTTTACAGTATAACTCCTCTATAATAAAATACGACTAGTTCACTATATAGAGTCATAGACCATAGAGCTTTGTATAGGAATCAAGATATGCATATGTCACTGATGCATTGAAGACAATTTATATCTATATTGACGAATAAATTCATTATAGTGAGGGACCTGCTAATCAGGATGATTCACTATACACGATTTCACTATAGAGGAGATGTTCTGGTGAAACTCCTATTTAACTCAATAGCTAGTTAAATTTTCATAAATTTTTAGTCATTGTTGTGAATTTTATAGCGATTTTATTGATGGGTGGTGAAAATGGCCTTGCGTGAAATGTCAGCAAACAAACAATGAAGTAATTTAAAACATAACGACTGATTTATTAGACAACAACCCATTAATAAAATAGTTCTATTTCCAGGTTCTTAAAGCATTCAAATAACTATTCCTTATAAATTATTGACAATATGGAGAGATGTGTTTAAGTACAGAAAGGAAGGCACAAGTTTATATTTTAAAAAGGGTCGTTCAGGCCACCATTACAAAATGAAAGTCACAGTGATGGTTTCAATTTCCACAGTGGTAAAGTCGTCAAAGTTAAATTAGGACGATATTTTGATGACCAAATTCCTGAATGCTCTGATTGAATAAGTAAGTAATCAGAGCATTCAGGAATTTGGTCATCATAATATCCATCCTAATCTTAAAGGTCCTCTCCAGGCTCCGGGAAAAAAATGAGTTTATTACATAATACAATAGAACTAAGATCTACGATCATTATTTTGCAAACCGCATACAATTCGGTTCAGTATATATTTCATAATTTGTTTTTAAAGTTTTTTAATACTCTGTGAGCAACAATTGAGCGAATCACTAATCTGATGCTCAAGAAAAAGATTGTACACTCTTTGTTTTGATTTCAAATTTGAATTTTATAAACAAACCATGCGCTTTCGGCCTTCATTCAAATTATTTTAGATATTAATTGTTTCCTAAAGTATATAAACGTTTCTATTCTAAGTTCGTTCAATTTTATACCTTTACACGAATATTAAATGGATTTATTAAACCTAATACCTAGTTGACAATCAAAACAAATGGTGTACTACATTCTTTTTCTTGAGGCTGAAAATTTTTTAAATTAGTAAGCCGGAAGAAGTAAAATAGGTTTTGTAGAGTTTTAATTTTAAAAATCTTTAAAAGCATATAAAATTAAAAATACGCTACCAAATTCGATGCAGTTTGCAGCAAAATGATAAGGAACATTAGCCTCGTTGAATAAAGCAATAAAAATATTTGCTTGGAGGGGACCTTTAACATAACAAACATGTCTTTGCAAGAACCAGTTGAGATATTTAATTCATTTAATTCATTTTGAGATATTTAATTCATTTAATTCATTTTGAGATATTTAATTCATTTAATTCATTTTGAGATATTTAATTCATTTAATTCATTTTGAGATATTTAATTCATTTAATTCATTTTGAGATATTTAATTCATTTAATTCATTTTGAGATATTTAATTCATTTAATTCATTTTGAGATATTTAATTCATTTAATTCATTTTGAGATATTTAATTCATTTAATTCATTTTGAGATATTTAATTCATTTCTCTAAACAAAATTACTTCTATTTTCTAAAAAGGAGTTGCTGAACAAAATTGATTTAATTTTCATATCTTGTGACCTGATGGACCCTTGTTAAAATTAAAATTTGTGTCTTCATTTGTGTAAGTAAATACATTTCTCAGGATCGCAATATTTTATAAAAGGAATAGTTTTCAAATGCTGTTAATAAATGGAAATATATCAGTTTTATTGTGAGGTTGTTGTGTAATAGATATTTTTATGCTTCAATTTGCCACATTGTCCGTTTGCTGACATTTCGCGCAAAGCCATTTTCACCACCCAATAATAAAATCATTATAATATTCACAAAAATGAAAAATAAATTATGAAAATTTTACTGAAGATGGAAAAAAGGTCAACAAACAAAATGATACCTAAAATAAAACTGTATTTTTAGTAGTTGTTGGAATATACTAATTTAAAGTTGGGTACACTTTTTTCTGGGACACCCTGTATAATGAACTATAACTATGTCACTATTTAGAGCTTACTTCATTATGTGTAGGTCTTGGGAGTTAAGAGATGCATAGAAAACTGAAGGCCGCTTTATGGTAGACTATACAAAATATGTCCATTATACAGAGTACTTCATTACTCAGGACTCTACAACAGTAGAACTCCTCTATAGTGAATAAAATTTCTTTAGTCTGCCATAAAATTGCCATCAGTTTTCTAAAACTGATGACAATTTATCGCAAACTAAAAAAAAATTCCACTATTCAAGCTACATCCTAACGATCATTCACAACACAGGAGTTCACTATAGAGGAGTTCTACTGTCTCAGGATGGTTCACTATACAGGACTTCATTAGAGAGGAGTTGTACAGTAGTCGTTTATTTTAACTCATTTTATGCATTTGTTTCTAGTTCAAGTAAAGGCTCACCCAAAGTCAGTAGAAGTGCCACTAAGGCAGCGGTGTAGTCAATGGACTTCATTTTCCCCAACTGATAGAGAATGTGTTCAACTACCACCTTTCGATGGGAGTGCAGACACCTGGCACATACCTCTGTTGTTATGTTCGTGCAACTTATTTACAGTCTATTAATACCCTATTGGAAAATTTGAATCACTTTCGTTTTTTGATCGGTGATCATTTAATCTATTTATAATCGATCAGAGATCATCCATGAACGATGATATAAGTTATTCGACGAATTGTTAATGAAAATCATTCATAATCTTACCTCTGATATATCTACTCCCAGTTATGATGTCTGTAATTATGATAGTCATTAGTGGATGATCTATCAGATACAAATTTTCCAAATGGGTATACATATAATAAATAGTCTATTTTACAGTCATATGACTGTTGATCTAGTTACTGTATCTGTATCGGTCATGGTATCTCACTAGATGTAAACAATTTGTTGATAAATAATATGACTACAGTGGAACCCATGGAAGGTAGAGCAAATTACAGGCAAAGCTCGTACAGCGTCAGTATATGTACCTGAAAAAGAGGTCGCTATACAGATCTAGCGTTCACTGCAGAGTCACATCATAATTAGTTCAGTTGGGCATATAAGTTTTGTAAGTTTTCTTTAACAGCATTTCAAAGAAACTCTAGTTAGGGTGAACAATCTCAGATTAGTATTATTAAATAAAAAATTCAATGAAAGTCTCATAATATTTATATAACTTACTTATATAAATGTATGAAAAAATAAGGTAGGTAATATAAAACACAAGGATGTTAGCAATTAAACAGATATATGAAGTACGTGAAAATATAGGAAAGATAGACTTATTTTTAATTTCTATAGAACTTTTCTAATCGAAGAAAATGTATAGGAAAAGGGTAACAATATCAAATTACTGGGAATTTAAAAAACAACCTCAAGCATTGATTGTAAATTGGTAGATTCCCAGTTTGCGTAATTGCGTCTCTATAAAATATTAATTGACAGTTATAAAAGCTAGTATCTTAACCATCTTAAATATTTGAAATTGAAGTTCAGCAAATTTAATACTAATATAGTTTTGAAAAAATTGAAATCTATATATATATTTGCTTTTAAATGGTTATCACATGTAAGAAAATTATAAATTTACGATTTCCCCCTTCCTAATTCGCATCCCTAAATGAAATAGGGACGCGAACTAGAAATTTACCTTAAATTGTAATACCTCTGAATATAATCAATGTATGACTAGATACTTGGTAGACGAATAAAATATTTGTTAATCATATAATAAAAAGAGGTCGTTGTAAGAGCAGATGGCCCTTATTAGAACGGATAATTTTTGTCCTTCGATCGTAACGGGTGTCCATAAGATCATCCGTTTTACGAGCCTAACCTATATAGTTCCCACGTATTGTGACGGGTCTACGTTCTGGTAAACCAATTTCTACATTAGTACTAATTTCCTTTAAAAAGTCTTCTTGGTCTAGCACTGCGGAAAATAGATTTTTGTATTTATATTTGGAGGCAAAGGTAGTGAATGGAACAAAAGGATACGAAACAAACAATTCATTTTGAAATGAATTAACAGACTGCATTTTACCACAAAAATTTTCCAACTGTAATATGCAAAATAAATATTTTTAAACGTAGCTATATGCAAAAGTGTCCTATGCACATTAACACTTCCTATTGTATGCATTTTCTTTCATGATTTTTACTTTAGTTTAATTTAAAACAGTCACCTATATTTACCCAAGTTTGTGCCACTAGGAGACCCAGGATTCGGTAAGGATAGTCATTATATTTATATCTTTAGTACATGATGGTTGACTGGCTCTCTAACTAAGCAATCAATCAATTCCGTAATTCAGTTATTTTGAATAATTTTGTCTTCTGCTCTTCATCCTTCATCCTCGTCCTTGGTTTTCTTTTTTAAACAAAATATAGTTCCTTTGTTTTAAATTGAATATTTTATGAGCGTTATTAGTGTTCAACTTTTAGTACATGTTTGATAGGTAGAGATTCATAATGATGATATACAGTGATTGATCGGAGTGCTTTTACAAAAAGCTATACTCCTAGGCTCTCACCAACAGACAAGTGAGACAACAGTATCTAAGACTAAAAGCTGAGCGGCGCACCACATTACGGCGCACTACAATACGAACATACGGCACACCACTGTACATTCTTCTATCAATGATTTCAACATAATTGTCTGTTATGTAGTTTGTAGTACTGCACACTTCATGATTGTTTAATGACCTGGCAGGGGGCCAGTCTGTATTTGGTGCACAACCAGTCTCACTCTCAGGCAGTCTGCAGAATATGTCTCTTCTCTCGAGTCTCTTAACTAGAGATTATAATTTGAGAGAGAGTTACTCTCTGACTCTCAGCAGCAGATTCAGAATCTCCCGCAGTTAAATTAATGGTAACATCGGAATTAATTCAAAATTTCCCGCAGCAAACCAAAATTAATGGTAACATAGGAATTAGTTCATTATCTCCCGCAGAGATCTCCAATTTCTAAAATTCAATCAAGAACTCCCGGTGAGAGTCTTGGAAAAATGTTCTATATTCTGCAGTCTGGGTGCACAAAATCTCACTGACTTTATCAAAAAGCTGAAAAAATCCACCATAAATTTCCATTAATTTGGCTGATCTACCAACATTTTCCCAATTTATCGGTCCTACGAATAACCCAAATGAACCCAAATGAACCCAAATGAAACCTAAATGAACCCAAATGAAACCAAATGAAACCAAATGAACCCAAATGAAACCAAATGAACCCAAATGAAACCAAATGAAACCCAAATAAAGTCCTACGAATGACCCAAATGAACCCAAATGAACCCAAATGAACCCAAATGAAACCTAAATGAACCCAAATGAAACCAAATGAACCCAAATGAAACCAAATGAAACCCAAATAAAGTCCTACGAATAACCCAAATGAACCCAAATGAAAGCAAATGAACCCAAATGAACCCAAATGAACCCCAATGAAACCAAATAAACCCAAATGAACCCAAATGAAACCAAATGAAACCAAATGAAACCAAATGAAACCCAAATGAACCCAAATGAAGTCCAACGAATAACCCAAATGAACCCAAATGAAACCAAATGAAACCAAATGAACCCAAATGAAAGCCAAATGAACCCAAATGAAACCCAAATAAAGTCCTACGAATAACCCAAATAACCTAATGAACCCAAATGAAACCAAATGAAACCCAAATGAACCCAAATGAAGTCCAACGAATAACCCAAATGAACCCAAATGAAACCAAATGAAACCAAATGAACCCAAATGAACCCAAATGAAACCCAAATGAATTCCTACGAATAACCCAAATGAACCCAAATGAAACCAAATGAACCCAAATGAACCCAAATGAAACTCAAATGAACCCAAATGAAACCCAAATGAATTCCTACGAATAACCCAAATGAACCCAAATGAAACCAAATGAACCCAAATGAAACCAAATGAACCCAAATGAACCCAAATGAAACTCAAATGAACCCAAATGAACCCAAATGAAACCCAAATGAATTCCTACGAATAACCCAAATGAACCCAAATGAAACCAAATGAACCCAAATGAACCCAAATGAAACCAAATGAACCCAAATGAACCCAAATGAAACCAAATGAACCCAAATGAACCCAAATGAAACCCAAATGAAACCAAATGAATCCAAATGAAACCCAAATAAAGTCCTACGAATAACCCAAATAACCTAATGAACCCAAATGAAACCAAATGAAACCCAAATGAACCCAAATGAAGTCAAACGAATAACCCAAATGAACCCAAATGAAACCAAATGAAACCAAATGAACCCAAATGAAACCCAAATGAACCCAAATGAAACCAAATGAACCCAAATGAAACCAAATGAACCCAAATGAAACCAAATGAACCCAAATGAAACCCAAATAAAGTCCTACGAATAACCCAAATAACCTAATGAACCCAAATGAAACCCAAATGAACCCAAATGAAGTCCAACGAATAACCCAAATGAACCCAAATGAAACCAAATGAACCCAAATGAACCCAAATGAAACCCAAATGAACCCAAATGAAACCCAAATGAACCCAAATGAAACCCAAATGAATTCCTACGAATAACCCAAATGAACCCAAATGAACCCAAATGAAACTCAAATGAACCCAAATGAACCCAAATGAAACCCAAATGAACCCAAATGAATTCCTACGAATAACCCAAATGAAACCAAATGAACCCAAATGAAACTCAAATGAACCCAAATGAACCCAAATGAAACCCAAATGAACCCAAATGAATTCCTACGAATAACCCAAATGAACCCAAATGAACCCAAATGAAACCAAATGAACCCAAATGAAACCAAATGAACATAAAAACGAACAACCCAAATGAAGCAGAAACAACCCAAATGAAGCAGAAACAACCCAAATGAAGCAGAAACAACCCAAATGAAGCAGAAACAACCCAAATGAAGCAGAAACAACCCAAATGAAGCAGAAACAACCCAAATGAAGCAGAAACAACCCAAATGAAGCAGAACAATCCAATTGATGCTAAAAACGAATAACCCAAATGAAGCTAAAAACGAATTCAAATGAAGTAGAAACAATTCAAACATTTAGTAATCAATTGGTCTTCATATGGTCTTCATTCGATTTTCATTTGATTTTCATTTTATATTCTTTTTATATTCATTTGATATTCATTTAGTTTTCATTTGGTATTCATTTAGTTTTCATTTGGTATTTATCTGGTATTCATTCACAGTGAAGTGTTAAAACAACCATCATTTGTTGTTATTAATATTCACAGTGAAGTGTTAAAACAACCATCATTTGTTGTTATTAATATTCGCAGTGAAGTGTTAAAACAACCATCATTTGTTGTTATTAATATTCGCAGTGAAGGGTTAAAACAACCATCATTTGGTGCTAGGACGTGCTAGGACGAAACGGTGCTAGGACGTTTCGTACCCGGACATTTCGTTAACGGACGTTTCGTTAACGGACGTTTCGTTAACGGACGTTTCGTTAACGGACGTTTCGTTAAAAGGACGTTTCGTTACTAGCACGATAATTCGTTACCAGTTTTTTCGTTCCAAATCGCTACTAACGATTTTTATAATTCGAAATGAGTTATAGACTGAAAAATATACCAATCACTTAAATTATAAATATATAGCTATTGAATATTTTTCCCTATGTGAACCAATTACTGGAAGTTTTCAAACATTTTAGAAAATAGTATATAAGAATAAGAAAAAAGAGTTGAAATGTTAAATTATATAGTCTTTTCTTATATGATTGAAAATAATTATTACTTTCGCAAAATTGCGGAAGGTTATGTTTCTTTCATTAAGTTATTTTCATTCGGTAACTTGTAATATCTGGTAATTGGAATTTTACACTAACGTTAAAACATTTTCCAAAATATGAAAAACAAAAGATTTCCCCAATGTAGGTATTATCTCCGAGTTCTCGGACTGAACCACATTTTCAATCGTATGAGGACAAAAAAAATAGATTTATTGTTATTTAACTTGTATATCGATTGCAATCCATGGTATTTTCACTTCCAGCTTTTCTAATCAAAGAAATTAAGTAATGATTATTAATTTTAATACATCTGATTAAAATCAATATATAACTAAACGAATAAAAAATATGTTTAAAAAGTAGACGCTATTTTTGAAGTAGTAAAACTTGTAATACATGGGATTGGTATAAAATTGTTGTCTAAAATAAAATTGTCTAATAAAAATCGTTTCCAATTCATAAAAAAATAAACTGGTAACGAAACGTCCTAGTAACGAAACGTCCTATAGAAACGAAACGTCCTAGTAACGAAACGTCCTATAGAAACGAAACGTCCTAGTAACGAAACGTCCTATAGAAACGAAACGTCCTAGTAACGAAACGTCCTATAGAAACGAAACGTCCTAGTAACCAGAGATGGGCGAGATTGTACTTCCCAAGTACCAAGTAAAAGTACTAAGTAACAAGTAAGTACTTCAAGTACTACTCGAAGTACTTTCTAAAAAGTACTTTGAATAATTACTTTGAAGTACTTTTTACAACTACTTGTTACTTCCCAAGTAAAAAGTACCTTATAAAGTACATTTTTTTTCCTTTATAATAAAATGACAGTCAGACTTACGACAATGTCGCTACGGTTGCTAGATGTTGCCAATTGCATTCAAGAGATTCTAATTGATTCATTCTATATGATCTCAGTAAAATTGAATCTTTTTCCCATCTAGAAATGTATTTACAACACCGTACGCACTATCGAACTGGATAAAAACTGTTCGATTTTAGTGTTATCACTCACTAAAATATAGAGTTTGATAAGTCAGGAGAATTCTAACATGTTGGAAAATTGTTTGTAAACAGTAGAATCGAAACGAAGACATTGTATACTTTTATGTGAAGTCATGATATTTCATATATTCTGAATTACAGTCATGTATATGAGCTATATTGACCAATTGAGGTACAATGACTATAATTATTTTGTGATACCTAGATATCGCAACCAATTTTTTTCCAAACGCGTACATTAAAATGAGTCACTGTGATGATGTACTATCAGAGAAAAGAGTCACTGTAATGATGAACTATCAGAGAAAAGAGTCACTGTGGTGATGTACTATCAGAGAAAAGAGTCACTGTGATGATGTACTATCAGAGAAAAGAGTCACTGTGATGATGTACTATCAGAGAAAAGAGTCACTGTGATGATGTACTATCAGAGAAAAGAGTCACTGAGATGATGTACCATCAGAGAAAAGAGTCACTGTGATGATGTACCATCAGAGAAAAGAGTCACTGTGATGATGTACAATCAGAGAAAAGAGTCACTGTGATGATGTACTATCAGAGAAAAGAGTCACTGTGATGATGTACTATCAGAGAAAAGAGTCACTGAGATGATGTACCATCAGAGAAAAGAGTCACTGTGATGATGTACCATCAGAGAAAAGAGTCACTGTGATGATGTACAATCAGAGAAAAGAGTCACTGTGATGATGTACTATCAGAGAAAAGAGTCACTGTGATGATGTACTATCAGAGTTGACAGTTTAAATTATTAGTTTTTAAATTGTATAGTAAATGTACTTAGTACTTGAAAGTACTTTAAAAAGTACTTGGTACTTGTACTTTGAAAGTAATTTTTTATTTCAGTAATTTGGGCAACTACTTCAGGGTACTTTGATTTACGAGTACTTGTACAATTGTACTTAGTACTTAAGTACTTTCAATGTACTTTTCGCCCATCTCTGCTAGTAACGAAACGTCCTAGTAACGAAACGTCCTAGTAACGAAACGTCCTAGTAACGAAACGTCCTATAGTAACGATTAACGAAAAGTCCTACTAACGAATCATCCGTTAACGAAACGTCCGGTCACCATTATTAATATTCACAGTGATAGGTGAAACTATCAAGTTCACCAAATTACTCAATATGTTTTATAACAATACAACATCTGTCACTGATGTGTTCTAACACCCCCGTCTGTACATGAAGGGGTACACTCCCTGTTATGAAATATGATTTAAAATAGAAATAACTATATATATTTCAATAACTCTGAAATAACATTATCTCTTTCTCAAGAATTTCGAATTATTTTAATAACTTATTTCCCCTTTCTTGGGGAAAAAAGGATACATTTTTTTGCTTTTAAAAAAGAAGAAAAAGAAAGTATGGAAAAAGAAGGTACGGAAAAAAAAGGTACGGAAAAAAAAGGTACGGAAAAAGAAGATACGGAAACAGAAGGTGCGGAAAAGAAGGTACGGAAAAAGAAGGTACGGAAAAAGAAGGTACGGAAAAAGAAGATACGGAAAAAGAAGATACGGAAAAAGAGGGCAAGATAAAAAGGGGGCAAGATAAAAAGAGGGCAAGATAAAAAGAGGGCAAGATAAAAAGAGGGCAAGATAAAAAGAGGGCAAGATAAAAAGAGGGTAAGAGAAAGAGGGTAAGATAAAAAGAGGGTAAGATAAAAATAAGGTAAGATTCATTTGAATCTTTTTTTTCTCTTTCTACTTCATTTTAATTCGTTTTTATCTTCATTTGGGTTGTTTCTGCTTCATTTTGGGTTCATTTGGGTTATTCGTAGGAATTCATTTGGGTTTCATTTGGGTTCATTTGGGTTTCATTTGGGTTCATTTGGGTTCATTTGGTTTCATTTGGTTTCATTTGGTTTCATTTGGGTTCATTTGGGTTATTCGTTGGACTTCATTTGGGTTCTTTTGGGTTTCATTTGGTTTCATTTGGGTTCATAAGGTTATTTGGGTTATTCGTAGGACTTTATTTGGGTTTCATTTGGGTTCATTTGGTTTCATTTGGGTTCATTTGGGTTCATTTGGGTTATTCGTTGGACTTCATTTGTGTTCATTTGGGTTTCATTTGGTTTCATTTGGGTTCATTTGGGTTATTCGTTGGACTTCATTTGTGTTCATTTGGGTTTCATTTGGTTTCATTTGGTTTCATTTGGGTTCATTTGGGTTCATTTGGGTTTCATTTGGGTTCATTTGGGTTCATTTGGGTTCATTTGGGTTCATTTGGGTTATTCGTAGGACCCCAATTTATCCACTGAAAATTAATGGTAACATAGGAATAAATAGCTAAAAATTCACTGACTTTGCTAGAATGGTACTTTCAAGTTTCAAAGGGGAAAAAATTCCACCGACATGTCGGTGGAATTTACCATGAAATACAGACTGGGCAGAGGGGTTCGGGTTGTGGCACCCCCTCAGTCTGCAGAATATGGAACAGTTTTCCAAGACTCTCTGAGTCTGCGGGAGTTTTTGAATTAATTCCTATATTACCATTAATTTAACTATGGGAGATTTTGAATTAATTCCTACGTTACCACTTACCATTAATTTAGCTGCGGGAGATTCTGAATCTGCTGCTGAGAGTCAAGAGTAGCTCTCCCTCAAAATTTCAAATTAAAGTCTGCAGGAGAAAAGACACATTCTACAGACTGGGCACACCCCCTCCCCCCGATACACGTATGATGTACTATAACTGATAGTTTTATTTACACCTCACTGACCTCAGACAGAAAGTTAACAATAGTTACCCCATAAAATAATAATTATTAGTTTTCTATGAAATTTTTTATTTCTATTCCAAATTAAACATCTCAATCTAAGAATTAAACTGTATAGTATAAACAATGGATTCAAGTACCATCAGTCATAAATTTGATAGCCTTCAAAAATTATCAAATTAATTCCATATATCATTAATCTTCTTTCAAATTACCTAGGTATCTAATAGGATGTAATCATGTACAGGTAAGTTGAAGTGAGGTAACAGTGGTGCGCCACTGTGCCGTGATCTGGTGCTCCTACTGTGGTGCGCCACTCAGCTTTTAGATACGTATCCCTTTCACAGTCTCACTAATCTGAATCTTGCCTCTTGGGTGCAGTCTGCAGACCTCATTGAGAACACGTTGTAGACTAGGTTGCAAATATAATAACTGAACTGGAAGCTAGTTACTATCAAGGGATAAAATAATATTCTTGAAAATTCTATATGTACTGACCAAGAAAGAGTATTTCTGTGGAATTGTGTAACTTGTAAGTGTCAGTGAATCAGTAACAGACTGTCACTGGACACTGACAGACAGTGTAACACCATAGCTGATAAATCATAAAAGCAAATGTCAAATGGTGACTTTAATCACAGGTAGCTAGGTACCTATTAATCCGTTTCATTGTATTATTAATTCTTTAATATTCACAATTAAGTGCATTACTGAATATATATGGGCGCTTCTTAAGTTCTTTTGGAAGGTATGCAATATTTTAATATATTATTAATATAATTCTGTTTCACAATGTTTTAGACTCTATTGAGAGGGCCACATTTATAATTTAAGGGCCGCAATATAGTAATTTACCTGCATGACCCTCTGCGGACATTATTATACCAGTCTGTATTTGGTGCACAAAATCCCACTGACTTTTTCAAAAAGACGAAAATATAAACCAACAATTTGGCTGATCCACCAGCATTTACCCAATCTTTCCACCGAAAATTAATGGTAACATTACATAGGAATACAATATAAATGGCTAAAAATCCTTAGTCTACTGACAGTGGAATTTACAAATTACCATGGAATACAGTAAGGCGGGCATTATGCGGCCTATGCCATTATTGCCAGATTTGATATTTCAGAGACTGGCATACTGTAAAGTGTAAGCCAATTTTTGAGGGAAATTTTCACAAAAATTCTGAGCTAAGTCAATTTTGGTCTATGGAAGATTTCAAGCAAAAATTATTAAATTATCATAATCATGAAAACATTATATCTGAACAGTGAACATAGGAATTAATTCAAAATTTTGAGCCAATTACATATATTTCAATAATATTTGTAAATGTTAGCCAATTTTGGCTAATTGGCTTTTAGTTTTCAACTGACATACTGTCATACTGAGATACTCTATAGTATTATTCTATAACATGGTATGTAGGCATTGAGGCAACAAGGCTGCAAGGTACACTTGATTGATGCATAAATGATTAAACTAACAAAAATTTTACTTTTGTAATTGGAAGAAATTAATGAATATTTAATTAGTGTTTTTATCATTTTTATGTATCTAGATTCTATTGGTACATTTCTATTTTCAGATTGTTGGTAACATTTAAAATGGCAAATAACATTCAAGAGAAAGTAACTCTGCTCACTGAATCAATACTAAACCAAGATAAAGCTCAATTAAATATTGACGATGTCAATGATATTCATATGTTCTGTAAGATAGTTCAAGTCCCAACACTTGATAAATCTGAGGATGACCCTTACAATGAGGATGATTTCTGTGAGTTTATTGTACATTGTGAAGATAATTTGAAAGTATTGGAGAAATTAGTCTCTGCATTAATATCATATCCTGATATTGAGAAACCATCAGGCAGTTTCAAGCAGCTGAAATGCCTGTGGATAATCACCAGCTCTCAGCATTGCAATTCTAAGCAGGAATGGAGTAGTGAGTCATGCAGTGTTGTCGCGCAAAATATCATCAAATTACTCTTAGAGGAAGAACAAAATGATAGCAACAAACTTAATGATAGTGAATGCAGGAAATATAAATTTGAAGATATATTGAAGCTATTGCTTCAAAATATTGCAGAAAACTTCAATAAAGAAAGCTTCAAAAACAACCCTGGGATGAGACAATTTTATCTGTGGTTTCTTCACAACATATCTGTGAGTAGCTAATTGATATTAAGAAACTGAAAGAGAAATGCATTATCATTTTAGTTTTTCTGTAGTAGAAAATTAAGAAAAATCCTTCAGAAGTTGTTTCGATTGTTTATTTGATTAAAATGTAACTAATATCATATTTCTTCTATGCAATTTAAATGAAAAGTTTAATTCTTCATTTTCAGTTTTCTAACTTGGCTGAACATCTTGGTTACGTTTTACCAGGGGCTCTATTCATGCTGGATGATTGGGAACAAAGACACAAACACACTGCTCTTGATGCTCTGAATTATATCCTCTCTAATGTGGTTAGTTTATGTATTAAATCAGTGACGTAGTACAAAGAGTGGGGTAAGTTCTGAAATAACGGGAAGGTTTGACATTTTAGATCATATAAATATTTGAAGATTTGGAACCGACCGATAATTCGTACACTCTATCTTTTGAGTAAAATTTTCAGAAAGTATTCAGCATTTTGAAAATAAGAAAATGGTTTTTCATTGTTGTAAGATATAATGTTTATTATGCTTTTGATATACCTCAGTTTTGTTGTTTTGAATTTTCATTTTTTTTTTTCAGGCAGGATCTGAACTGAGGCAGCATGGAAGAGCGTCAGTTATTTTTGATGTTGCCAGACATAACTTACACTCCAGAGAACCTCAACAATTGCATAAAGTAAGATGATGTATTGAATATTTCTATTAGTCTACTGATAAATTTTAAATCATAATTTTTTTATGTAGCATAGTGTGGGGCAGAAATGGTACTAATCATTAAATTCAGAAATTATTTTCTCTATATTATTCAAAATTGAACACAGAATTTGTAATATAAAAAATTGCAAGGATTTACTTATTCATCTAGCTAGTAAAATTTTGAGGATACGACAAATTTCATTATAAAGCTAAAATCTATAACAACTTTTGAAGTGAATGGATTTTCTTATATTTATCAATATTTTTATTAGATTAAAAAAACAATCCTTTTTGATATTATTAATACTAAATTTCCTCTAACCACTTCTAATTTTTTTAACATATAGAATGGTTTATTTATCAACCCACTTTACTGTCTTCACTCAATCTTAACCTATCTTTTTTCTCTTATAGTTTAAAAATTAAATTTGTGACTAGATATTAGCTGCCTAGTATAAGTTCCGAAATATTTGACAATTCCACATTTTAGATCAAATATAAAAAAGTGTATAAGCTAATTATTATTTAAACTAGTGTACTTTCCCGTTAAAAATAACGATTCTTCATCAATAGATGTTTATAACTCGTTAATAGGTAACTTATAATGAATTCAACTAAAATTTATTTTTCAGTATTTATCTAATTTTTTTTATAGATAAAATACATTTAAAAATTTAATAAAAACAGGCAAATTTTAATATCAAGTCAATGTATTCTGGTGCGTATCATAGTTACATTCTTCATGTTTAATACCCGTCTTATAAAAGCGGGCACCAAATAAATAAAATAAACAATTACAGATATTATTAGGATAGATTTTATTTTAATTTGTATCTAATATACTATCTATGATATCAGCACTTTTTAAAATCCATATCCATGATAGCTTCTGGAATCATGGATATGAATTAAAATTAGGTAATCATTGGTTATTATCTTTTTCTCTAATTTGATCCAAAATGTTGAATCCTACATGATTAAGTGTTACCTTCACACCTTCTGACACTAGTTACTTGCAGGCATATCCAGTTGCTATCAAAGCTGGTAGAATTTTACAAGAGGACTTGAAACTTGCAGGATCTTTTGAGGTAACTTATGACTTTTTCCTTTCAAATATCGCATTACTGTAAATGATTTCTGTGATAAGTTGGCTCAATTCAATATGATATTCACATATTTAATCTTTCCCCAAGTTCTCCAAGCTAGATGAAGTGCTGCACACTCTGTTGGTGGAGATGTGCTATGAGCAGAGGACAGACTTGCGCAAAGTCTTCACTGTCTGTCTGCCGATTGCGTTAGAGGCTGCTGGAATAAGGGCCCTGCTGTAAGTCTGCATACTTTGAAATCTTTTTCAGTTTTTCGTGTAGTTGGGCAAGTTTTTGGTTATCGGTGTGATCCACATTTTCGACCACAAGAAAAAATTATTCTGTCATAATCAAAAATGTTGAATCGTCCTATTGCTTGAAACTTACCTTAGTTTTTTGAAATCATAATACCGGTAATACACTCACGGCTCTTATCAATTTTGTGAAACCCATAATTTTTATTTATTGATTGGTTTTAATTTCAAAATAAGAATTTAATGTGATAATATTAGCTAGCTATATGATCTATTTCTGAAAATGCCTCCTACATCTTCAGGTGCAGTGCAGAATTCATCAAAGTTCTTGAGAATTATGCATCTACAACTATTGGATCTTCCAGTGAAGAAATATTGAATGTTTTAACGGTTAGTGTTTGAAGATTCACTTAATTGTGTTGAAATGCTATCCATTCCCTCCTTAATTAGTTTTTCCATCCATTAGGCTTTCACTAATTAGATATGAGCAAATTGCTATGATATTGCAAATTCTACGTTTTATTATTACTAGTATTTTTGTTCCCCTAATTTGCAGTAGGTAGCCCCCAGGGGTTCTATCCTGAAACTGTATGTGGTGAATGGAAGAGAAGGGATGGTTTCCCTCAAGTCTCAAACTGTTGTAATTTGGATTATGGATTGTCTTTTTTCATGTTTATCATTTTTTAAATGCTACTTGCAGTTTTGGAGGATAGTGCTTGAGTTATGCTATTCAACTACAAGGTCTTAAATTTTGCGTTATGTAGGCTCGTATGCTTAATTTACTAGCACCTCTTCATTTTCCTCTTAGATTTTATGTTTGCTATTAGACTCGTAGGCTTCATTTACTATCACCTCTTTATTTTCCTCTTCCATCCGTGAATGCAACCATCGGTGCTTGAGTTCCTTTTCTTCACATTCCTTGATAGGTGACTGCATTCATGAGCATTGTCACTGATGGTGGTAGGTGACTTTGTTCATGGAGCCACTTTCCTTTCAGACTGCTTCTTCCAGTCCGTCGTATTTAATTTCCTTTTGACGTCAGCGATATGGCCTTTGGTTCCGTAGAAGACATTAAACCCTTACTAAAATGCTATCGTCACAATGACAGGCTGTGTAGAGTTTCATGTTAATAGCTAGGGTAGGTAATACATTTAAAATACTGATACACAGTCTTTGTCTGTTGGTTGCAAGAAAAATGTCACGCTTTAACATTTAATAGCTATATATAACTTTTTTTTATGTATATTTTTTCTTTTACAATGATTTTATTGAAGAAATACACTAGTAGCTACATAATAAATACCATCATCACACTAACAGGCTGTGGAAAGTTTCATGTCTCACTGTTGGTGTATGTACCACACTCTGGCGCAAAAGATACTCTCCATCCTTGTAAGGCTGGTGTGTGACTGCAGTGGTCCTGAGTCCTCCTTGTCATCTAAGGTGAGAAAAAGACAACCTATTTTAAGCACTAGGGTAAGTTCAGAGCTAACAGACCGAATCACATTTCGATTGTGTTAGAAAATAATATTCAATTTTTAATTAATTTTGAAACTGTTTCAAATTTCTATTAATAAAAAATTGGAAACTGGGAACTCACTCTACTTATTGTTCTTCCTTTGAGAATTCAAATAATATAATGCGTTTAAGAGTCTATTTGAATTCAAGTCAATTTAAGTACACTGATTTAACGAAATTAATTCTTTACTCTTAAGATTCTAAACTTTTTTTATTTTAATTATTAATGTGGCCTGTAGCCATGGCCACAAATTATTACTTTAGAAGATCCCTTCGTGGCTTCAGACAGCTTCATCTTTTCTAATAATAAATATCAGCTTTATCTTCAATCTTTCATTACCATTGCTATTCATTTTAATTTCTATCACGATATCATTTAAAATATGGAATTTAGGTCGTTCTTTATATTTAAGAGAAAAAATGAAGTTAAATGGGTAATTTTATTCAAATATCTACTCAAAGCTACTTCATCCATTGAATTTAAAGTCAACCAGAAAGTTAAGACAGAATCTTTAATCCTCAGGAAAAGAAGAAAATACTTGAAAAGAACAAGAGAATTGCCCAATTGAGTTGCCAGATTGCACCAGAAACAACTGCTGAACTTCTCAAAGGAGTCAATAAGTTAAAAGTAGATCAGGATATTATGGAGTCTATTGAATTTGTTTTCGAGTCTGCCTTATTATTATAGGTAACTAATATTTTTTGAAATGTAAAGAAAGTTACGAATTATCGGACGGTTCCACATTTTCGGTCATATAAGAAATATTTCTTTTGATTGTTATTCCATGATACTTTAGACATCATTGATACCAATTAAAATTTCATGTTTTTCTTGATATATGAATGACGGAAATGTGGATCTGACCAATAAATTGTAGCCTATCGTACCTGATTGTTCATATAATTTTATTTGATTAAGTATTATTTTTATATTTTATGGCCCACTATAATTTTTTCTCTTGTATACTATTATTATTATTAGATAAAATTGTCATCATTTCTACCATCGAAATGACTAAATTGATAAAGCTAAATCATTCTGATATATAAGCCTCTTTACAAGGTCATTTTTATTTTAATGCTCGAAATTAGTAGTTAGTTACATGTATAGAGGATAGTAAAATATTAGAGTGGTTTAGACTTACATATTTTGTTAAGATTTTTTTCAACATTTACACACACAGAATGAAATTAATAGATAACTTTACTATAGGTACTGTAGACTATAATGTTGAAATGTTATTAGATCTAAACAAATTATTCATTAATCTAAACTCTCGATTACTATGGTTATTAATTAGCAGTAATTTATACAATGTTAATAATGCACTTCAGACTTCTTTTAATCAACTGAAGCAAAACTGGAATTTATTAATTAAATTATGTTCAATTTATGACTATTCAAATTCATAGGCTAGATAATTAAACAAAGCTCTCTCAAGTTAATACAATGAGTAAGTGGACGAAAGGTTGAAAGTGAAATAACTGTTAATTGCTTCATTAAATACATAAAAAGTCTATTATACACAACATATAAATGACTATCCAAATGCCCTTAGATCGTCTAGAGTGAATTCTGAGTTAAAAGACAGTTCCACATTTTGATCAAATCAAAAGAAAGTATAAAAAAAGTATTATTTATCTTTTAATTGTTATTATGAAATCTTTAGGTATCATAAGTACCAGTTAAAACAATGTGTTCAAATTATATACTTTTTTATAAGGTCGAAAATGTGGAACTGTCAGATATATCAGAACTTAACCCTACATGTTATAGTTAATTAGTCAATGCAAGAATAGTTAAAAAAAACAGCCATGTTCTGACTCCAAGTTAATTCTGAATATTTTTCTCTATCTGTATCCAGCCAGTCTTTCTGAATTCTGTAATAGAAAAATATTATAATATTTCAAATAAAGAAAATCATATCAGGAATTCTCAAAGAATAATGCTTACCAGTACTACGAGGGACTGAAGCATAATCATTAATAGTTTTGAATGGCAAGTCAAAATGAAGGTAATGCATCAGCTTCCAGCTTTTACTCGTCTGGATCATCTTCAAATTCTAAATAACTCAATTTTACAATTCCTGTTGCTTTCTTTGGTTTCGATCCCTTGGGCTGTTTTTTCTTTCTTGAAGATTTCCCTACTTCATATTCATCCATAACAAATTTTCTATTAGTGACAGCATCAAAAGGTAAAGTAGTTCTAGTAATTTCACTTTCTTCCTTTTCAGGCCTAGATGATTTCTTGAATACTATTTTGTTTGGAGCTTCTTCCATTTCTATATCGGTGACAGAGTTCTTATTTGCATTGAGTTCTGACAGAAGTTGCAAGGCTGCTTTCTTATTTTGAGAGTCATCCATTTCAGCAGTGTCTCTCATGTCATATTTAGTCCATTTTTCTGGATTGCACTTAAAATCTGGAATTTTCTTCTTTCTTTGAGGGATGTTTCTTGTAGATGGAACTCTGAATGAACTATCTGCAGTTTCATTGACACTGTACGGTGGACTACATTCACGTTTTTCTCCTCTTTTGCTATCCAAACTTGTTCCTTTAGCGCTTGAAGGCAGATCAACGGCAACTTCATTCAATGAGGCAAAGAGACTGGAAACTCTATTGTTGAAGTCATTGTCTCCAGATGACAATCTAAATTCTTGTGACATGACTGAGTGTGGAATATTAACCTTATCTTCAGACCCTGAAAAAGATTATTTTTATTTAGAAAATTTTCAGTATTCATAAAAGTTTCTTAAATGTATTTAGCTTGAAAATTAGAAGCATCAACAACTAAGCAGCTATTTAAATGATTGACTTTTTCAAAGATCATGAAAAGGTAAGGATGTGAGCCAACTGGCAACAATTTTTGATTGTCATAAGCTATGACAATAATTTAGATGATTTATTACTATTACTTATAAATAAAACTATTATAGGAATAATCTGACTGATGACTTTAATGGAATATCTTTTCTGGAGCTATAGGGAATAATAGTCACCTAGGCTGGCTAGCCATGGACCAAAGTCCAATACATTGTGACTTACAGGCTACACAACCAGACAGAAGAAACTGGTAAGTACTGAGTTGAAAGTTTTAGAACAGAAATTCAGAAATTTGTCATTTATTCTCCATAAAATACATATTTAATATAAAGGTACTTTCCTGTTATCTCCCTGCTACTTCTTATTTTAAATTATGATTTTTTTTTGTATTGTGGCTCCTTATTTAGTTATTTTTATTCACTGTTGCCCCTTTCTTCATTTAGGAAAAGATAAGAAAAATTTTGAAGAAAATAATTGAAAAATAATAAATTGACAGTGAAGAGAAATGCATAAAATTTTAAAACAAGAGGTAATTTGGATATTTATTTAGCTGAATTTATTTGGCATCAGTCATCTTCCAACATATTTGGTCATAATATATGTAAAGCAATTCCACCCACATAATTGTAAAATGTCAGGTTTCAATAAATTAATATTCTTTAATATATTTGCTTCTTAAAAATGGAAGTTTCTGGGAGATAACAAGAAAAGTACAGTATGTAATTGTAGGAGCAAATTCATGGTTGTTTGAACAAAAAATAAAAATTCCATACTCTGCAGAGTCCAGATTGACTACACTGCACATATAGGACTTGTCAATACTCACAAATAATTTGTTAGTATGTCTCTGTAAGCAGTAATATTTAATTGTTTATTTTGAAGCCAGTCTCCAGAATATGGGCTATCCAAGTTAAATAGTATGGCACATAAAACTCTCCATTTGTCTCTCCAAATGAAACCAAACTTCTCTCTAAAATCCAAACTGCAGGAACTGGTAAAGTTTTCTGTTTTCCAAGAAATCCTCTATTCTCCCATCTGTTCTCAGTAAAATACAAGTATACATAGGAGTAAATTGGGGATTGTTGACAAAGAAAATGTTAAAAAATGTCACATAACGATAATGTTTTTGCAGACTGGTCTACAATGATCAAATTATAATTTTTTTTCTCTCCAAAATAACATTGTAGCATACTATAGGAGAAAATTAGATATATCTTAGTCACCATTTGCAAAATTGCAATTGAAAGACTCGAAATAACCGTCATAAACTCATCATTTAAATTGTGAGAATGGACTTGCAGTCACATGCTTTATTACTTGGTTTATTGTCCATGTTTTAAAGTATGGAAAAAGTTGTCAGTATATTGGCAACTTTTGAGGGGTGAAATAAGTTGAAAAACCTGTAAATAACTAGTAAATTATACTTAGAAAAGTCTCAAAAGATACACATTCATCTGTCATCAGACATGAAGCATAAGGATGTTATCAAGCGGAAAATATTCACTAGAAAGTCAAATTTCTTGTTTAAATATCTTAAATGTGCTGACCTCAGGACCTGGGTCCATTTTCTCGCTGAACTGGTGACTTCCCTTCCACACTTTGAAACATGGTTTATTGTGAATACTTTTGATATAATTTCTATACCTATATATTTAAAATGTTCTACCTACCTAATAATTTCACTTAGTATGGTATTGACTCTTCAAAGCTGGAGCTTGAATCAACTAACTTTGTTACTTCAACTGTTAACATGCTAATAATTTCAGTTTCATAAAAAAATGAGGATAGGATAATTTACAAGAAAATTACAGATTTTTTGTAAATTGTAATCTTCTATGGAGCTGTAGCTCTTCATCATCGGTCTTCATACTCCTCAAATCTCGAGCTTGAAATTCATCATGAATCCAAAAACGAATAATGGAATAATTAGCCTTCTAAGTTTTCAGCTAGGTAATAATCTAAACTCTAACTTATCTTATGAAAGTTATATCTAATAAATTAATGAAAGATTTTAAAATATAGGTAGGTAGTAACTACCTAGTAAGTAGTAGGTATTGAAGCATGCAGCATTATAGCATAGACAAGGTATCTAGGGAAACACACAGTACAGAGAATACTATTCTGTTTACTATGGGAAACACTTATCTTGTTAGATACTCAATTTATTTGTTCCTACAATAGGTACCTACCTGTCAACCTAGTAAATATTTAGTTTTTTTTTTTAAATAAGAAGAGAGCATAAATAGTTATTTAGGTACCTAGATCCTATTTTTTGTTGCCTTTTGTCCGAGTTTTAGGTTAGAAATTTACTATAGCATTGATAAATTTATTATCAATGCTATTACTCTGAGTCTGAGTCTAAATTTATTATAAAATAAATGGATTGGATGAAACTGTAAAATAAAATTTAAAATTAGGATAAATTCTGAGTTATTGGATGCTTTCACAATTTCGAGCATATTGGAAAAAGTAGGTAGGTAAGGTACATTATAATTAGCCTAAGTATACCTACTTAGGGTAAGTTACGAATCATCGGACACTTTAAGATACTGTTGAATAAACATTAATTACAACCTAGTAGTTAGATGAATCTTAATTTACTATACGTCAAAGAATAGAAAAATATGTCACCAAGATAATGTGTACAATGATTTCGATACAGATCAATAAATAAATCTTTTATGACAGTTTTAGTTGCGTTGTGTAATTACCCTTCAAATTCGGTTCATCGGACAAGATTCGGTTCAATTTCACCATTTCTGTCATGATTCGAATCAAGTTTCATAATATCGGACAGGAGTTTTTCGGCTTCATTGGTACCGGACAACTTCTTTAGCTGTAACTTTTTAGTCATATGATGAATATATATCATTTAAACGAATCAATCACATAGCTTGAACGTAAATAAAACGATCTGGAATTTAACAACACTTATTTTATTTGAAAATGATATAATATAATGTCACAATGGGCTTCCTCTGACTAGTTTAAAAATGTACCCTTTTATTAGTAATAAAATATTAACGAACTAATATCACAACAAAAATATCCAGCTATATTCTAGAGAGAATCTAAATATAAATTTTAAAGTTATAAAAATAATAATCTAAAAACGAAACGAAAAATGAAATGCATCCTGATCTGATCATATATCTAACGTGTAAACTTCTTCTTTAAAACTTTCTTTTCATGATTCTGATGCAAACATTACACTTGAAATCAATTGCCTGAATCTCTAATCTGGTAAGGTTTACGTATTCCTCATTTAGACAACCTCTGTGGAACCACCGAGGACAATAGTTGCATCCCATTCATGCATCCTCATTTTTTGCTTCATTGTTGCCTCCACATGCACCACATTCTTCTGAGTTATTATTGATGTCAACTTCTTCGTCTTCGTCATCATCATCCAATACAATGTCACACAATAACCTCCCAGCATCTGAATCATAGGAATCGTTAAAGGAATGAAGAGGCGATTTGTTCACTTTAATTCTTTTTACTTTTTCTGCCTTCTTATTTTCTCTCTTTATTTTTCTCCTTTTCCTATTTTCTTCCTCATTACGTTTATCAATTTGTTTTTTCAAGAGAAAATTTACATAATCAGTACCACTGACAGCATGGGGCATGTATGGTTTTGATTTAACTACTCTTTTAGTTAGAATTATTTGGTCGTGAATTTTTAAATAAGATTTGAACGGAGATATGTCGTAGTTTTGGTAATAATCTACTGATTCATTTGCAATGGATTGAAGCGTCTCATTCAAAGGTGTTTGACCAGAAGCAACTCTAGATTGACCTAGTGTAGCGGATGCTAAACCAGATGGTCCCGCTACAGGTGATGAAACTGAAGCAGAAGCTCCTTCAATTGCCCTTAATTTAGATGGAATTGATAGGAAAGATTCCGCATTCTGATTAAAACCCAATGATTCAACCAACGAGAAGGAATCAGAGGATGGCACCCTCTTCAGTGTAGTAACACCTGATCTTAATTGATTCTTTAGTACTGAAATACCAGATGTGGATGGCTTCGACAAGACGGGAACTGAAGAAGAAGGCATCTTCAGAGCACATGAGCTTGAAATGAATGTTCCAGATAATGGAGAAGGGGTTAGACGCAATGAATCATCTTCGAGTGGGGGAAGAATATCTGCCACAGAATCTTCTAAGTGAGTCTCTAACCCATTTACAAAAGGTTTAACGAGTTGATTGTTAGTGGATGATGATGGAGTGACTAAAGATTCACCTAATTCAACATTGGCAGCGTCAACATTATTCTGACTTGTATTGCTTGTAATTTGTTGATAAGGCTCTGAAAGAGATGAACGTACCAAATCTCTAAGAACTTTGTAAGACCGCCACAACTGATCTACGCTTGTGAGTTGTGACTCCCTGGACGTCATAATCCTCTTCATATTTTTTTTTCAAATAATTTAAGATTATCGCTAGACATCTCTCCTATCACCAATTGGAATGAACGGATTATTCATAGTCTTTGCTCTGATGAACACTTATTACTCATTGCATATTTATCTCGAGCTTTTGTTGGATCAATGAGTTGCGTATAATCAATGGCATCAGGTGTAAATGGAATAATTCCACACTTTCTAAAGCCTGACTTCACATTAGCAGGACGACCTTTTGCTTTCTCAAATGCTTCGTCGAATACAGGGGAAAAGTTCGCACGAGTCATTGTCATATTATATTTTCCTTTGAAATTAATTAAGGCTCTGTTCCAAAAAAATTTAAAAGGTTCAAATACACTCACATCTAGAGGCTGCAGAATGTGAGAAGCATGTGGGGAAAAACAAAATAATATTAATAATAAATAATAATACTATACCTACCTAATTTTTTTTTATTTTGATAGGAATCCAGATAATTCCTGCTGGTATTACGGATATTGCTCAAAATGAAAATTACATAATAATGATAATGATATAGGGAGATATTTATTTCTCATTAGATCGAAGTTTTTTTTTATAACGAAAGTTTTTTTGTATACTTCGTATGGGCTTGATAAATGAATCTTATTTGTATGTTTATAGCAGGATACAGTAACATAGGGTATGGTAATCAGCTGATCGAATCTATAGTTTGACGTGACCACCGAGTGACTGGAAATGGCAACTCTGACCACACTTTGAAACATGAAAAACCTACTTAAACTTAGTCACTTCTAAATTTAATTTTTTCTTATCAATTACTAACTAGGCATTGGTTAAATTGAATTTCCATTATTTTTTTCCTTATTTGTTATTCATAGGAACTACAATTTAGCAGTTAACTAGCACTAGTTTAGGCTCCTAGGTAGCATATTTTCAGGACCCTATTTTTTATAGATAAGTTAAAGAAATGAATAATAAAAACACACCTGAATTATATCTATATATTCAACTTTAAGGTTCAATCGCCATTTTCGCTTTTCTTTTGCACGAAACCCTTATAAAATGACTTCAAACTTCTCGATATTAACATGCAAATACGAGGAATTATGAGCCGCTCGGTCACAAACAAGGAATGTGTTGTTGTGGTGACGTCATATTTTTGTGTCGTCTGCTAGGTACTATACCCGATTATGTTCCTGTACCCTGGTTTATAGCTGTATGTATGCTGAAATTTATATTGTCCTTCTTTTTGATGTGCCCAAAATTTTTTCTCAATAAATATCATTATTATTATTTTATAGAACAGTTCGATAATCTATAGATAATCACAATGTAGTTACACTAGAAAGCTGTTTCCAAAATCGAAATAATTTGAATAATCAAAATGATTTGAGTATTTGTTTGGATGGAACTGTTAGGTTGTAATGACGTCATTGACACATCTTTGACATGTCATGTCATTAGGCTTTAAAAAGTTATACGGTTTTCCTGAATCCTTGAACTAGTGGTAAAAAGTACCTAACTAGGCCTAGTTAACTAAGTACCAAACAAATTTGACAATAGGTAGTAAAAAAACTGGTAGGCTATCTGTAGATATTTTCAAAGAATATATAGTTATTAGCTAGCATACTTCATATAACCAAAGGACAAGGTAACTAGGTACCTAGTTACCTAGCCTACCTATATCTAACCAACGGCAACGAATAGGTTACAGGTAGATAGTCAGTAATCCAATTAGGCCTAATTACTAATAGTTTATAGGACCTTCCTAACCTAGATAGTGTCAAGCAGGTAAATTAAGGCCTCTAACAACAGAAACATCACATGTTAATGATGATATAATGATCATAATTTCAAAACACGTTAAAAAATTAAATTAATAAATTATAACATAGGCTACATAGCTACGCTGCGCTTCTTTTGGTAATGTTAGCAACTTAGCTATGCAATATTTTAATGTAATTTCGGTTCAAAATGTTTTAGACTCTCCAAGAATACCAAGATGTCGATGGTCGCAATTAAAAGTTAAAGGGCCGCACTTTACCTGCGTAACTGGCCTAGGACCTAGGTTATTCTCTTTCTACGAACAATTTTACTCTGTTCCCAGTCTGCAAAGCATGCACAATCAGTCTCCGGATATTTAATTTTTGAGGCAATTTCTCTCCAAAATTTTTCAAATTTCTCTCCAAAATGGCCAAAAATCTCAAAATACTCTCCAATAATTACATGTAAACATAGGAATTAATTAGGAAATTGTTGCTGGATAATTCAGGAAACTAATTTCAAGACCTTGACCTGAATAGTCGCCGGATAAACTTCACAACTTCATCATCATGCATCTTTTGCAGACTGGACTGGCTCTGTTGGAGCCAGTCTGTATTTCGTGGTAAATTCCACCGACATGTCGGTGGAATTTTTCCCCCACTGATAATAATATTCTGGCAAAGTCAGTGGATTTTTAGCTATTTATTCCTATATTTAAATATAACCATTAATTTTTGGTGGAAAAATGGGTATAATGCCAAGTAAAATAGTATGTCTCATAAACTCACCATTTGTCTCTCCAGCTCTCTCCAAAATTCAACAAATTCTCTCCAAAATGATCAAATTTTCATAAATTCTCTCCAAAATAACATTGTAGCATAGGAGAAAAATAGATAAAACTCGCCATTTGCAATTGGAGGGCTCAAAATAACTGTCACAAACTCGCCATTAAAATGGCGAGTTTGGACATGCTTTATTACTTGGGTATAATGTTGGTGGATTAGCCAAATTACTAGAAATTTATGGTGGATTTTTTTAGCTTTTTCAAAAAGTCAGTGGAATTTTGTGTACCAAATACCATAAGTATCTAAAAGCTGAGCGGCGCACCACATTACGGCGCACTACAATACGGCGCACCACTGTACTTTCTATTAATGACCTCAATGTGAAAAACTGTTATGTAGTTTGTTGTATCCGCTAGTTTGTTGTTCTGCACACTTCATGATTGTTTAATGACCTGGCAGGGGGGTTCTACCTAACGGCTAACTGATAAGTTTTTATTTACATCTCAGACTGAAAGTTTACAATAGTTACCCAATAAAATTACAATTACAGTTTTCTATGATGAATTTTATTTTCTATTCCAAATTAAACATCTCAATCAAATAATTAAACTGTGTAGTATAAACATTGGATTCAGGTACCGTCAGGTGTCAGACATAAATTTGATACGACAATTACCTATCAAATTCACTCCATTTGTCATTAATCTGTATTCAAATTACCTATCTAATAGAATGTACAGTGGTGCGCCGTACTGGTGTGCGCCGCTCAGCTTTTAGATACGTATCCCAAATACAGACTGGTGTTGGAGTTAAGCTAACCTTAAAATACAGCCAGTCTGCAGATTGTGTCTCTTCTCCTACAGAAATATTTTAATTTGATAGACAGCCAGTCTGCAGAATATGGGAGATATTTGGGATTTTCTCTCCGAACAATTTTGAATTAATTCCTATATTTACATTAATTTTGCTACGAACACTTCTGAATTAATTCCTATATTTACATTAATTTTGCTACAAACAGAATAAGAGAACTCTACGAATACTTTACCAGTTTCTGCAGACTGGAATTAGACAGTTACTATCTGACTCTCCGTAGCAGATATAGAATCTCCCGCAGCTAAATTAATGGTAACATAGGAATTAATTCAAAATCTCCCGCAGCTAAATTAATGGTAACATAGGAATTAATTCAAGATCTCCCGCAGAGATCTCCAATTTCTAAAAATTCAATCAAAAACTCCCGCAGACAGTGGCAGACTCAGAGAGTCTTGGAAAAATGTTCCATATTCAGCAGAATGGAAATACAGTATTAAATTAATGGGAACTGTATAATCTGCAGCATTTAGCCTCTAAAATTCCTCTGTTAGCCCAGATAATAAAGCATGTTCAAACTCACCATTTTAATGCCGAGTTTGTAACAGTTAATTGGATCCCTTCATTTGCAAATAGCGAGAAATATCTATTTTTCTCCTATGTCACAATGTTATTTTGGAAAGAATTTATGATAATTTGATCATTTTTGAGAGAAATTTGGTAATTTTTGGAGAGATAAATGGGGAGTTTATGAGCCATACTATTTTTCTTGGCTGTTAGCTTTAGGTATTTTCCAGTGTGGCTCTAAAAATCACCAAATATCTTTCTAAATAAAATGATCAAATTATCATAATTTCTCTCCAAAATAAAAATAACATTGTAGTTAGCCCATGTAGAATAGCATGTCTTATAAACTCTCCCATGTTTCAAAGTATGGACAAAGTCACCAGTGTACTGGCGACTTTTGAGTGGTGAAATAAGTTTAGAAACCTGTAAATAACAAGTAAATCACTCGTAGATAGTCTCAAAGACTCAAATGATACACATGCATCAGACATGATGATTTAGGATGTTTTCAAGTGTAAAATCTTCACTAGGAAGTCCTATTTCTTCTTCAAACTATCTTAAATGTGGCAACCACCAACCTTGATCCATTTCATCACCAAACTGGCGACTTTCATGTCACACTTTGAAACATGGAAACTCTCCATTTGTGTCTCCAGCTCTCTCTAAAATTTACCAAATTTCTCTCCAAAAAGATCAAATTATCATTAATTTTCTCCAAAATAAGATTGTGGCATAGAAGAAAATTCGATATTTATCACCATTTACAATTGAAGGGCTCAAAATAACTGTCACAAACTTTCCATTAAAATGGCAAGTTTGGACATGCTCTATTACCTGGATTGTAGCATAGGAGAAAAATAGATATAGTTATAAGATATGTCTTGCCATTTGCAATTGGAGTGCTCAAAATGACTGTCACAAACTCTCCATTAAAAGGGCGAGTTTGGACGGTAGGACTATTCCAGTCTGTATTTGGTGCACAAAATTGAAAATTCCACTGACTTTTTGAAAAAGCTTAAAAAATCCACCATGAATTTCCAGTAATTTGGCCAAGTAAAATAGTATCACTAATAAACTCTCCATTTGTCTCTCCAGCTCTCTCCAAAAATTACCAAATTTCTCTCCAAAACTGTATTTTCTTGTTTCGTTCAGTGTAGATAAATATCATAGATCTAAACTTATAGATACATTTGGTACTACGTGCCTTCTTTCGATTAAAAATGAACCTCCATTTGGTGCAATTCGGTGAATAGTCCTGAGTCTATTTACCGAATGGATGAATGGCCCCGACAAGTAAAATAGTATGGCTCGAAAATTCTACTTGTCTCTCCTGCTCTCTCCAAAAATGATCAAATTATCATAAATTCTCTCAAAAAAACATTGTAGCATAGGAGAAAAATAGATAATTCTCACCATTTGCAATTGAAGTGCTCAAAATAACTCACAAACCATCCATTAAAATGATGAGTTTGGATATGCTTTACTACCAAGCTGGTTAGCAACCAGTTTCAAAGTGTAACAGGAAAGTTGCCAGTTTAATGACAAAATGATTTCAGATTGCCACATTTATGATACTTTAAAAGGAAATTTGACTTCCCAGTGAAGATTTTACACTTGAAAACATCCTTATGCTTCATTGCAGATGCATGTGTATCTCTAGAGACTATTTCATAGTGATTTAGCTACTTTTTATTATAGGTTTTTCAACATACTTCACCCCTCAAAAGTCACCAGTAAACTGGTGACTTTTCCATACTTTGAAACATGGGTTAGCAAAAATTGTTTATTTTAGTTTCCCTTTTTTTTTCCTTAATAGTATTACATGATATATAAGATTATTAAGAAATACTTTGTTATGCCAGAAAAAATACTTCTATGCTGGAAGACAGAAGTTGAACCTCTATAATACTTTCAACTTTCTTTTCATGTCTCAATTTTTATCTTTTGGTTCTTCTTATCAGTCTATTCTTATCAGTCTATTCTTATGTCTATTCTTATCTGTCTATCCTTATCTGTCTATCCTTATCTGTCTATTCTTATCTGTCTATCCTTATCTGTCTATCCTTATCTGTCTATTCTTATCTGTCTATCCTTATCTGTCTATTCTTATCTGTCTATCCTTATCTGTCTATCCTTATCTGTCTATTCTTATCTGTTTATCCTTATCTGTCTATTCTTATCTGTCTATTCATTTTGAAATGAATTATATTATTTTCATGATATATTTTATTATTTTAGTTGAGTAAATTATAGTATTTTGGATGAGTAAATTATAGTATTTTGGATGAGTAGATTATAGTATTTTGGATGAGTAGATTATAGTATTTTGGATGAGTAAATTATAGTATTTTGGATGAGTAAATTATAGTATTTTGGATGAGTAAATTATAGTATTTTGGATGAGTAAATTATAGTATTTTGGATGAGTAAATTATAGTATTTTGGATGAGTAAATTATAGTATTTTGGATGAGTAAATTATAGTATTTTGGATGAGTAAATTATAGTATTTTGGATGAGTAAATTATAGTATTTTGGATGAGTAAATTATAGTATTTTGGATGAGTAAATTATAGTATTTTGGATGAGTAAATTATAGTATTTTGGATGAGTAAATTATAGTATTTTGGATGAGTAAATTATAGTATTTTGGATGAGTAAATTATAGTATTTTGGATGAGTAGATTATAGTATTTTGGATGAGTAAATTATAGTATTTTGGATGAGTAAATTATAGTATTTTGGATGAGTAAATTATAGTATTTTGGATGAGTAAATTATAGTATTTTGGATGAGTAAATTATAGTATTTTGGATGAGTAAATTATAGTATTTTGGATGAGTAGATTATAGTATTTTGGATGAGTAGATTATAGTATTTTGGATGAGTAGATTATAGTATTTTGGATGAGTAGATTATAGTATTTTGGATGAGTAGATTATAGTATTTTGGATGTGTAGATTATAGTATTTTGGATGAGTAGATTATAGTATTTTGGATGAGTAAATTAAGAATGAACATATAAGAATAGGCATCTAAGAATCGAAAGAAGGGAAAAGAATACAGATAAGAATGATTGAATAAGAATACAGGTAAGAATGATTGAATAGGAATACAGATAAGAATGATTGAATAAGAATACAGATAAGAATGATTGAATAAGAATACAGGTAAGAATGATTGAATAAGAATACAGGTAAGAATGATTGAATAAGAATACAGATAAGAATGATTGAATAAGAATACGGGTAAGAATGATTGAATAAGAATACGGGTAAGAATGATTGAATAAGAATACAGATAAGAATGATTGAATAAGAATACAGGTAAGAATGATTGAATAAGAATAAAGGTAAGAATGATTGAATAAGGATACAGGTAAGAATGATTGAATAAGAATACAGGTAAGAATGATTGAATCAGAATACAGGTAAGAATGATTGAATAAGAATACAGGTAAGAATGATTGAATAAGAATACAGATAAGAATGATTGAATAAGAATACAGGTAAGAATGATTGAATAAGGATACAGGTAAGAATGATTGAATAAGAATACAGGTAAGAATGATTGAATGAGAATACAGGTAAGAATGATTGAATGAGAAAACAGATGAGAATGATTCTTCTCCTTTTAAATAATAGATTACTTATTCATAAGCCATAAACCACCTGCATCAACATAAAGATGTCAGCAAGTGAGCCAGTTTTCCATAAGAGAGGAAGCAATTGACAAGATTGAAGTAAAGTTCACAAAAACATAACATATAATCAGAGGTTATTTAAACTCAGCATTGAAGGTTTTATTAGTTTTCAAGTTTTCGAATAGAAAGATTTCCATTCATCATCAGGAGAAAGGTGGAAAACATGGACCTGTCTAGGAATTTTATGACCAATAGTGTATGTTGGATACCGTCTTTCTATTTCAGCTATCTATATTAATTATTAATATATAATATATTAATTATAATATTAATAGGATAGATAGCTGAAATAGACAGACGGTATCCAACATACACTATTAGACATTAAATTCCTTGTCAGGTCCATGTTTTCCACCCTGCTCCTGATGATGAATAGAAATCTTTCTATTCGAAAACTTGAAAACTAATAAAACCTTCAATGCTGAGTTTAAATAACCTCTGATAATATGGATTTCCTGTTGAGTATGAATCTTTTCAATGAAAAATACAATATCAAACTAATTTATTTCTTATCAATTTAGTTTTATTTATTAGGTACATCCTTAACAGTCAGAGAACTCTAGTATTATAACACATTTTGGCAAACTATGTGTGTGTGTGTGGGATGCTTTGGCAAACATTGGAACATCTTTATTCAACATAAAAGAAAGACATTTACAAAAAAGAGAAATAAACATAGTTTCAATTCAGGTATTTGATCATTGTTCTAGCCCTCATGAAGTTTATATTAACTTTTTGGGTGGGAAGTGTAAGGAAGTTTATTGCTATCAATAGATATCATTGCTAAATATTGCAGATCACTGTAATGCTCATGTCATTAGTATCCTTACAAGGATATTATCTTCGATCTACTAGAGTCAATGCAGTGTTATATTTTCTTGATACTACACTATTAATTATCAAATAAGAATTTTAATTGGTAGAGAATACCAGTCTGCAAAGTTCTGCTCAAACAATCCTCAAGGTATAATAAATGATTTCTTGGGGAACACTTCATCAGTTTCTGCAGACTGGGTAGAATTGATCAATATAATCAATGACTTCAAAACAATATCTTGTATGTAATGATGGTTTATTTTTTCAGAGTTAATCTTAATTACTTAAAATGGTTAAATATTCAGTTTTGTTACCCACCTACAATGAGAAAGATAATTTGCCCATCATTATTTGGCTTCTGGTTAAATATTTCACTGAAAGGTTTGTAGCTGAAATACCTAGAGAATATCTTGTTAACTAGCTTAGTTATATTGGAGATTATTAGTTAGCCTGACTGTCTGGAATCCTATTAGTTAACTATCTTTGGTAAAACTATTCTATTTGAAAGCATTAACAAATTCTTAAAATTACTCATGCAGAATATTAGTTGGCTGCTATGTCAAGATTTATAACAAACTTTTAGCTAATAATTTCAAAATGATGACATCTAGAAAATGTTGACTATTAAATACTTCTTGGAATATATCATTTATTTATTTGAGGCAAGTTCTGAATTATTGAACGGTTCCACATTTTCAATCCTGTAAGAAAAATATTTATAACAGTTATCATTTAATTTTAATTGGTAGCTAGGGTAAGTTCTTAATTATCGATCAGGTCCCCATTTTCGGACACGTAAGAAAAATGACATACCAACTAAATTAAAAATTAAATGATTATCATTATATCGTTTTTTCTTACGTGTCCGAAAATGGGGACCTGATCGATAATTAAGAACTTACCCTATATAATAATTGTTATATCTTCTGTGTTTATTCTCTTATGATCTAAAATGTGGAACTGCCCAATAACTGAACTTACCCTAGCATCAAATCTTTCTGAAATTTACAGTCATTTAGAAATTCCTTTTTGAATTAAGAATTGTTAGTGGTTGATTATAATAGCAATAAGCTAGTTATTTCCATTAAATCTGTTTTAACTTTTCCCTTTTTATTTGCAGCGATATTAAAGATTTTGAAATAATCATCATTGACGATAATTCACCCGATGGTACTCTAGATGTTGCTAAACAACTTCAAAAAATATACGGAGATGATAAAATTGTAAGTAGTTGTCGCTTCCTGCATTTTTACCAGCTAGCTTCTTCAATTTGATATGCAGGGCTATTAGCTATACATTATTATTACTGAAAACTGAGTTGTTCGTTTGATTATCTTATTGGTTAGCGTAATTAATTTGAATATTATTAGTTAGCCTCTATTCAATTGTCTATATCTCATGTAACTGAATCTGTTAGATTTATCAAGCTATTTCTAATTTATCATTGTTTATTGAATTTATTATATCTTAACAGATTTATTTTCATGTAAATAATCTCTTTAGTGTGTACTGTTATTGGCTAATAATAACCTTTTCTCCTTTAATGCTAATTTCATTTACTTTTTAGGTACTAAGACCACGTGCTGGCAAGCTTGGTCTAGGCACTGCCTACATCCATGGCATTAAGAATGCTAAAGGAGAGTTTGTAATTATTATGGATGCTGATTTGTCTCATCATGTAAGTAAATGTCTCTGCTCTTAATAGATAATAACAATACGAGATATATTAGCTATATTTAAATTCATTTTTCTTTTTGAGGCTTTTCAGAAATTAGTTAAGAGATTCTAATCATTCTTTCTATATTTTGCTTATTTTTTAAAAACTTATCTTTTTTTTAACAATTCAATTAGCTACTATTAAATCTTTCGCTTTTTTCAAAAATCTGATAAATAATCTAGCTAGTAGGTAGCCCATGCAACTACAATTCCAATATTTGCAGCCCAAGTTTATTCCCGAGATGATAGCCTTGCAACAAGACAATGAGTACGACATTGTGTCCGGTACAAGATACGCCGGTGGTGGCGGTGTGTACGGCTGGGACCTCAAGAGGAAGATAATCAGCCGGGGTGCTAATTATGTCACACAGGTGCTGCTCAGACCTAATGCATCAGATCTCACTGGATCATTCAGGTGACGGATTAACTTACAGCTTTTTAATGATTTCAAAATTTTCCATGTCACATAGTTATGTTTATTATTGTTCTTCTTGATGATGATCTTTGTTGATAAGTAGCTATATATTATCTCTTAAAAAACACTCCTCATTCACCAGACTTTACAAGAAGAAGGTTTTAGAGCACCTTGTAAGTTCTTGTGTCAGCAAAGGCTACGTCTTCCAGATGGAGATGATAGTGAGGGCGAGGCAGTTCAACTACACCATTGGAGAGGTATTCAAACATGTACTCTCAAAGCTTTAATTGCAACAATGTGATGTAGCTAGATTTTATTGACTAGATTGTTGATATCAATTACAATTATAAATTTTATAGGTAGCTACTTCTAAATTTTAACTGCAAATAGTCACTGAATGATTGAATGACTTCAATTTTGGCAAAGTTACATTATTTTTGTCAGTTTTGTTATTTTGTAATTTATTTTTTCAGTTAATATACTCGACGGAAATATGCTACTGTACGGTAGCTAATGCGTTATATTAACAGGAATATGTTTCTACTCTCTTATTATAACATCTCTTTATTCCTCTGTTTATCCTTTACATCTCTTTATTCCTTTAAATCTCTTTAATCTATTCTCAGGTTCCCATTAGTTTTGTGGACAGAGTTTATGGTGAGAGCAAACTGGGAGGCAATGAAATCTTCCAATTTGTGAAGGGTTTGCTCTATCTCTTTGCAACGACTTAATGACATCAAACATCATTGATGGCATGTTGGGAGCTTCGGTTGATGTGATGGGACCATTATTCTTCGGAATAATATCTGGAAAATGTCTGAACTATTTTGTGCTATGAAAAGCCAATTTTTGGTAATAATATATAGGTATCTGTTGGAAATTAGATTTTGATATTTTCATAAGAATTGTGATATCATGATCATCCATTGATATCTGCTAAAATGATAATATAATATATATGGTGGCCGGGAATTTTGTTCTCGGAATATTTAGTCTTGGAATTTCGGTCTTTAAAGTTCGGTCTCAGAATTATTTATGACTTCTCAACATAAATGACCGTTATGTAGTTTGCTGTATCTGCTAGTTTGTTGTATTGCACACTTCATGATTATTTAATGACCTGGCAGGGGGGTTCGGGTTACATCTTATTCATATGTTTTATTTATACCTGAGACCGAAAATTCAGAGACAGATATTTCTGCTCAAATCTCATGTTAAATAAATGTTAAAATATTTAAATCCTAATGTTATGCATCATTTTACAAGGGTTAATGATGCTATCCGCTTTTAGTAAATAAATGAGACATATTAGTACTTTTAATTTCAACTTTTTCTGTTATTGTTCTTTAATAACACAATTATAAACGGAGATAGAGTTTTCAAAGACCGAAATTTCCTAGAAGAAAATTAGTTACTGAGTGATTCCAACTTTTCGATCATATAAGAAAAAAAAATTAACTGGTTCAATTAATTTTTATCGTGGATACAAAATTATATTAGTTAGTTAATTTATATCTTTTTTTCTTTTGTGATTGAAATGTAGAACTGTTCAGTAGCTCTAAAGTTACCCTAAAAAGCTATATCTACAAACACTTAGTTTTTATTGTACTTTTCATTTGCCAGTTTTAATTTTTATGTATAATATACAGAAAAATATTTTAAAATTTATTGGTTTATATTTAAATTTCAATCTATGATGAATATACTCAATAAACTAATAATATTTCCAATTCTTCTTGATGATTGACTGCAATAATTGTTTGTGATGTGTTTTTTAATATATTTTTGGTTGGTGTCTTTTCTTTATTGTCTGATAAATGTTTTTATGTAAATTTTCATTCGATTTGACTGTGTTATACAAGACTGAAGTTTTTCTTCCCTAATTATAATAAACACTTTTTCATCATCTGAGTTATTTAATATGTCATATTAGATCAAATTTAGTTATTAGTCATAAATAATACCTATTTCATTACTGCTGGAACAGTAATTCACCTGTTAGTTACTTATTGGTGTCAACTTTATATTTTATTTGATATTATGAAGCCAGTGTGTCAAATTCTATAGAATTTAGTTATTTGAACTATATTATTACTAAGGGAAAATGGTTTAACTGTAAGTGGCACTTGTATACTTAATTTTATATATTAAAAAGAATTATTCGCATGGGGTTGTGATTTTGATATAAAGTTCTATATTAATCACTCCTATCTTCCCATCTAATTTGTAATTCTTTCGTGTTCTAATAATTTAACTCAATTTTGAGCCTGTCTGAGATGAAAATAATATTTTTGGTGTTCCCTTGTTTCATTTTATTCCATCTATTTAAAGAAATCCTAATGATTAGCAGCTGGAAATGTTTGAATAATTATCTCAATTAGGAAGTACGATATATTATTTAGTATGAATTGATAGTTCAAGATTTTTATATGTTCTGTTATGAAGCAGATCCTATAAAAAAAATAATTGCGGTTATTATTCAATTATTGTTATCTTGATTATCTGATTGATAATGTGACACTGGTCACAATAACTCGGAACTTACCCGAATGACTTTTTGTTAGACAAAAAAAGGAACTAAAAGTACAAGCAGAAATGGTGAGAAATTTATCAAGTTTACATAAAAATTATTTGTTCTTTTGTTGATTGAGTTGAATGATTTTTTAGGTAACAGCATTAATGAATAAATACTCCTCTCCATGACGTGAATAGGTTTTCATTTGTTGTTATTTTCTGAAAAAACTACTCAAAATAGTATTGCATGAAGAAAGCTAATTAACTCATTTTAAAGGACAGTCAACATCCAATTTTTGAGATAAAAGATGTAAATTTTTAAAATGTTCACATTTAGAAATATTTGAGAAAGTGGATAAGTCATTACAGGTTTTTAAAATGAACTAGAAATAATTTAATGATGTTGCAAGGTTCATATCAATGGAATTCACACACTTATAATTAATATATAAAAAATCTGATTGTTGCATAACTACCTACAAATAAAAAACTAATATATTTTATGTGATTTATACCAGATTTATTTATTTTGCTAGTATTTCAGTAGAAGATTTACCTAGTCAGTATAATATCCTAATCCACCTGTATGTGGATGTTAATTGTATATACTGATTAAGCAATGGAGATTTCGATAGGTATTTATCAATTAGAAACCAATGCAAAAATCATACTTACGCATGAAAACAATGAATTTACTTTTGATAAACAAATGACTGAATCAAAAAAGGCGATAATCAATCTTCTATCTAGTAGAAAATTTGCATTGAATTAAGGTATACGATATTGTATCTTATTATAAATTTAAAAATATGCGGTTATAAACATTATATTTAAAAGTTTACAGTCAGTTTAAAACTTAACTTGATCTTTCAACTTAACAATACTTACTATATACTATATAATAATTTTTATAGCGGATACTCCTAAAACTGAAGGGATTATAATAGTTATGTTGCCTTCTCTTTTGTTGATCATTGCATATGGTTATATACTAATAAGTTCATTATATCCGTTTTTGTCCATATAAATGATAATAAACTGTATAAATTCGCGATAAAAAACATTCAGAAAAATATTTTTGATAGAAAAAAACCATATAGATTATCATTCAGGATAAAGTGGGTGATAATAGTGACAAGTATCACCACCAGAGGATGCAGTTACTCAGTATTCTGTTAGTGCTTTAAGTGAACACAGTCAGTCTCAGTCGTATATGCAGTGTGTGTTCCTTTTCTATCTTCAGTCTTTATTTTCTGTTTGCTATGGCAGGTTCTGTTAGGAGTGCCGCAGGCTCAATAAGTTATAGCAATAACCATATATCTGTTTATGCATTGAAAATAACAGAATCTGCAGCTAAGCAGATCAGTAATTATCTAAAATCAGAGGTGAGAGATTTTGTGTAGCTTAAGAATAGTACCTAAGTTCTACACCCGTAAACTAGTTGAGCAAAATCCCTGCGTAATAATTATTAGAAATGATGAATAGGTATTCAAGTTAGGTATTGGGTAAGTTGCGAATTATCGGTGAGTTTCATATCTTCGATCATATTAAAAAAAAACTATTTAGGAAGGCCTATAGGTATAGTCTTTTCTTATGACCGAAGATGTGGACTTGACCGATAATTCGTAACTTACCCTATCGGCTATCCCAATTCTATTAGCTGTGTGTTTAGTATTAAGAAAGGTTCAAATTAGTGCTCATTGATTTATATATAGAATAAGTAACTAGGTAGATCCAAAATAAGATGATCTACCTATTAGTTCTTATTCAATTCACTGTATAAACCTTTTTTAAGCTTAGTTACTAGAACTATGTAGTAGCTACTTAGTAGGAAAGAAATACCTAATCTAATTAACTAGAATCTTGTGATGAGTTAACTAATTGGAAGAGCATTGAGGTTTTTCACTCTCTAAATATCATAAAATATGTGAACATTGCTTCTAAATTGAATAGTTAATTTCCTAATGTTTAGACTAGGTATTCAATCTCTGATTTCTCTTTTTGCTCAAGGTATATTTTATTATTTTAAATTAAATTATTTTTTAGCAATATTTTAATCTGTGTATCTCTTAATTATGTACCATATTTAACTGAATGAATTATTATGTACTTACCATCTTTGATTTAATTTCAAATGCCCTCTGATTTTTCTAAAATCGGTATAAATAATAACCCAAGTAATAAAGCATGTCCAAACTCGCCATTTTAATGGTGAGTTTGTGACAGTTATTTTGAGCCCTTCAATTGCAAATGGCGAGTTTTATCTATTTTTCTCCTATGCTACAATGTTATTTTGGAGAGAATTTATGAAAATTTGATCATTTTGGAGAGAATTTGTTGAATTTTGGAGAGAGCTGGAGAGACAAATGGTGAGTTTATGAGACAAACTATTTTACTTGGATAATAACCAGAATGATTCAATCTAATGGCCAATCTCTTAATAGAAAATGTAATTTACCATTTAAGAAATTGAGAGATAGAACTTTATGGTAATCTTGAAATTTATAAAAAAGCTAAAGAGTCGAACCTTACTGATTTTAGCTTTATTAATTAAATTTTTATTTACTAGTTTCTATTCATTGATTAGTTGCTAGTTACTACATTATCTAAAACTCTAATACTTCTAAATTATATCTTAAATAGTTAGTAGTTACTTAAAATTGAATTATTATTAGTTTAAACTTTGAATATTATTGAGAAAGTTGAGTTATTGGTCTGTTAGACTCAGCTGCTCAGGGCTGTTCCACATTTGCCATCTTAAGAAAAATTATAAACTTCAAGTTAACATCATTACAAATGGTAAATAGGAACCTCGTAAATTTCATGGTTGATTATAAATTGATAAACATATAAAGTTGATGTAAACTAGGAACTTCAAAATTTGTTGAGTAAAGCAGGTAATGGCGACACTGTAGCTAGCTCAGCCTAGCTGCATCCTCTAAAGTCTAAGGCTCTAGCTGCTGAACAATATTACAAACAAATTAAGCAATAGCTTCAAAACCCATATTAAATTTGAAAACTATAACAATCATTGCATTTCTTCTTAATCTGATTAGCAACATTTCAATATGAATATGATTCAGCAGCAGGTTATAGACTCTTGAGAGGACCACAATTTGAAATTAAAGGGCTGTAATTTACCTGTGATCCTAGAATACTGAAAAAGAATAAACTAAGATTTCTCCTCTCCACAACTCTGACTGACTCTGACTGTATATCATGGAAAAAAATTTGGTGGATATTTAGCTATTTATTTCTATATTACCATCAATTTTGGGTAGATAAATTGGGAAAATGTTGGTGGATCTGCCAAATTATTGTAATTATGTTGGTGGATATTTGCAGCTTTTATAATACAGACTGATGACTACAACAACTACAGTAGATTTCTGTTCTGTGGTCTTTTAAGAATTACAGAGAAATGTCTTCATTGTCCAGATGATTCAATTTAAGAATAGAGTTTGACCAATCTTGATCATTTTCAGTGTTTTAATTTCAATGCGAGGTCATTTTTATGAGTAAAATTTGGTATATGATAGTCAGGACACAGAAATGATACACAAAATTTCTAATTAGTGATTGTTTATATTAAGACTGATTATGTATAATATACCAGACTGATGTTACTTGCTAACGGCTTTCTATGTGCTAATGTTAACTAGCAATCATGCAATTTACCAGGTTTTTATTTAGCATCAGTGCTGATGTTAACTAGGATTTTACCAAAAAGGTACCTAATAACTAAACTTTGTATTTAATTATGATCATAAATACTTTCTTCTTGAATGATCAAGAGTATGGAATGGTTTGATTACTTGGAACTTACCTTCTAATTTCTGTGAATCTTTCAAGTGTAATTAGCTACTAAACTTTTATTACATTATTTTATTACTGATCTTCATTGCTATATTTCTAATTTCTATAAACTTTGAATAATATGAATTGAAATAACTAATAAATAGTTGTTAATTTCTACGGTGAATGTTGTTGCTTCATTCTCATTCTCTCCAAGGAAGGTAAATCCCCTTTCAAACCTCCAATAAGTGCTAATTCTCTTTTAAATTTGAGATCAAATGCTTAATATCATCAATAGGTAACAATTTGTATGGTATTCAAATGTCATTGTTTATCCTGCTTTTGGACATTAGCTTTCAAAATGCTGGGTCATTCATTATCTATATTAATAAGCAATTTATCTTAATTAAATTATAAGCATTATCATGAGTTATCTTATTTATGGTTCAATTTATTATCAAATTTAATGTCCTTGCCTTTTAATGGTAAATTAAAGATAACTTTCAATGATTATTAATTTCTCATTTATATGGATGCTCTATTAGTCTTTTGACTGAGGCTATATCGATACTATCTGTATCGGTACTCCTTACATCGACCATTTTTTGGGCCTCTGTGGATTGGTATCGCCAGATTACCAAAACCTACTGTCGGTACTCGTATTGGTATCAGTTATAATTATGGTATCTGCATAAGACTTTATTATTCAAATAGGATAAGTTACGAATTACTGGGCGGCTCCACATTATCATTCATAGAAGAATATATATATATATATAGCAGCTGATTATTATTCAAATGGTTAGTTTAATTTGAATTAAATTCTTATATATATGATTAGAAATGTGGAACTGTCTGATTATTTGTAACTTACCCTATCTACTACATACTTTTTTAATGAATTTTATTCTCTTATGTTCACATTGAATCTTATATGATTTTAAACTTCTCATTTAAACTAAAAGATCTCTTGCTGTATATTTTACAAAATGGATAAATGATTAACTCAAGTTTAACTAACTCGCTAATTCATAACTGGTTCTCATTGGGAGTTTTTAGCCATTTGGAAGACTGTTCTGTTGATATGTATAAGCATTTCTGCCTGCATTATTTTTCTCCATTATAGGGTGGATAAATATTGAACAGCTTGATATGGTTTTAAGTAGGGTAGAGTGATGGTTTTATAATGCAGTTTTTAATTATAATTAAAATGTATATTCATAATGGAAAAATACTGTTCTCCCTACAATGAATTTATTCAATATTTGATTAATTTTTCCTATAATACCCCCTTGAAAGGTCATTAATTTGATAGGTTCATTTATTTACTTACTAAGTATGTATCTCACCAATAACAAAATACGTATCTTTTTCTATGTTAATCAGTGTTGATATGAAAAATTGCTCTATATCAAATTTGTTTGATAATTTTGATATAAAACTTTCTAATCTAATATTTAGTTGATTGTTACCTCTTCCAGTGTCAATTAAAATGTTGCTTATGTATGTTTTATACTGAATTCATGCCCTTCCTTTTTCAATATTTTAAACAAAGGCAAAAATATTTTCTTCATTACTCCAATTTCCATTTTTCTTTTCAACATTAGAGCCTTTTCTACTTTGCCAGACATTCTCTTTTTAAGATGTTTTAGTTGTTCTGACGTCACAAGGTTGTTGATGACAAACCTGTTCTGGGGTGCTGCTCATGGTCAAACTGCAGGCCCCTGACCAGACTCTCTAGGCACATCAGCAGCACACAGACCTGTTCTAGGGGGGTACTCTACAGCTGAGAAAGTGAACCTTTAAACTACCCATGAACTGACCAACAACATTGCTATGCTGTAAACATTAGTACCTAATGTTGTGAACATTTAAAATGTGAACAGTTGCAATGTTTTAACTTGCATACACTTGCTGTGTTTTCAACACTTGCCGTGTTTTAAACTCTTGCTGTGTTTTAAACTCTTGCTGTGTTTTAAACTCTTATTATGTTGTGTGAGTACACTTGTTATGTTGTGTGAGTACACTTGTTATGTTGTGTGAGTACACTTGTTATGTTGTGTGAGTACACTTGTTATGTTGTGTGAGTACACTTGTTATGTTGTGTGAGTACACTTGTTATGTTGTGTGAGAACACTTATGTTGTGTGAGAACACTTATGTTGTGTGAGAACACTTATGTTGTGTGAGAACACTTATGTTGTGTGAGTACACTTATGTTGTGTGAGTACACTTATGTTGTGTGAGAACACTTATGTTGTGTGAGAACACTTATGTTGTGTGAGTACACTTATGTTGTGTGAGAACACTTATGTTGTGTGAGAACACTTATGTTGTGTGAGAACACTTATGTTGTGTGAGAACACTTATGTTGTGTGAGAACACTTATGTTGTGTGAGAACACTTATGTTGTGTGAGAACACTTATGTTGTGTGAGAACACTTATGTTGTGTGAGAACACTTATGTTGTGTGAGAACACTTATGTTGTGTGAGAACACTTATGTTGTGTGAGAACACTTATGTTGTGTGAGAACACTTATGTTGTGTGAGAACACTTATGTTGTGTGAGAACACTTATGTTGTGTGAGAACACTTATGTTGTGTGAGAACACTTATGTTGTGTGAGAACACTTATGTTGTGTGAGAACACTTATGTTGTGTGAGAACACTTATGTTGTGTGAGAACACTTATGTTGTGTGAGAACACTTATGTTGTGTGAGAACACTTGGAACACACATTTTCGATCATGTAAGAAACAGGTGTAGTTTTCCATTATAACTAGTTATCTTACTTGGTCATAAGTACCGATTCAAATATCTAGTTACCATTATGATCGTAAAAGTAGAACGAGTCAATAAGTGGAAACTTAGCCTAGTACTGATGAAGCTTGCTGTGTCCTTGTGGCCGTAGCTACCATGCATGCTATCTTCATTGGTGTGTAAATTAGTGTTACAAATGTCAAAAGGTGTTCAACTACACAGCCCTTTCTTACTCCTTTCAGGGAATGTTCTCCTGTGTGTTGTAATACACTGTCTGTGTGTACCGTGTGTATAGGTGTCTATGCTCTTTGCAAGTATACCGTGTATATTTATACACATGTTATACATACAGTGTATAGATAGATAGATACATACATGCACTGTATGTATCTATCTATGCTCTGTGTATGTATGTATGTATATGCACAGTGTGCATGTGTATAACACTATAGTGCATATACATACACCGTGTGTACCTACCTATCTATCTACACACTGTCACTAAATGGTTAGTTGCTTTCTCATAGTCTGCATGTCTCACTCATTATAGGTTCTGTTACCGGTATGCCTAGCGACTTTAACTCTCGCATGTATAGGCTCTGACGTTAATTGTTCTACCGGATGTAATCCTATATCTTTCTGTGTAAGGATCGTATGAGGTTTATAACACTATCGTAAAATATAGGGTGCGTTATTTATTATGATATTAATCTTGTATTCACTATTAGAAGTTATGAATATCAGGCTCGAAGACTTTCTTCCTAATTTGTATGTTCTAGAGGTGAATAGAGACTGTACAGTCCATCTCTACAGTGTACAGTCCTTCTCTACAGTGTGCAGTGACTGTACATGTCTCGCAGTCAGCTGTGCCAACCTCTAACTTCTCCCATTGGGTGAAATTAGTGAAATATTTGTGTCTGTTATTCATCTGTAAGATGATCGTTAATGTGGGTTTGATTGCCGGTCTGTGAAAGTGAACCACTGGTGGTAATATACTCAAAATAATTAAATGAATCGGTGTTAATATACTCAAAATAATTAAATGAATCGGTGTTAATGTACTCAAAATAATTAAATGAATCGGTGTTAATATACTCAAAATAATTAAATGAATCGGTGTTAATGTACTCAAAATAATTAAATGAATCGGTGTTAATGTACTCAAAATAATCAAATGAATCGGTGTTAATGTACTCAAAATAATTAAATGAATCGGTGTTAATGTACTCAAAATAATCAAATGAATCGGTGTTAATGTACTCAAAATAATTAAATGAATCGGTGTTAATGTACTCAAAATAATTAAATGAATCGGTGTTAATGTACTCAAAATAATCAAATGAATCGGTGTTAATGTACTCAAAATAATTAAATGAATCGGTGTTAATGTACTCAAAATAATCAAATGAATCGGTGTTAATGTACTCAAAATAATTAAATGAATCGGTGTTAATGTACTCAAAATAATTAAATGAATTGGTGTTAATGTACTCAAAATAATCAAATGAATCGGTGTTAATGTACTCAAAATAATCAAATGAATCGGTGTTAATGTACTCAAAATAATTAAATGAATCGGTGTTAATGTACTCAAGATAATTAAATGAATCGGTGTTAATATACACCCAAAAAAGGGATATGTAACGGTGTTTCTTTTTCAACTAACTAATTAAAATGTACTCTATAATGAAACTGTGTATCAACTAATTAACAATTCATTCAATGAGAAATATACTCTAGTCTTTTATTCTAATTATAACTCCAATACTTTCAATGAACAGGTATCAGTTCTAATATTCAGTTATATTCTGTACTGTTTCCTTTCATTTGATTCGTTTGTTTAGTATAGTGTTTAGTTTCTTTGCTATGTACTAAATAGGTTCTATCTAGTAACAATAGCTACCGCGGTTGCTGCAATGTTCTCTGCGTGATCCCCTCATGTGTTCCTAGTTCGTTAATCATAACATTTATGGTCATCTCCGATTCGTCTCTTATAAACGTTACTTGAACATATGAAACCCCCTCAATTGCAGCTTATTTAGAGCATCTCTAATTATTGTATTGACTGTGCGAATTCATTGTAAGTGTACCATTTCACTTTCATCTGTCACGATCCACAGATTTTATCAGCAACGTCTAATAAAACTAAGATCGTCGTAATAGTTGTATTAGTTAAGTCATATCATATACGTATCGTACTCATAGAAAATATTCGTATTAAGTCATATTATATACGTATCGTACTCATAGAAAATATTCGTATTAAGTCATATAGGTATATACTTTACTCAGCAAATATTCACAATCACTAACCCGTTTTATTTTAAGAGAAAAGTGTTTTTGATTCTTCATATCTTACTTCAATAACAAAAAACATTTCTCTCCGCCCATCCATGCTTTTGTGGGCGCAATAAACTGTCCAGTGCCTGCCATCTTTGTCAGATAGTCATGTACGGACACCTTGGTGACTGTGTTCACGGAGTAGCTTTTCTGCATCCATTAGATTTTATGGAGACTGCTTCTTTGAAGTTCCTTGTATTTCTTTTTGACGTCAGTGATGTGGCCTTTGGTTCCAAAGCAGATGTTAAAGCCCCTAATAAAGTATTTAATTATCTCGTTAATTTAATAATAAAAGTTTATAGTAGCTACTCTGAAATGAGTTCATTTAACTTGAATGAGGTTCACTCCACTCTTTTGCATGACTGGGATGCACTCTCATTCACGGGATGCATTTTCATTCACGGGATGCATTCTCATTCACGGGATGCATTCTCATTCACGGGATGCATTCTCATTCACGGGATGCACTCTCATTCACGGGATGCACTCTCATTCACGGGATGCACTCTCATTCACGGGATGCACTCTCCAGACGTGTGTCCATTGCGAGTGCAAATTCTTTCTCGCTCACTCCTGAGATCATTCTCGCTAGTTCTCTCCACAAATTGCTAACTGTGCGTCTGGATCGTGATCGCTAAGATCTTGCCAATAGTCTGTCCACTCCTGGTATGGTTTTGAACATGTCTGTGGGGTGTATGGTAGCAGTGTTTTTAAAGTATATAGTTAGTAAAAGCCTGTATTTGTGAGTGTTTCTGTGGTAAGAACGTGTGATTTTTTTATATATAGTAACATGTGTGTTCTGCCATCAGCTGTTATGTTCAAGTTCAGTTCATAGCACACATGCGAAGTTCATAGCTCTGGTTTATTTGGCTGTATTTGATGTAATTTCCTACCTATGCAATGACCTACATAGTTCCATAGGTGTACACACACGTACACACACACGCACACATTCACTTTTCCTATTCTCTTTCATTCTCGATAACTTTTTCCTTTCTATATGTTATACATATATATAAAGTACACGCGTAAACAACATAGCTAAGATTCATCTTTTTTGGATACATCAACACAAGTCTACTTTTTTTAGTACCGATCCATTTAAATTGTATAGGTTTTATCTTTAAACTTCAATTGATGTGTAAATCTGTTACCTTTTTTAAAACTTTTGGATTGGGAAATTTCTCTACCGAATGCTGGCTGCAGTTCATTGTTTTGCAACTTTATTGTACTCATTCATTGTGCATTTGACCAGAAACAGTGAAATAGCCAATTTGCAATTCAATATTCGTACATTGCTATTTAAACACAGTAAGTGTGATTCATCTACTAAAATCACCATAAGATATCTTCCTTATTTTTTAGTTGTTATTCCTGTAGTATGTTGAAAAGTTTAAGTACAACTGTTGTGTGCTCTATTGAAAAAGAGAATGTCTCGTCCACCATTTTCTGACTCTTTTACGACTCTGTCACTGATTTGCTAGGGTAAGTTTAGAGTTATCGGACTGTTTCACTTCTTCGATCACGTAAGAAAAATATATTTTATTTGGTATCCACGATACCTGCAGGTATCATGTATACCAGTTAAAATATAGGCAGCTATCATGGATACGAGTTAAAATATAAGCAGGTATTGTGGATACCAGTTAAAATAAGTTAGATTATATTTTTATATATAGTTTCTTATGATCGTAAACGTAGAATCGTCCGATAACTAGTAGCTTACACCACCAATGTGTGTATCTGAGAAAGTTGTCTTTCTTTATTTCATAAAGTGTAGCTAGTATCTATTATGTAAATTCTGATGCAGTCTCCGTTACTCCAGTCTTTGTTTGGTAGTTAAATCTGATCTGGGAAAGTGTCTCAGAAATGTAGTCTTTCTTTCTTTATACCTTAATGTTTTTTAATGGGATATCTACCAAAAAGTTCTTGTTAAAGCATAATCTCTCAATCTAGAACTTGATTAACTCCTAAATTGTAACGATGGTGTGACTCAGTCTTAACGGACCGTGTCTGCGAGTGTTGTACTGTTGTATTTACAGTCAAATGTGGTTAGGTTTCCTGCAAAGAATAGAAATTTTCGTCTGGTGCTCTTACGCAAACGGGAACAAGAATGAGCTGATATCAGAGGGTGTGTGCGTGTGTGTGCTTTGGGTGTGTATGTGTATCGGTAAATACACCTGCGTGTATCTTTCGGTGTGTAAAAGTGTTAATACTTTATCACTTTCAAATTATCGAAATGTATAACTATCGAAATTAATGATTATAATCTCTATTAGGTAGAACACTTGTGTCACTACTCTATAACAGCAAATTAAGTGAACTATTATATGGTTATGAAATCACTGACGTTTGTTGGTGTTACAATTGTGGTTATTAGACAAATATTATTTCGCTACTTGCAACCCAGCTTATAATAAGGAGCGAGGAAGCTCACTGTAGCTCCTGTAAGCTCACACTAGCCTATAAGCTCACTCTAGGTGCTCACTGCTCATCACTTGTTATTGCTAGTGGTATTTCCGTTCTTTAGAGTTTGCAGTGCTTATCACCTCTATTTACTAATCTCTCACTTCACTGTAAATATTTCTTATCATTTATCAATTAAATACCAACTTAATTATTATCTACTAACGTCATTATGTAGTACAGAACATGTTTGATTCCTCTAGGAAGTGATGGCTAGGGTAAGTTCCAAGCTATCGAACAGTTCCACATTTTCGATCACCTGAGAAAAAGTATATCATAAAAGTTATGTTCGTAAACGTGGATCCGTCCTATAACTCTGAAGTTACCCTTTCGATAATTCAATAATGTTTCATTTAATTCATAACCCATTTAATTACTTTACCTGTGCCTTATCCCTAGTGTTTATTTACCTCATCCAGGTAGCTAGACGCTACGTAAGTCTTTATAAGTTTTGTTTGTCACGTACTGAGGTATTTGGACCTACTGGATGAGACCACCTGCCGATTGAGTATCGATGGAGTTGTGGAATGAGTGATCTGGGGGATGTTATGAATCATCGAACAGTTCCACATTTTCGGTCTTTTAAAATAGACATCTAATTTGAACCGACCTAGTTTTAATTGATATCCATCTTACCTGCAGCAATCCATCTTACCAATTTAAACTATTTAAAGTGTTAAATTATATATTTTATGAACGAAAATGTGGAACCGTCCCGTAACTCGTCCTATATTCCTGCCTATGATATCCTCTCACTTGTTTGTGTATTGAAATCTTCGATGTCTTTTCAAATAATCAGATTGATCGTAATGGCATTTTTAGTCGCTATTAATTCATAATTGTTCCACTATCAATTAATTTCATGGTAATTCTGAATAAATATTGAAGCACGATAAGCAGTTAATGAACTTTAAAATGACACAGTTGTAATGTTTTTTCGTTAGTTTTTTTTGTCGTGGCTAAGTAGGGTAAGGAAAGTTTCTCGTCTTTTCCCAGTGAATGGTCACTTAGCGCTAGAAATTAGTGCCTCTGGTATAGAAAGCGAGACTGTCTCCTGCAATTACTGAAAGCAACTCATAGAACTATAGCATTTTGCGATGCCGAATCAATTATCTCTTCTGCTTGAAGAAACAGATACAAACTACATAGCTACGCAATTTCTTACGTAAAAGTGTAATATGTTCGCAACAGTGGTGTTATCTGTTTAGTTCTGGGCTAATTGACTGATAAGGATTGAAGTGGCAGGTAGGTTATTACAGACAGGTTGTTAGAGAAGATACCTGCATACGAACTCCTCTATCACCTCAACTAGATACCTATCAGTCAGGCGCGTGATGAATGTATTCATGTACTGCTATCAATTTAAATGTTGCTTCATTGAACAATAAGGATAGTTATTAAATGCAGCGGAGTATGTTGTAGCTAGGGAGAAGCATGAATTATTAAACTGTTCCACATTTTCGATCACCTAAGAGTTTGACTTTTATTTTAATTGGTATCCACGATACCTGGAGACATCATTTTGATTAGTATCCATTGTAATTGGTATCCACGATACCTGAAGGTATCATGTATACTGATTAAAAATCACTATCAGGCCGAGAGAGAGAGCCAGTTTAGCAGCTCTAACTAGTAACAGTGATGTTTTAGTGCATATAATGTCAGGGTCATACATTATCGTATCATCACATGTACTATCTAGCTATGGTGTTATATCTAGTGTTTCTTTTTTCTACTCAATTTGCTATATTTCTAGTTTGAAATCCTAATTCCCTGTGTATGTTCTTCTGCAGTCATTATATAGCTTTGGGTTGACCCCTATATATATTTTCATGGTTATACTTTCATATGTGGTAACTCAGTTTAATACGTTGCTCATTAATTCCTTTGGTAGGTTGGGTCGGGCCGAAACTGTTCTTTATTTTGCGTTTAGAAATTGAAAGTTTGAATTAATAGTTCCAATTCTGTTTTTAATTGATATGCTATGCTACATTACTTATCTGATATGAAATTTGATGAGTAAAATATAATTTTTATAACACAATTTTAGTGATAACGTTACAATCATACCTGACTAATCTGATATTACTTTTGGTATTAGAATCACCAGGTAATTAGGTTAGGTCTCGAGTTATCGAACTGTTATACCTTTTCGATAATGTAGAAAAAAATCGATTAAAATATTATTAGGTACTCTTTTTTTTTTAAATCAGTATTGATGATACCTGCATGTATCATCAATACTGAAATAACGAGTTAAAATATTATAAATATATTATGAACGAAAATGCGTAACCGTCCCATAACTAGTAACTATACATCTATTCATTCGAATTTGTTTTGATAGTTCTTTAAATGAATCTCTATTAACCATTAGCTACTTTTTTTTGAACAATGTGACGAATCTGCTCCGTCTGTTCTAGTCCCTATTAAACAATAGAGGTAATTCGAACACCCTGATTCGTTTATGAGAAAACGAAGACCTGTGGTCAGTCACTAAGGAAAAAATCTGATACTGTTAACAATCTAGCGTAAACTACACGAGATATCTATGTTGTAACTAGGGTTGTGACAATATGCTTTTAAAATTATAGATCTTGAGAATATCACATATGAATTGAAATGGTATCGAATACTATATACCGCTGGTGTAGAACCATTCAATACTCTTTAATTCTCTCCGTCTATAATATTTTTGGGATCTATGATTTCCAAAGCATATCGTCACAATCCTAATGAATATTAAACTCCATGTTTCACTGTTTCGAACCATATGATACTATGCCGTAAAAAGATTTATATTCATACAAAGATGTATACTTATAACATGAAGTTATAAAGTAAGTCACCTGCGCTTTCTCAAAGTTCATTGAATTGAGTCTAGTAGCACCTGCTTCCTGCTGATGCGTTCTGCCCCTTGTAAGCAGCCACTGATTGGTAGGTGGGGGAACTGACGAATTAGCGAACAGATACACCTTTTCGGTTAGAAGAATTTTTTCAACATTTAACATGGTATCCATGATACCTGCTGCAGGTATCATGGATACCAACTAAAATAACGTGTTGGAATGCTATATTATTTATGTTTTCTTGTATGATCGGAAATGTGAATCTGTCCGCTAACTCATAACTTTCCCTTCTCTACTTCATTTAGGTTCTGTTTGAAACATCAAGAGAAAATACGGTCCAAAATATTGAAATTATTCAGTTACTATTTTCAAATTGAATTATATTTCTATGAATTAATTTAACATGTTTTTTATAATTAACTCCATTGTAAATTATGTATTAATTCACCCTGCTCTGTCTACACACTTTATCTGTATAGTGTGTAGTGTATACAGTTATATATTACATGGTGTGTACTGTATAACACTCTATTATTCTATAATATCCCCGTCTTGCTAGCGTTATGTTTCCTCTGTAGCTTTCCAATCAATATAAAGCTACCAGTAAGTTACCTTACACTAAAGCTACCAGTAAGTTACCTTACACAATGATGTGTGTTTCGTTACACTAATAACACTAAGGTATATCCATCTACCTGTCAATCATATTAGGCGGATTAAACTATATCTTCAGCGGCCGTGTGAACGCTTTCACATGCCTACACGTATCTCTCTAGTCATTATACATTATTATTTAAACTGTTGAACTGCTTCTGTTCTTCATTTATCAGCCATTTTCCGAAGTGATTTAAATTTCAAGCGAAATCTGTAAAGGTTAAGTCTCTAATTTTATTAATGCTGATAGTTTAGGCCTGTTCGTAAATAGGTTGGAGATAAGATAAAAGATACGGTCAGTCATCAATCAGGTCTCCACTACTCTTTTTACCCGTCACACACCCCCCCCCTAACCCACCTTACTCAAATATCAACAGTGGGCTGCGTTGGGGGTAAGTTACTAGTTATCGAGCACTTCCACATTTACGATCATGTGGTAAAAGTGTTATGGTTGTTTTGTTTATCTTTTATTTCAAATAGTAGTTATCTTACTTTGCGGTATCATTGATACCAATTGAAATAAAAGTTAGATAAGTATTGTATATTTTTCTGATATGATCGATAATGTGGAACCGTACGATAACTCAGAACTTACCCTAGTTGTCGATATTTTGGGTAAGGTTCAATAATTGTATTAAAAAGAATAAAATTAATTGTGTTGCTATCAATATTATGAAATTATTTATCTTCTAAAAGGCAACATTTCTTTTCGAACTAAAAAATAATATTTGATATTAGTGATAAATCCTGTTCCAATTAATTGATTGTGGTCTAGTTCCTTTTCAGTAGCACTTCCCTGAGAATAGCTTTACTGTTTCATCTTCAGGTGGTCTGTACTTGCCCCTGTTGCGAGCTATTGTACCTTGTGAGACCCATTGTACGGTCTATTGTAGCTAGGCAGGTGCTCTGAGATATGCCGAGTATGCTGCCCTATGTACACTGTGTCAACACACCACCTAGTCAACAATCAAGACTGGAGATGTGTAGAATAGATTCGATCATCTCCCTTTACGGTTTATTCTAACTTTTAAAAACCGTACTACCCGATCACTGTTTCGATTTAATAAATCAATTAAGATTAGTTTTAATATTGTTTTGTTCGATAGTTTACTAGCCAATCACTTTGAGGTAGTGTTTTAGTTGTTTCCGTTGTAAATAGTACCAACGGGTGAGTTGAAATGTCATGGTCTCTCACGGAGAAGGGAAGATCGTTACCCATACCGAGTTCAAATCTCCACTCATCTCCTACGCTTCTGACTATTTAACAACAGTCTATTTGACTGCCTTTAACATCAACACCTAACAGTCTATTTGACTGCCTTTAACACCAACAAACAGTCTATTTGACTGCCTTTAACACCAACAAACAGTCTATTTGACTGCCTTTAACACCAACAAACAGTCTATTTGACTGCCTTTAACACCAACAAACAGTCTATTCGACTGCCTTTAACATCACCACCTAACAGTCTATTTGACTGCCTTTAACATCAACACCTAACAGTCTATTTGACTGCCTTTAACACCAACAAACAGTCTATTTGACTGCCTTTAACACCAACAAACAGTCTATTTGACTGCCTTTAACACCAACAAACAGTCTATTCGACTGCCTTTAACACCAACAAACAGTCTATTCGACTGCCTTTAACATCACCACCTAACAGTCTATTTGACTGTTTTTAACTGCACACACTTTTGTGTCTCGTTAATCATTTGTACTGGATACTCGAATTTTAAATGAATTCAAGTATCTACCAATAAAAAATTATGTTATAGTTTGAAAACTGTACTTCTAGTGTTAAATAGCTTTTAACTAAAAAAATAAAATGTATAATTAATAAAGTAGTCTAATTAAAGTAATTGTTTTAAAATATTAAGGATGATTTTCGAGATTATCTTTGTATCTGCTACCGTATGGGTATTTCGTTGTGTGTAGTGTGTGTGCGTGTTTTTTTTGTGTTGCTTTTTCTAGTGTATGTTTTTGAGGAGTAGTTCGCCCTGACCTCCTGACGAAATCTCACTGGCCCTTTGACTCTACCGGCAAAACTATTGCCATTTTACGTCCATTTAAACTTTAAAGGCTCTGATGTTCATGTGGAATCTTTTCAAACTCTAGTGGGGGAGTTACGAGATATCGGTCGGTTTCACATCTTCGGTCATATAAGAAAAAAAGATGTAATTATTTTAATTTTAACTTGTATATGTGATACCTGTAGGTATCATAGATACCAATAATAGTAAATAATAATTGTTATTTTTTATATGACCGAAGATGTGAAATCGACCGATAATTCATAAGTTACCCTATCAAAATTGACTTTGAATAGAATCTATTCTTGATATCCTAAAAGTATTCTATCTTCTCCATGGTTCACAGGATATGAACTTTATAAGTAGGTGCTATATATGCATGCATTCCTGTTCTTCTACCCCCAAGTACTGTGTTCCAACTATGTGTTAAAGTAGCGTCATTGTCGAGGCATCACTGGACATCCCTTTAACTGACGCAAGGTTTCAGCTGCTCAGTACAGTGCTTATCGGGACAATAACCCTCACACGGGGTAGGTAAGAAAGGAATGGCTCCATCGATCATATGAGTGACGTATTCAACTCGTTGATTGGTATCTATGATACAGCTAAATTGTTCTCCTTTTTGTAATACAATTTTTTTTAATTAATTGGTATCCATGATAGCTGGAGGTATCATGGATACGAATTAAATAAATAATTGAATTATTAAAATATTAATATAATTTTATGATCGAAAATGTGGAACCGTCCCATAACACCGATCTTTCCCCCACCTTTGTTAATTACCTTCAGCCCCTCCCATTAAAAGGGATGTGCTGTTATTTGGCTATTTAAACGCGTCTAATAATGCTTTAGATATTAAAGGGACTGAGTGGACAATGCTAGCGTGTATCTGTGAGAATATCGATACGGAAATATACTTACCCATCCGATTGATTATCTTTTCTCCATCTTGACCTATTCCAAATAGGATGTAGCTAGTTGATATCTTGACTAGAATTTGACTTCTGAGCTTGACTTGCTAATGAATTGACTGATTAAGTCGAGATAGGGTAGTTTTCTATGGATCTACCTATAGTTTTTTCTATATTTAGTTAGTTTGTGAATGTAGAAGTGGCTGTATTGCGTGTCTCTAGTTTTTCCAGTACATCGTGTGGCATTCAAGTCACTTCCTGTTTCCACAACTCTCTTACACCGTCCATGTACAACTGGGATATACATTGGCTATACAACTAGGATATATATTGGCTATATTGCTAGGAGTAGGATTTATAATTGTGTTTTGGCTATATAACTAGGATGTATTTCGACTATATTAGTCGGATAAATATTTGGGATATATATTGGTTATATTTCTAGAGTATACGTGTATTGGCTATATAGCTAGGATATATGTATATTGGCTATATTTCCAGAGTATATGTATATTGGCTATATAGCTAGGATATATGTATATTGGTTATATTTCTAGAGTATACGTGTATTGGCTATATAGCTAGGATATATGTATATTGGTTATATTTCCAGAGTATATGTATATTGGCTATATAGCTAGGATATATGTATATTGGTTATATTTCTAGAGTATACGTGTATTGGCTATATAGCTAGGATATATGTATATTGGCTATATTTCTAGAGTATACGTGTATTGGCTATGTAGCTAGGATATTAGATATATGTATATTGGTTATATTTCCACGTACTTATCCTTTGATTATTAGATTTATAGTAAGTGATGCAAGATGTACTTTGAAAACGATATCAAATTAGTTTATTCTAAGTAAACATAACATGGAAGATGATGAGGTAATTATATACAATTTTTTTTTTCAAATAATTAATTTTTTTTAAAACTTTATTTATCTACCAAAAAATACATGCTCTATCCTAATTTTGATGCCCTGACTAACTATAAATATTGATTCTTTTTAAATATGCAAATTTACTATTCTGTGTATAAAATGTTTTTAACTATGAAACATTTCAATAGTGTATTTCTATGTATAAAATGATGCCATTCAGTGTGCTAAACACACATGTTCTTTATAGCTGTGTTCTTATGACCAACATCAGCTGTGAACTACTGTACTACCGACTGTCAAACTTACCTCATTCATTCATTTTGTTCTCATTCATTTATTCATTCTCTTTTCGTTCATTTAGTTCTAATTCCTTTATTTTCTCATTCATGTATTTTTTCTCAATTATTCATTAATTTTCTGTTAATTCATTGATCTTCTTATTTATTCATTTTTTTTCAATTCTTCATTAATTTTCTTATTTATCTTCATTCATTCATCTACTTCATTCATCTTCTTCATTCATTCATTCATCTTCTTCATTCATTCATCTTCTTCATTCATTCATTCATCTTCTTCATTCATTCATTCATCTTCTTCATTCATTCATCTTCTTCATTCATTCATCTTCTTCATTCATTCATCTTCTTCATTCATTCATCTTCTTCATTCATTCATCTTCTTCATTCATTCATCTTCTTCATTCATTCATCTTCTTCATTCATTCATCTTCTTCATTCATCTCTACATTCATTCACACTGTTTAATTTGTTCAGACCGTGTGTGTTGCGTAGTTGTTTCTTTATGGGTTGTGTTTGGGGGGGCCCTGAGGGTTCGTTTCCTCCCTTTGGGTGGCCTGTGGTCCACACTCTCTACCTTTGCTGCTGCCCCTGTAACCTCTGCCTCAATAATCCTTACTGTGAGCTACATTCGCCTAATGATGCTTATACATCACCAAATTTGTTCTTTACTCTATTAATGGGACTTACATTTTTAAAATACAGCGAAAAAAGATATATATTTTATAAATCATACAGCGTTATAATATATCATACCTAAAACTTGTTAAACAAAAAACTTGTATACAACTCATTGGTCAAGATAGGCTTCTTTTCCTATATCTACATTTATTTTTTCTAACCAATTTTTCTTGCTATTTCGGTTCACATATTTTTCGTGTTGTAAAGTATTTCCGTGCCCCATAGACATGCCTTCCACAGCCTGTAGCTTTCCATGAGAAGCTCTAGCGTCAAGTGATACTGTATGGGTAACAAATAGGGGGTAGGTACTGATTATCGGGCAGCTTTCTATTTTCGGTCACATGTATGAAATCTTAATTTCAACATTTTATCTAGTTATTTTAATTGGTATTCATGATATCTGTATGTATCATGAATACCAATTACAATAACCTGTTAAATAATATATGACCGAAGATGTAAAACTGTCCGATAATTCGTAACTTACCCTAGTTATGACATGCACATATCTTGATGACGGTAACCGTCAAGTACCGGTAATCCCAATGGTAATCGACACTAAGTTATGTGTTTGGTGGTAATACCTTTGGGAGGTAATTAAAAGATTCTTTGTGACAGGTAAAGCTCAGGTGAGCTTACCTTTCTTTGCTTCCGCCTCAGTCGAGTGAGCTGATAATTTCTTTCTCTTTGTATGATTGAGCTAACTATGAGCTTATATGAGTGAGCTTGGCTTCTTTCTCTTCTTATCACAGTCACACTAAAGGATGGTTCACACGATGTGTTTAAAGCATCTCTGTATTGGTTATGAACTAATGGCTGTGAATTCCACGATTACTTTTAATTAGGCTTACTTTCATTCTATTGTTTTGATGTCAATCCTCTTAAATTGTTAGTAGGGTAAGTTACGAATTATCGATCAGTTTCACATCTTCGGTCATATAAGAAAAAATGATATAAGTATTAGACCATCTTTATTTGTAATTGGTATCCATGATACCTGCAGGTATCATGGATACCAATTGAAATGTTTAATAATTGTATAGTTTTTTTTATTTTTTTATGTGACCGAAGATGTGAGCCGATCGTTAATTCATAATTTACCTTAAGTTCTTTTCATTCACCTTTTTAATTTATTTTCTTTAATTTATAGTACATAATTCCGTTTAAACATGCTAATTCATATTACTAATTGCATATTTAATCTCAAGATCACAAGTAATGTGGATTAGTTCATTTTAAGCAGTTTAATTATCCTAAGCTATGCATATTAGACTAGGGTACCAACTGAGTCATCGAATGGTTACACAATTTCAATCACGTAGAATAAAGTACACAATAATTCGTTATTATTAGGTATTATTATATCGTATTTTTTTTAATATATATTTTTTCTCATGTGATCGAAAATGTGGAACTGTCCGTTAACTCGTTACTTTCCCCTTTTGAAACATGTTAATTAGTGTGTATTTTGCCTGTACATTATTAGCAATGTGACCCAGTGACTATTTCTTGGCAAGGGGTACCGTACATAATTTTGTGAGAAATACTTCAAACAGCTCGTTGATAGGCTGCCTATTTAACCGTTGCACGCATCACTTCTCTAGCATACTATTATTGTCCTAGTGCAACAAATGAATTGACAACTAATTGTAGCTATTTGTTGTTATGAATTATGTATAGTTTATGAAACCATCGGTTGTTTGAAAAATGTAATTAAAGTTCACTTTTGTTACATTCCTTGGTAAGTGACTGCATTCACGGATTAGCTTTTCTGCATACATAAGCATTGTTACAAACTGGTTTTGGGAGCCACTTTCCTTTCTGACTGCTTCTTCCAGTCCCTTGTATTTAATCTCCTTTTGATAGCAGTGATATAGCTTTTGGTTCCGGAGCGAACGTCAATCAATCTTAACAAATTAAAAAAAGTCTTCATAATAAAATGTATCTTTCGTCAAAATTATCATTGTTTTTCACTATTATATTTCATTAAAAATGTCATTGTTTTTCACTATTTTATTTTTAATTCATGAATGACATGATTAGTTATCTACCACAACTATTATGGTATGCAGAAGCGCCATAAAATAATAAACCTTCCATGCATCTTTCTGTTTTATTGGGCCACCATTTGCCGAGACGATTGTTCAGGTAGTGTGCCATGAGTTATTTATGACTTGGTGTCGGTTCTTTCAAAACAATAGGCTTTTCGTGAGATCTTTACTGTTCTTTAGGACTGCATTGAGCACTACAATGATAAGCCCCTCCTTTAAATACTTTATGCGGTTGACATTTAATGGGATTTATACTGCGTGAATTTTAATCTTGGACCAAGATATTAATTGAGGTCTTTATATTTACTCTAATCTTCTATAAATTATTTGAATGAAGATCACTCCAAGGATAATATCATAAATGGTAGCTATTTAATCCCAGGATAGATTCATTAATATATGACTGCGTTAACCGATAGTATCATAAATGGTCAAGGATAATATCATAAATGGTAGCTTCCAGGATAGATACATTGATATCTTCCGTTCACTCGGTTCAGCTAGTTGACACCCTCTGTCGTATAGGTTTGACGCTATGCGAGTAGCCTTTTGTTCCTAGTGGAGACTAATTACAGTTCCCATTGTCAGATGATACTTTGTCAGATGTGAAGAGAGCTGTACAAACTATGCACTGTTTAATTGCTATTGGTTAGTCACTGGTGTGACACTAGTATCTATTTGCGATGACTAGTATGTTGCAACATATGTTACTGTTAATTTGCCTAGTAGGAAGTACCATATTATACATTATCTCTTGCATCTAGTACTGGTAATTTCATTACTACCCTATTCTGGTAGTTGCCTTAACTCCTCCTGGTAGTTGCACATATACCTACTGGTAGTTTCACCCTTTTCTGGTAGTTGAACACACACCTGACAGTGCGTATCAGACTCGTGATCACCCGAGGCTAGTTTCAGCCTTCATTCTTCTAGTGACCTGTAGTGGTAGGCAATACCGTGCCATTGCCCTGTGAAATACTCCAACACAGCCCTCCCTATCTTACTTACTACCCATATATTACATCCTTCATTACTTATTGCTATTTAAAACTTAATGCTACACCTTTACCATCATGTATCTCTTAATCACTTATTTCCATAGGAAACATGATGCAATTTATTAAATCATTTCGTTATTTAATATAGTTTCTTTTGGTATATACTATATTTATTGTTATCAAATTTTTTACAACTCTAAACTATTATGGGCAGCTACTTCTTAAATTCAAAAATGTATTTCTTTTCCTAAACTGTAGCACACTTCCCCAAAAAGAACTACCACTGTTACAGTTAATGCCTTCATTGTTGTCCTTTCCTCTTCTCTCCTTTCCTTTCTATCCTTTTCTTTGCTCCTGTTTGCTCCTCTCCAGTCTGTTATTGTCCCATTACCCGTCTGTCCCACTGTCTATTCTGCTGTTCCCAAGCCAGTCAATTAGGGTCAGATAAATAATGTATGGCTTGTGTGTTTCCAGTAATTGAGAGCTGGAGAGCGAGTTCTAGCTCAGGGATTCCATGTCAATCCTGCGTGAACTGTCTTAAGCAATTGCATCTGGGTGAAGATAGTAGGGTAACTTGCGAATTATCGGTCTGTGTCACATCTTCGGTCATATAAGAAATAATTATTTTTATATTGTTTTTTCTCTTATGCCGAATATGCGATACAGACCGATAATTCGCAAGTTACCCTATTTCATAGTAAACCTTAATTGATAAGTGATTAAGTGAAGGAATAATTTCAAAAGCTTAATAAATAACTAATTCATTACTTTTCAATTTCTCCCCAATTGTTCTAATTGTCCCGTTATTTATAACTCGTTAAGGTAGGAGAGTTAATGAAGTGGTTTATATATTAAAGGCTAGTGTAAAAAGACAGGAAATCCTTATCTCTCCACCTTGGATTGATGTCTCTGAGAGAGAGATACTATCTCTACCGTTTGTTCTATGGTGTATGGTCCATTATATTGTAATAATGCTATAAATAGCAACTTCTCTCCCGATTTAGACGTATATTTTATACCTCTGGCGCCAAAAATATACCATCTTCGTGTATCAAGTAGCTATGAAGGGTCAGTTCCAAGTTATCGGACTGTTTCACATGTTCGATCATACAAGAAACTAATGTACACTTTCTTATATGATCGAAAATGTGGAACCGTCCGATAACTCAGAACTTACCCTAATCATTTAGAATTTTAAATCGTATTTTATTGCATCTTAAATGGTATTAAAATTCATATCTTATCAAACGTTCTGCTATCTAAAATGTTTAACATGATGACATCAACTTTACGTTCTTATTCGTATATTATTAATAAGCTGATATCTTTTGCTTGAACATGACCAACACAATTTCGTGCTTTATTTGATAGGGGAAAATATTAATGAATTATAATGACGTATCATTTAACCGGTCTTTCCCGAAAATTAGTTGTACGTTGTAGCTACATACAGTTGTACGTTGCGGAGACCATTCATTGTTCGTTGCAAAGTCCATACAGTTTAACGTTGTAGCTACATACAGTTGTGTGTTGTAGAGACTATTGTACGTTGTAGCTACATACAGTTGTACGTTGTAGAGACCATTGTACGTTGCAAAGGCCATGCTGTGGTTTGCTAACCCTGAGTCGTAGGTTTACTGGTTTGCAACTAATAGTTTGCCTGACCTTGCGCTATTATAAGTTGCATTCTCATTTACTGGATTAGTAGTACGAACTGTACGGTGTCTATCGGAACTACGTACTTATTAGTACGTTACGTATTAGTACGTTACGTATTAGTACGTTACGTATTAGTACGTTACGTATTAGTACGTTACGTATTAGTACGTTACGTATTAGTACGTTACGTATTAGTACGTTACGTATTAGTAAGTTATCTATTTATACGTTATCTATTTATACGTTATCTATTTATACGTTATCTATTTATACGTTATCTATTTATACGTTATCTATTTATACGTTATCTATTTATACGTTATCTATTTATACGTTATCTATTTATACGTTATCTATTTATACGTTATCTATTTATACGTTCTGGAGATCTATATTCTACACATTATATTAACTTGTAAATAAAGGTATTGAGATCATTTTCCACTTAGAACTAGGATATTTTTTTATATAATGAATTTAATACTTATGAAAGATTAATGTTTATTGTTCTTAATTATATCATGTAATTTTATAATTACATTTCCTTTGTAGCTGTTTATATTAATATTAAAATTTAATTAGCTTTATAACTTATTTAATTATAAATCTTATAATAAATTTGTTATTATACTATTGAAAGCTATACTATTTTCTTAATTAAAATATTCATTATTCATATACATATAATATGCATAATTAGATTAATATGTCTTGCCTAATATAACTATACTAATTATTTGACAAACATAACTATACCATCTTAATCGTTTTATTGCTCTTTTTCTGATAGCTTTATTTACTAATTACATGGACCACTTGTGCAAATTGGTAACTAGGGTAAGTTCCCAGTTGTCGGACAGATTCACATTGTCGATCAGTTATGAAAAATGACTGGTTAAATTAGAGTAATTTTTTTATATGATTATGAAACTGTCCGGTAACTTGTAACTTGCCCAATTTGTTTCCGATGCATTTTAATATAACTTAAGGTTATTCAACTTATTTTTAATGATCAATCATCTTCCAATTATGAAAGATTGTAATTACGTTAGAGACAGGTGTTTGGCACCTGTATTGCAAACTGTAGACTCTACATTGCCCTGTGTACAGTGCACAGGTAACTTATACAGTGTTCTAGTGAGTGTGTGGGGCAGTAGGAGGTTATATACTGGACATATGTGCCCCCCCCCCCTGTACATTTTGATGCTATATACATCGTTATTTAGTGGAGTAGTAAATGATGCTATGGAAATGTATAGAGAAGTACTTTTAATATGTAAATGTGATATTATATACAGGGACAATTTTTAGGTGAACTTTTTGATAAATGCAGATAATTTCTAAATTATAGTTTAGTTTATATTAATATTTACGTTATTAATATTTCCTCAAATACTAACCAATCAAATCAATCAAATCATTCCTACCCCATAGCTATGTTTTTTCAAGATATTGTTATGTTCTACTTTAAATCATTGTTTAAATGTTTTTATATTGGTAATCTGTCTGTGATGAATGGAAGAGAAGGGGTGGCGTCCCTTGGGGGTCCTGAACTGTTGTAATTTGGATGATGATTTTATTTTTATCATATTTTTTTAACGCTACTTTAAATTTTGTATTTAATTTCCTTTTGGCTTCGCGGTATAGTCAACGAAATGGCTGAAGCAGACGTTAAACTCCTAGTAAAATTAACACTGTGTCAATACTAACAGTGTTTTCTCTGCCTTAGCTTTGTCTTTTAGCAGCTAAGGTCTACAGTCAAAAGGCTTAAATCAAATAAAAGAAGGCTACTGTATTCATCAGCATGCTGCCTCGTCATGCTCATAGCGTGCATAATTCACACCAGATCACTCTGCAGTAGAGTGATTCAGAGTTATTGGACAGTTTCACACTTTCGATCATATAATAAAACTGTCTAATTAAAATATAGGGATGAACTACAAATGATAATTATTATGTTTTTTTTTAAATGCTCTGCAATGGTAGATACTTGAATTGGTTTATTGTTAATATAACGGGACACTGTCTCTTTATATTAACAATTCAAGTATCTACCACTACTAAGTTATGAGATACAAATGTTTGAAAAATAGGCACCAGTCATATTGACTGTTAGGTAGCTCTAAGAGTTAAGTCTAATGACTATTTACTTCTCTCCTCCTTAGCGTCTTTTGATTGCCTTTATACTTAGGGACCATTACTTCTCATAAGCTCTACTTCGTTAGTCTAGTAAAGCAGTAATGGATATCAGCTTATACCTATTGAAATGTTACGCAAAACATTACTAAATAAACTGATATTTCACTTATATCCCATTAAAATATAACTTTATAGTACAAACTGACATGCGGTTGACGTGGTGACGTTTGTGTTCACATTTTGCCGTTACCATCGCCATAGCGTTCACTTTAATCCCTGCAGATTAGGGCTGTAGTAGTCTAATACTAGTTTTTCTTGTTATTTGTCCCCATGCCAGACCACAAAGGTGTTTATTCTCTATACCTCATCCTACTGGTAAATTTGACCTGCTAAATGTGTCGTAGGATTACCTTATCCACCAGTTCCACATCTTTCGATCATATTAGCAGTGTAATTTAACTAGTATTTTGCCGGTATCAGTGATACATGTAGGTATCTGGGACAATGGACTATGATACATGTAGGTATCATGGATACCAATTATGATAACAACCAGGAGTTGAATACTTTCTTGTGATTGAAGAACTGTTCGGTAACGGGGAATTCACCCCTACATCAGGCGCTTTAAATCATTTGTTGAGACTCTAATTCCATTTTAGTAGAACTTTCTCGTCCTGATCCTTTTTTAAAGTGATGTACAGGAGAGCATATGTTTGAACTACTGTTGACTGTGACAGCTGACGATGTTATTAATTAGTCGCACTGAATGCAGTACACTCTGTACTTTATTCAGTACACAGTGTACTGTATTCAGTACACAGTGTACTTTATTCAGTGCACAGTGTACTGTATTCAGTACAGTGTACTTTATTCAGTACACAGTGTACTTTATTCAGTACACAGTGTACTTTATTCAGTACACAGTGTACTTTATTCAGTACACAGTGTACTTTATTCAGCACACAGTGTACTTTATTCAGCACACAGTGTACTTTATTCAGCACACAGTGTACTTTATTCAGCACACAGTGTACTTTATTCAGTACACTGTGTACTTTATTCAGTACACTGTGTACTTTATTCAGTACACTGTGTACTTTATTCAGTACACTGTGTACTTTATTCAGTACACTGTGTACTTTATTCAGTACACAGTGTACTTTATTCAGTACACAGTGTACTTTATTCAGTACACAGTGTACTTTATTCAGTACACAGTGTACTTTATTCAGTACACAGTGTACTTAATTCAGCACACTGTACTGAATACAGTAGCATTTTCTTCATACTTTCCTCAAATAGCGATTCGTGTCACTTATTATGTGAATATTTGTGTCTTGTCTTTTTTTTCATCTAATAAGTTAGTCGAGGTGTTTCAGATTAATTGTGATTCATCTGTTCATACCATATGATTGATTATATTTCATAGTATAGGAACAGAATTTAGCCTATGACTCAATAGGCTGATGCTTACAATATTATGAAATATATGATTAAATTACTATATTTATTCGTATAGTAACATTTATATTATATTATATTAGTCAAGTCTCATTTGTGTTCAATAGTATATATTAAATGGTTGTTCAGTTTAAATATATATTGCATGTATCTAGGTACAATTTAACAAGTAATATTTTTTTATTATATGACCGAAAATGTGGAACTCTTCGATAATTCGTAACTCGCCCTATTGCCCCAAATATAAGCCTAGATACACATACATAATATATTTCTTGACTTATTCTTTTAATAAATTGTTCTTTTCTTTTTCAGACTCTTGGTGACAAACTTTCCATCAAATTTCAGACCAACGGTGACGGGGTGAGTTTAACCTTCTTATTTTTTATTAATAAAATTTTCTCTGTTAATATAGTTTCGGGTAAACCCGTGTTTGCAGAAGTATTAGATAGCACTGTGTAATAATAACAATTTCCGTATTGTTTTTTCTTGTATGACCGAAAATGTAGTACTGATCGATAATACGTAACTCACCCTAATAATTTTCGAGACACAAATGTATGAAAAGTGGCAAGCAGTCTTTTTGACTGGCTGGCAGTTCTCTGCTATACCTCCACTCAACTCATTAAGTCGCACAAAGGTTCACTGGTAGCTTTGTGTGTTCTATGTGAGTGCATTGGATACATCTGTAGCTATTAAGTCACTTAGCCCCCTTAATGAGATCTGCCTGCATTCTCTTTCGTCCTAAATGCATATATAGAGTGAAAGAAAGGAGTAATAATGCATTGAAAGAACATAAATAAAGGAGTGATTGTGTATAGAAGAAAGTACGGGTAAGCTCCGAGTTTTCGAGCCTCTCCACATTTACGATCATTTAAGGAAAGAGTATTTAATAGTATCCAATTTGGTATCCATGATACCTGCAGGTATCGTGGCTACCAACTGGAATGGAAGTTTAATTATATATTTTTTTATTTGATCGAAGATGTACAAACGTTCGATTATTCGTAACTCACCCTCTTTAGTTCTATTTTCTGCTGTATCTTTGTTGTATTTGTGGTGCGATATCATTCGAATAAAAATTGAATTAATTCATTAGGTGAATTTTGCAATACTCGGGAAAGGACACTTCTTTACCTCCTTAGCAGTCGGAAAGTGGGGGTAAATTGCAATACTAGCCAAGAGAATATTTCCTCTTGTCACTCATTTTGCAATGTTTGTCTGTTAATATTTCCCATCGGTTCTAACCTCCACGATTGACCCCTGACCTCTAAACCACTGAAATCCTTACCCATGAGTCACACGAGTCACATGCATGAGTCACACGGTGTACTCATGCTTCTCTCGGTTGAGTCTGACATTACTCTTCATTACCAATTCTTTTCGTCATTCATTTTTTCCCTCTTCATTTCAGTACTTTTTCATTCCCCCTTCTTTTCACCCTCTCCTTCCCCTCCCTCTCCATTACCCTCTTCCACCCTTTATGAGTTCAGCAAAAGGTGTCAAATCTTGACTTCTCCGTGCTGGACATTTCTTCCTGTGATTAGTTAAACAAATTATGGAGGGAACATGGAAGATTGAGAGGAGCAAGTTATGGTGGGGCCATAGAAGATTATGTTGTGTCTCCTCTAAATCTTCTATGGTCCCACCTAACTTTTATTTTCGGGTTTGTTATTTAACTCCACAATTACTATAGGGTGAGCTCCGAGTTATTGTACCGTTCCATATTTTCGATCTCACGAGGAAAAAAATGAATGATAATTATTATATATTTTTTTCTGAATTGATCGAAGATGTGGAAGTATCCAATAATTCTGAACGTACCCTAATATATGAAAACACGAGTTACCTTGCTCCCACCTCTCAATCTGCTTTAGCTTAGTTTTAACAGTTACGTTTGTTTCTCATCTCTGTACAACTGGTATCCCCTTTGAAGTGGCTATCCTAAACCCCCTCCCTATCCTTATCCCTCCCCCCCCCCCCTCTCTATCCTTTGATGTCGGTAGTGCCTAGGGACATTCGGGCCATCGCCTCTCGCTACCGATTGCTCTGCCGCCATCCTGCCTCCGTATCCTAGGTACCGATTGTAGGTGTCGCTACACACATCTTGTTACTGTGGCTGTTACCATATAGAATTTTCTTCTACGTATCATGGATACTGATGAATTGTATTAGAGTATCATGGATGCTGATGTTTTATTTGTGTATCATGGATGCTGATGTTTTATTTGTGTATCATGGATACTGATGTTGTAGTTGTGTATCATGGATGCAGGTATTAATTGTATTTGTTTCATATACAGATATTAAATATGTTTGTATCATGGATACATATATTAAATATATTTGTATATCATGGATGCATATATTAATTGCATCCATATATCTCTTGACAGATTGTTTCCTAGATATCGTTAATGTTTCAATGCATTGTTAATAGCAATTGTGTAATTTTTATCCTGTTCACGGGTATTTTCCCCCATTTTCCTAGCTATAATGTTTTATTTTCAATTATTCTCTTCAATAACAATGGAAAGGACTTATTTCTGTATTTTTTTTATAATAAATACGCTTTAAATTGTAAGTTAACTAATTTTATTGAGAATCTGCGTTATCATTTATCGTAATTAGGTATTTCTAGATTATGAAACTAACCGGGTGGGTCATTGAGACGAACGCAAAGTTGACGCGAACGTTTATTGCACTTGCTGAAGATAAAAAAAATGCTAGATTGCCTCTAAGGCTGTGTTCCCTAAAGTAGGGTTTAGTTATTTCTCCCTCACTTGCAGAGTTTTGTCAGTCGATATAGTGTCAGTCGATATAGTGTCAGTAGATATAGTGTCAGTTGATTCTCTTCCCTTACTGGACTGCAATGATACTACACCGCCCATCGGAAGCCAGGGCTAAAGTGTCTAAACATCCGACTGACAGTGATTTTTTGCCTGTCGCTCATCCCCATCACTTTGTACCTCCCTATTGATCTGTTGGGAGTGTTGGATAATATTCACGGCTGGATATTTGTTTCAGAGGTGCATTAGGTAATATTCACGGCTGGATATTTGTTTTCCTCTGTGTCGGTTTTTCCCCGCTACACACCGCTTGCTTCTGAGTAGTTCTCCTAATCCGGTTTTGTTTCTTGGGAATTGTACCGCACGTTCGTATCTTCTCACCCACCCCCTTCCTCCCAATCCTTCTTTTGTATTTATTCGCAATAACAGACATTGCCGATAATTATGCTGAGAAGAGTTGGTAACTATTTAAAATAATGGGTCCATTTTGAGTAGGTTACAATCTAGTCACTTTCAAGTGAGTAAATGACCAGAAACTTGTACTATCTGAACCCGATGCGACTCTCAAGGTCTTCAAAGTGCCCAAAGATGTCTATCATGTATTGCAGTGACGTAGTATTGGACCAATACGTATAAGATGTATTGTAGTATTGGACCAATACGTATAAGATGTATTGTAGTATTGGACCAATACGTATAAGATGTATTGTAGTATTGGACCAATACGTATAAGATGTATTGTAGTATTGGACCAATACGAATAAGATGTATTGTAGTATTGGACCAATACGTATAAGATGTATTGTAGTATTGGACCAATACCTATAAGATGTACTGTAGTATTGGACCAATACGTATAAGATGTATTGTAGTATTGGACCAATACGTATAAGATGTACTGTAGTATTGGACCAGTACATCTACTTTTCCTATGCACAGACATAGTTGCTTTTGTTAAAATACTTTAGTCGTAGTGTTCACTGTGTTAATTCAGTGTACATTTTCTCTTATTTAGGCAGTATAGAGTGTGATAGTTACACAATAGTCACTACAAGCGAGTGTTGTTGCTCAATGTAATGCTATTCGTACGGTAACTACGCAGGCAATGCTTTTCCTTCGGTAACTACTGATGTAGTGTTATTCGTACGGTAACTACTGAGGTCAGAGCGATTCCTTGACATGGTTACTTCTCGTCTAGAACATCTCGCGACTGTGCTCCAGAGGGAGCATCTGTGCTCCCGCTGGAGCACAGTTGCTCCCATTAGAAGTTGCTCCATTACACTCCTCCATTTTTATTTCCATCTTGCATAACTTTATACGGTTGATAGTAATTAGTTCAGTTATTTCATACCGTTGAAGTGAGATATTTTTAGGTGTTGTCTGTACCAATTTGACATGACTGTGTCTCTATAAAGTGTTCATTTAAGTAGTTTGTTCTACATGTCAAAGACATCTAAATTGTTCATTTAATCCTACATGTCACAGATAGATAGGCCTCTTGAATCGTACATAGAGGTTTAATTTGATAGTGCCAAGCTGTGCCAATAGGTGGCTCTCTTTTCTCTAGAGAAAGTGAGATACACACCGTGAAACATCTACACCACTAACTCTACTCTAACTAACAACCACTAGACTAAATAGTGTCTGGTAGATCTGTAGTGTCTACTAGACACAATAGGGAGAGCTACCAGTCATCGCACAGTTCCTCATTTTCGATCAAGTAAGGAAATGATTATGCACCTTGAGTCGTTATTTTAATTGGTATCCATGATACGGATTGATACCTGCTTGTATCATGGATACCAATTAAAATAACAAGAGTTAAATTACATTGTGTAATGTGATCGAAAATGTGTGACTGATTGATAACTAAGCAGATGCCCTGTGTATCATAGTGGTTTGTTACTGGTTGCGTTTGTGTAGTAGCAATGAAAGTAGAAATGACTCAGCTGTGAAGACTAGAACTATCAGAACTGTCTTACTGGTGCTACTAGTACTATCAGAACTGTCTTACTGGTGCTACTAGTACTATCAGAACTGTCTTACTGGTGCTACTAGAACTATCAGAACCGTCTTACTGGTACACACTGTAACTACTATACAACGCTAGTTACAGCGTGTTACAGTAGTTACAATAATGTGTACAGTTTAGTGTGTTTCTAGTGGTGTGTGAGTGGGTTGAGTCACCCTGTGGGCCCCTAGTGACTCCATCATTTGATACCCTCTAGTCAATCACACAGACTCTGTATGCATCTATACAGCCATTGTGTGACCATGAGCACACACACACACACACAGCTCTGTGTAGAGAGGGGGGAGGGGGCTGACTCTGGCAGTGATGGGGGTGGCCGACCCCCGCCAATCTAGTACTTATTTTGTACAGTGCTTTCAGTTGCCAGATGAACGATCTAGCTTATTGTATTGTAGTTTGTTTTGAATGGTGTAAGGTACGAATTAACGGTCAGTTTCACATCTTCGGTCATACATGTAAAATTATATAATATTTTAAATTTGTATCAGTGATTAATTCAATCCATGACTAATCTAATAATCATTATTATATCATTACCCCTTACGACCGAAGATGTGGAACTGACCGATAATTCCTATCTTACCCTCTGTCCCGTTAATCCGTTAGAGTGTGCCACAAAGTGCGCCTCGTGATGCTTGTGCTTGCGTTGGTGCAATGTCAGTGCAGTAGAAAGGCCTTACGCTGCCTATGTAAGCTATATAAACAGCTAGCTAGAGCTCAGTGTGTCGCGACTCGTGCGACCAGAAGGTGGTAAGCGTAGCCTCTAGCTACACACACAGCTTACACACTCACACAGCATGTGTACTAAACAGCTGTGTGTTTTACACCTGTTGACATACAGCACGTGCACGACACACGTTCCTACAGCTGTCATGCATGGCCCTAACGAGGGAAATGTGTCCTTTTATTTTACCCCCCCCCCTCCCGATCTGCCTAGGGGGTAGAGTCTTATCTCTCCTGAACAACCTAGCACTCTAACGTAATTTTATCAGCCTTGAAAATACGATACCATTATTACGTCATGAGGTAAATAATTGTAAATGATAAGTAGGGGAAATTCCTATTTAACGGACAGATCCACTTTTTTGGACATATAAGAAAAATTACATAATTTTAATTGGTATCATGAATACCAAGTTAAATTATAATATTTCAATATTATATGCTCGGAGATGTGCACCCATTCGATAATTCATAACTTACCCCAATTCATCAGAGTGACTCATGACTCCCACGCGATTTTTCTAAGAGAGTTGAGATGTTGTGCCTCTGCTAACACCCTCTGATGTTTGTTCTTTTTGCTGTTTTTAGGTAAATAGAGAAGTAGATTGACTGTGTTAAAGAACACACTAAAAGAATACTCTAAAGAATTATTAGAATATGCTGCAGAAATTGAAAAAATATGCTACAAAAATTTAAAAGATATGCTACAGAAATTAAAATACGCTACAGAATTAATAGAATATGTTCTAACTTCTATTCTATTATCTCGACTATATTTGTTGAAATGAAGTAAATGGGCAGACTGAATCAACCCTCTAGATGTGGTGTCTCTTTAGCAGTTCTATACGGAATGCGCACACGACTACGCAGAGAAATCATGAGCGTTAGTGTGATCGCTTACTCCCTTGGGTGGAAAGCGGTTGGTAAGATACTCCTGTGAGGGGCTGTTTCTTAGGCCAATGGTGTATGTCTACCTCTGACTGACTTTCGCTGGAATGCTTCGCCTGTGTACACCTACATTCTCCATACGGTAACTGTATGCAGTTATAGTTCAAAGTTACAGTGCAGTTAATGCATGCAGTCTGCAGTTACAGTGCAGTAACTGAATACAGTTACAGTAACTGTACAAAGTCTGCAGTTACAGTAACTGTACGAAGTCTGCAGTTACAGTAACTGTACGAAGTCTTCAGTTACAGTAACTGTACGAAGTCTGCAGTTACAGTAACTGTACGAAGTCTGCAGTTACAGTAACTGTACGAAGTCTGCAGTTACAGTAACTGTACGAAGTCTGCAGTTACAGTAACTGTACGAAGTCTTCAGTTACAGTAACTGTACGAAGTCTTCAGTTACAGTAACTGTACGAAGTCTTCAGTTACAGTAACTGTACGAAGTCTGCAGTTACAGTAACTGTACGAAGTCTGCAGTTACAGTAACTGTACGAAGTCTGCAGTTACAGTAACTGTACGAAGTCTGCAGTTACAGTAACTGTACGAAGTCTGCAGTTACAGTAACTGTACGAAGTCTGCAGTTACAGTAACTGTACGAAGTCTGCAGTTACAGTAACTGTACGAAGTCTGCAGTTACAGTAACTGTATACAGTCTGCAGTTACAGTAACTGTACGAAGTCTGCAGTTACAGTAACTGTACGAAGTCTGCAGTTACAGTAACTGTACGAAGTCTGCAGTTACAGTAACTGTACGAAGTCTGCAGTTACAGTAACTGTACGAAGTCTGCAGTTACAGTAACTGTACGAAGTCTGCAGTTACAGTAACTGTATACAGTCTGCAGTTACAGTAACTGTATACAGTCTACAGTTTCGTTGCACTCACTGTATGTTCTGCAGTCTTCAGTTCATTTTCTTCACTAATTGTACTGGCCTACCTCGCTACTTTCTTAACTGTATGCGTCCCTGACTGTACTTGATATGAAAGCCATAGCTACAGTTAAGAAACGAAAGCGAAACTCTTCTCTAAAGTACACCAGCAAAAGTACGTCTGGTTTGTGTCCTAGAAAATATGCTGAGGTTGGCTATTTCTAATGATCTGCTATTAAATGTAATCAAACAATGATGTTTGTTTACCAATACAGATGTGATGGGGTATATTCACATCACCGTACATGCTTTCTCACGATAGGGGCCTTGCGAATTATCGCTCTCTTTCATATTTTTTCGTATCATGTAAGAAAAAACTGATGATTAATAATTTTATTTATCATCAGGTATCATGGATACCAATAAATATTAAATAATAATTAGCACAGTTTTTTCTTATATGACCGAAGATGTGAAACGGACTGCAAATTCGTAACTCATCCTCAGCTTGTTTCGGCATGTTCCCATTTTTTGGTAATTCATGTCTCCGATGTAGCAGGTTAGTGAACCGCTTGGTGGGATGCGACGGTTGTTGCGATGTGTGTCAGCGTGACCCAGTGCGCGAAAAGAGAGGTGGTGGTGGTTGCGTTTGGTTTAACCTGCAGCGACGCAATGCCACGTGATAGACACACTCGTGAACATGACGGACCAACCACCAGTGAAAGTGATGTGAACGCATTCTGAGACGAGGGAGGGTGAATGGGGAGTGAAACGGGGGTTCTATGCTAGCAGATAAAATGCCGCGCAGCTAAATGAATGGACGGCGGTTGAAACGCTGGTTTAGACTGCAATTTTTTTCCATTCATTTAACCGTGATTAATTAACGAAGCGTCAACTGGGCGGTAAAAACGCGGCGATTTAGTTGCTAGTATAAAGTGGACCCTATGGTTGTCGAAACATTATAAGTTTGGGAATGAATCACTGGGTGAATGAGTGAGTGTCGCAACTTTTTGTTCACATCTCTTTGTACTCTGAAATCTTGTTTCGCACCTCAATGATATCAAGTAACGTTAAGTCTTAGAGTACAGGTCATAGTGCTTATTGTCACGAGGGTTAAATAGCTAACTCTTATTTACCACCATTGGAGCTGTTCTACCTCTTCCAGTACTGTTCTTTTTTCCATAGGAGATACTGGAGTGAAATGTAGGTCAGGTGTTATTCTTAAATCGTTAATTAGATCGCTACTTTTTGTGATGAATAATCTATTGAGAGCAGGTATTCAAATGAGTAAATGGATCTATGTACAAAGGGTGACTTTGACTCCTTATGGGGCTGGTGCCGAGTTATCGAATGCTTCCACCATATCGATTATATTTAGAAAAGAGAGGAAATAATTTAACTCGTTATTTTTATTCGTATCCATGATACCTGCATGTATTAATTTATTAAATTTTACCTCATATATTCGTATCCATGATACCTGCATGTATTAATTTATTAAATTCTACCTCATATATTCGTATCCTTGATACCTCATGTATTATGGTTACGAATTAAAATAAGTTAGATGCACTACGATCGAAAATGCGTAACGTTGGATAACTCCTCAGTGCAATATTCTGGAGAGCTAGCAAGGTTATCCCCATGTAATTAATACGTGTATTCGTTTCTTGAGAAGTGTCGCAATTGCAACTTAGGGGAAGTACGTTAGTCTCCATTGATGTTATGAGCTTAATAAAGTGATGTGCGTACACTAGTGAGAAACTAAGCCTGCTCTCCTTTTGTTAGTTAGTTAGTTAACTAGTAGCTACTTGAGGTTATATTTTCTAAATTCTATTTGAATTAAATCTTACTATAGTGTAGACATCGTTAATAATCATTGAGGATATTAGATAATAAGCAGATTTATTTTAATGATGCTCGATTTAGTTTACTTGATACTAGAAAAATGCGTTCTTTTCAGTGCGTCAGAGCGCATGTATGAGCGTTTATAGCGCGACACATAATGCGGAAAATAATCAGTTCGATTTGCGAAGGACATCGCGTATGGTGATCCGTAATGTCTTGTGCCGTTTGCGGCAAAAGATCCGTAATGTCTTACTGGGAAATAATCAATAGGAAATGAAATATAAAGTTACTAGACTAAATAAAAGTTCTAATTCGTGCTTTAGTTCGAATTAGGGTTTCCAGGATTGAAAGTAGGTAAGTTCTTAATTATCGGTCAGTTCCACATTTTCGGACACGTAAGAAAGTGTGAAACTGACCGATAATTAAGAACATATCCTAGTTTATTTTTTATTGATATGCATTGGGTAAACTCAGAGTTATTAATGGTTCCACATTTTGAGCATATGAAAAAATGCATGTAATAATTTATATAACGAATGATTGGTTATACACTTTTTTATGTGGTCGAAAATGTGGAAGTTTCCGATAACTCGAAACTTGACCCTAATTCATTATCTTATTTTCTCCCTTAACTAATGGTGTTTAACCTCGCTGTGATATATATCATTAGTTAGTTAGTTAGTTAGTTAATTAGTTGCTTAGTATTTTAGTTAGTAAGTTGATAACCATAGTTTGTTACTATTTAGTTAGTTTGTTAGTTAGGTAATTAATCGTTAGTTAGTTAGTTAGTTAGTTGCTTAGTTAGTTAGTTGCTTAGTTAGTTAGTTAGTTAGTTAGTTAGTTAATCAGTAGTTAGTTAGTACATTGTTAGTTAGTTAGTACATTGTTAGTTAGTTAGTACATTGTTAGTTAGTTAGTACATTGTTAGTTAGTTAGTACATTGTTAGTTAGTTAGTACATTGTTAGTTAGTTAGTACATTGTTAGTTAGTTAGTACATTGTTAGTTAGTTAGTACATTGTTAGTTAGTTAGTACATTGTTAGTTAGTTAGTACATTGTTAGTTAGTTAGTACATTATTAGTTAGTTAGTACATTGTTAGTTAATCAGTTAGTTATATACCATTAGTTAGTTAGTGTTTTGTACCTATGACCGTATAGCTCAGCATACAGGAAGCATTGAGTTACACCATTACAGGAAGTTTTCAAGTCACCATGTACAGTATAACTTCATGCTACATATTCCCTCTTATTGTGCTCGTGCTCGCTAAACTGTTTGCTCGTGCTCGTTGTTATTGTACTCGTGCTCGATAATCCGTTACCCGTTCCTTGCTACTCGTGCTCGCTAATCTATTACTCATTCCCTGTTCTTGTACTCGTGCTCGCTAATCTATTAGCTCGTGCTCGCAGTGTGATGCTGCATAGCAAGTTCTTGCAGACGAACCTGTCGACCTTCACAACTTTCCCCCGTAACTTTCGCCTCTTTCTACCACTCGTCTGTCCTCCGCTAAAGCTCGTCTGGATCCGCTAACGCAGCTACGCACAGCTGTACGAACCGTGTGTTCGTAGTGAAGGCTGTTAGCTGTTAATGAAAAATCACAGAAAATAACAAATAAACTAATTAAATTAATATATTGGCAAAGTTAAGAATTATCGGTAAGTTCCACATCTTACCGATAATTCACAAGAAACGATATAATACAATTGAATAATTATTTTTATAGTTTTTTTCTTATGTGACCGAAGATGTGGAACTGACCGATAATTGGTAAATCTATGATGGTTGTTAGTAGTAGGGATGATTTACTTTTTTAGGTGTTAGAGTAAAGCATCAACTACCAGATGCTTATTATTTACCTGATGAAATTTCAATAGGTCGAGAGCTTGAGTTTTATTTGATAACCTATTTTAATCCTTTAGTTAGTTTGCATATGGTAATTGACGCTTTACTCTATTCTTTGAAATTGTTTGACTATTTCCAATGAACATATAGCCTATTTCTCTAAAGTTAGTCGAACAGTAGCTAACAATGTTAGTCAGTGCAAGTATCTCCCCTACATCCGGTTGTTCGTTTGATAACCAGTTTACTTACCAACAGCCTACCTACCTACCGTTCATAACTTCATATTTCTAGCGATGTATAGATTTTGGCCTCGTTTGCTCGCATCCTTGACATTTTCTTTTCTTTGCAGGTGATCAGCATTCCTTCAGGTAATGGCTATGGCAAGTACAAAGACTTCTCCATCAGGGCCCAAAAGAACGATGACAACAGTCACAATGTTGTGGAGACCCTCAGTAGAAATCGCAGGTAAGTACTCACTCCTTCACTTTCCTTTTAACTCTTTAGAGTTATCGGCCAGTTACACACAGTCGATAAGAAAAAAAACTATATAATAAAAGATAGATAATGATTATTATATAATGTATGATCGAATATGTGAACTGCCCGGTAACTAGTAACTTAACCTAAATAAAGTTCATTTTTAACGTATCTCTTAACTAGTAAATTTGAAGCCATTAGCTAAATGGTAGAAGAGTGGTGACCTTGGTACCGTTTAATATATTAGGCCTACTTTACAGACTTTTTCACATAGACCAGTAATCAAAAGAGTTATCTAGAACATTTTTTCAATGGTACTTTAGGTCAATCGTATGTGTTCAAGGTTGAACCTACTTATTTTATCTTCCTATTTTGAAACAACTAGGCATTTTTTACGAGATTTCTGATTCCTTCTCAGAGTCCCTTGTATTTAATTTCCTTTTGACCTCACCGATATTCCCTTTGCTTCCGAAACAAACGTTGAACCCCCTACTAAGTAAATCACAAGGTTGATGTTCATTCTTTTTCTATTTCAGAAACCAGTACAGTTGTCTCGGCGAGGCCCTTAACAGTTATCGCATGCAGGGCGATGTTTCCTCTTACGACATTGCGAAGAACAAGATAACCACTGCAAAGGCTCTCAACGAGAAGAACTGGTGAGTCTTGCTGTCATAGTGGCTCAAGTTGGAAGGGTCAAGCTATAAGCTGTTAGCTTTTCATAAAGATGCGTAAAATTTTTTGCCTCAAAATGAAAATCTAGTTCCTGTCGTTTACTAATGCTTTTAATATAGCTAGCTACAGTTCTAATAATAATTTGAATTGACACATATTTAACTAACACTGTAATTCATTGCATGTTCTATGAACATTTTGTTGACCATATCAACGTGTTGATAAACTCATAACACAGCTTTTAATACAATTTCCATTATTTCCACAGCACCAAAGAGTTGAAGCAGAATGGTGTGGTAAACAGAAGACACTTGAATGGAGGTGGTGGAGGCGGAGCTACCGACTTCGCCTCCCAAGCCATCAAAGCCATGTCCGACGAGCCTCCTCCAGAACAGGGCTACAAGTACAACCAGATGCTCTCCACGCGTCCAATGAGGGAGCGAATTATTCATATTCTAGCCACAGGAACCTGGTCTCGACTATCCCTCATGAAGAGGATACGGGAAGAAGGGTGCAATAATAAGGACAAGGGCAATCTCCTTCACATCATCAAAAGCTGCGGCAACTTTGTACACAAGAACGACAAGAACGATGACATGTTCAAGCTGAAGAGGAGTCTCTGGAGCAGTGTTGACGAGAACTGGGACTATTACACTCCGGAAGAGACAAGACTCATGCTGGAGAACAAGCAGAAGCTTGCAGATGAGGACGCTTCTAGCCAGAGTCCTAAGAACATGCTCACAGACTTCTCCACAATTGACCCCACGGCGAAGAAGGCTCGCTCTGCTGGTGGTAACAGGCTTTACTCTGGAGTCAAGCCCACCAGCTCAGCGAATGGCTACTCCTCTCTCTCTAGTCAGCAAAATGTCAACAAGAAGCAGCAGCAGCTGAGCAATGGTAGAGGGGAGCCTCCTCCGTCTCACCGTATGCACCCTAGTAACCTATTAGACACTAAAAACGGTGATAAGAAACCGCACACGAATGGCGTGAACGGTTCACAGCACTACGGCAACCCAGCCAACAATAGTCATCAGAGTAGTCAGTATAGCAATAACAATAATCTTATTAGCAAAAAAAGGGAGTCTCAAAATAGCAATAGTTCTTATAATCCACTGATGCACAAACTCAGTCCGGGGTCCCGCAGTGCGTCAGTCTCCCCGTTAGGAAGCTCTCCGAATCCTAATGGCAATGGGGTACCACACCCCAAGGGGCCTGTCGTTAATGGACACAAAACCAACGGTGCGGTGGACCACAAAACCAACGGTGCAGTCAACGCTCACAGGCAATCCAACGGATGGAACCACCAACGCAACAACTCTCCACACTTCAACAACGGCAACAATAATAATGTTAACAATATTCGTAATGGCAATACCGGTTCGCACAGGCCGACCGGCAGAAAACTGGAGCAACGGAACGGTTTGGCCAATGGTGATTCTAAGCCCGCTGAGCGGTCCCCTTCTGTGGCCACCCCAGAGGTGTCTCCCCCTGCCACAAAAAATGGGGACAGAAGACCTGCCACCAAGAGGAAAAGAAGTGACAGTCTTGAGACCAGGGAGCGCATTGATGTCACAAGTTACAAAGAGTGAGTTGTGTTATACTCTTTAAGTTATGAATTATCGGACAGTTCTAATTTTCGATAAGCATAACCAGTTATTATCATTATTTTTATTTCTTGTATTGTTGAAGATGTGGAACTGTCCGTTAATTTGTAACTTAACCTTCTAAAGCTTGATCATTTTGCAGAGTTTGATTAATGTTTTTTTGATGTTATTTAAGTCTGGTTACAGAAACAATTCCAATCAACTCCTTTGACTTAATACATTATTGTGTCTGCAGGAAATACGGTGAGATCCAGACTCTGGAGGAGCGCAGAGTCTACAGAAGTGACTTTGAAGATGGGTACAGAGAATACCTGGAAATGCACAAAGATCTGGCCAATATCTTCGACCCCATATACAAACTCAGAGACCAGATGAAGCATTATTGCGAGGGCACTTCTGAGTTTGAGGTACGAAGTATGGGGATTTTAGAGTTTTCCAAAGTAAGACCACAGTGAGAGCTGTATAAAAATGAGGTCAAACGAGATTTATCTCAAGATTGGACACTGCCTCTCAATGCAGAGTGATTTGGGTTAGCTACTTTTTCTATTTCTACTAAGTTATGTCTTATTGAACGGTTCTTTTTTTTATAAATACAGAAATTAATTTCTACCTGGTGTAATTGAAACCGTGACATTAAAAATTTACCAAGAGTTTCGTCTAACAGTTCCTCTTTTTCAGCACTACCAGGAGAGAGTTCGCCAAGAATTTGAACTACTGCCGGAAGATGCCATGTCTCGTCGAGAGCGTTACCACAAAATAACGTCGGCGCTGCAGCACATCAAGTGGAGGGTGTCAGAGTACGACAATTCCCTGGCTCAAGTTAGACTAGCAGCTTTGAACAAATCTTTGAATAATAACCACATGCTTGAGAGTTAGCAGTGGCTCTCAGCACTCTAGGATTTTGATATTTAGATGTAAGATGTGTCGCTCCATCCTCCAATGATTCGTGCCGATCTGTAGTTAGCCGTTTGGAGTTGTTGATGGAGTTCTCTTGCCAGGCTCTCATGCCCTTTCATACATTTAAGTTTGGAGAAACTCATCAAATAGCAGAGTACTTGTTCTTGAAGAACATTTATGGCGCCACTTGTTAGTTTCATCTTTATGCGTTGCAATGAGTTGTCATTTCAACATCTAGCAGGATTTCGTAACAATGTCATGGGTTATGGAGAACGTTCTTCCTCGTGTTCGCGCGATGTTGAATGCCTGCCTTTGATTTAGCTAAGTTGGTAGACAAAGTTGATTTGTTGCTTTAATCAAGATAATATTGTTATGAAATGTTCCTTCTTTATTTATTTGAGCATAATATGTGTATTATAATTGACTTAAGGGATTTTTGTTGTTAGAGGTTGAATCAGTTCGTGAACTGTTAGATTCTAATAGTGTTCCCAAGTCACCATGCAAGGTTCTATCATACATTCATTCAATAGAAGGTTCTATCATACATTCATTCAATAGAAGGTTCTATCATCATCATTCATTCAATAGAAGGTTCTATCATCATTCATTCAATAGAAGGTTCTATCATCATTCATTCAATAGAAGGTTCTTTCATCATTCATTCAATAGAAGGTTCTTTCATTCATTCATTGCAAGATTCTCCCATACACTCATTCATTTGTACCATTATTGCTATTATGTATGAACTACTGGAATAAACTCACTTTATTGGTGGCAACAATTTGATGCACACTGTTGGCAACAATTTGATGCACAATGTTGGCAACAATTTGATGCACACTGTTGGCAACAATTTGATGCACACTGTTGGCAACAATTTGATGCACACTGTTGGCAACAATTTGATGCACAATGTTGGCAACAATTTGATGCACACTGTTGGCAACAATTTGATGCACTGGTGGCAACGAACTGTTGCTCAACAGTGGTAACAATTTGATGCACACTGTTGGAAACAATTTGATGCACACTGTTGGAAACAATTTGATGCACACTGGTGGAAACAATTTGATGCACACTGTTGGAAACAATTTGATGCACACTGTGTTGGTAACAATTTGATGCCGTTCCATATATATAACAATTCCATTTAATACCTACCATTGTAGATTATTTTCATTTGTATATACCCCATCCTCATCTCTCTGTTCTTCCGAAAGAAGCGTCAGTTTTAGCTTTCTAGTCCATTGTTGTACAACTCTATAAAAGAAGAATCTATTTGGAATATATCTAGGGGCAGTTCCGAGTTATCGAACAGTTTCACATTTCCGATTATAATTTAAATTTACCTCTTAACTATTATTTATGTCTTTTTTTATGATTTAAAATGTGGAAGTGTTCGGTAACTCGAAGCCTCCCCTCTTATCTCTTTACCAGTCAATTGATGTTTTTCTGAGTTTTCAAAGATTAGTTAATAACCATTTAAAAGGTTTATCTTTTTAGCCTATTCATTTTCGGTCATTGGATAAAAAAAATCTTCTTTCGGATTCACATTTTGCAGGTACCTGACTAGTCAGCCTTTAATAAAGTGGCTCATGTTTTCAAATTCTTTAGCTGTATACTACTGGGTACCTACCGATCTTTTCTTTTTAATGTCATTTTTCATTAGCATTCACATTCATCACTAATGCATGAAATTTCTTGTTTTTTTTCATGTTTTAAACTCTCACATTTTTTTTCAAAGTTGTTCATTTTATTCTTTCATCCCATTTGGAAAAGTTTTGTGGTGTCTTATCATTATGTTCTGTTGTCTTTGTAATAAAATGTGTGGTTATTATTATTTTTATCATTTGTCATCCTCTATTCACATTCATCATTTTTTCCTATTTATTTATCTTTCAAACATCCCATGTAATATTTTTCACCTAATACAAACTGGCAATCCTGCATGATGACTTAAATACACTATAGTTAATTACAATCAAACCCTAACTAAATTAGTTTTCATGAAGTGAAGGTCATAGTCTTGGGTTTGTTCTGAATTATGGAACGGTTCCACATTTTCGAACTTAATAGAAAAAAGTATAATTTACCGATTTTAATTGGTATACATGATAGCTAGCATCTAATTAAATTGGTATACATGATGCCAATTACCACAATACCTGATGGTATCATGGATACCAATTTAAAGAACTAGTTGAATTTTTTTCTTATAAATCGTTGTAGTGAAACCGTTCAGTAACTCGGGTCTTACCCACACTGTAGCTTTTAACAACAGGCTAAAATAATCCCAATTTTCTATATGAACTTTCACTATTAGATTGTCACAAAAGTCTTGGTTAGTTCTCCAGTTATTGTTCAGCAAGTTGTTTTCGATCAGATAGGAACGGCATTCGATTTCTTAAGTGTAACCACTCTGGTTATGTATTACTATTAAAATGTATTAGCTTTTATCCTTGAAAGAATGACAATATCTTCTATTTTGTGGTTAAGCGTCAAGATTGTATTATAGACAATATTATTACTTAATTCATTGAGGGTTATATATATGTATATTTAAGCTATTTATACGCTATTGCCATTCTATCCAAGCTAGCCATAATAGTCTATCTTCTGACACAGTGTCATATCAGAGCTAGTGGCTGCGACCTTAGGGACATACTGTGAGTTGTAAAGAAAGCCTCTGGTGATTATTGTGAGTATCTTTGAGATGGGTTGTGAAGGGCTACTCTGTACTAAAATGTGCAGAATTCCACCAAAATGCTAAAAGTGTACAGAATTCTGTACCAAAATGCTAAGTATGTACAGCATTCTGTACCAAAATGCTAAAAGTGTGCAGAATTTTGTACCAAACTGCTAAAAGTGTGCAGAATTTTGTACCAAACTGCTAAAAGTGTGCAGAATTTTGTACCAAACTGTTAAAAGTGTGCAGAATTTTGTACCAAAATGCTAAAAGTGTGCAGAATTCTGTACCAAAATGCTAAAAGTGTGCAGAATTTTGTACATAAAGGTTAATAGTGTGCAGAATCTTGTACCTTTAAACACCTATTCTAATTATACTCGAGTAATGTTCAGTAAATTTTTGTTCTTTAGCTCCACTAGAAATGTTAAAATTTAAATATTTTGAAGATACTAAATTCCATAGAAAATTGAGGCGCAGATGAACTCTTAAATAGGTCAGTCCAAATGTTTTAAATTTAAGAACATGTTTCGGTTCTTTTTCTTTGGGGTGCTAACTTGGTGTTCAGTAGTAGTGCCTAGGTGGGTAAGTTACGAGTTATTGGCAGTTACACATTTACGATCATATGAAATAATCATTTAACTTTTATATAAGAGTTAAATATAATTTTTTTCTTCTAGGATCGAAAATGTGGAACCGTTCGGTAACTCGGTGCTTACCCTAAGTCTGAGGGCATAAAATAAGCAACTGTAAAGGAACCTATTTTTGTGACTGATGTCGAAATGAAAATTTATAGCAAAGTACTTTTAAATTAATTTATCATCTACAGTGCGAATTTGTTACCATTTGAGGTGCCGCCCTTCATCGGACACTTAGGTAGGATCTACGTACTCGGAAAGTGGGTGTTAGGATAGATCAGTCAGATATTGTCAATATCAGATTGTCTCATTAATATGAACCCCCATTTTCCGAACACTAAGGGTGTCCGGTAATCGAGTGGTTACCCTATGTTCAACCATTCCATTGGTAACTATAGGGAAAGTTACGAATTATCGGTCGGTTTCACATCTTCTGTCATATAAAAAAACGATGTAATAATTAGTATTTAATCCTAATTGGTATCCATGATACATGCATGTATCGTGGATACCAATTGAAATTAAATAATAATTATCAATTTTTCTCTCGTATGGCTTAAGATGTGGAAGTGACCAATAATTCGTAACTTACCCTATGTGTTTAATGATAGATTTTATTTATTTCTCAGACTGCCTTTTTCGGTAAATTCTACAGACTCCACAAAATCACATTACTGTAATCCAAGAAACACAAAGTGTACAATATCCACCAGTCGAAATTATCTTTGAAAACAGGACATATCGGTATTAGGGTACTGACCCTCTTCGTTGTATATTATTTAGATAAAGAGTAATTAGCATTACCTTATGAATTAGCGTACCCTGTAATTCCTGTTATGTATTAAGTACACTATGTATTATAGTCTTTAAATCTCATTTCCATAGGGTGAGTTCTGAGTTATCGGACAGTTCCCCGTTTTTGGTCATACAAGAAAAAGTATAAAATTTAACATTTTGACTCGTTATTTTAATTGGTATCCATGATACCTGCAGATATCATGGATACCAATTAAAATGAGGAGTTTAATTTGAAGAACAATAATTGGTATCCATGATACCAATTAAAATAACGAGTTAAAATGTTTAATTGTATCCTTTTTTCTTCTATGATCGAAAATGCAGATCTGTCCGACAATTCGTAAGTTGCCCTAATGTTGAATCACTATCTTTGACTGCTCTTGCTAGAGTTCCTGCTAAATGATTTAGTCTAGGCATTATTTGCATTATGTTCCTTAATCACAAAAGGCATCAATTTTTTAAATTCTGATAACTCAATGCTAGATTTTATTCCATTGGTTAATACTAATTAGCGGATGTTTTTTGGAGAGTGGTATGTTGGTTGTTGATTATTGTTGACGTGTTCTGTTCTTATAGTATATTTCAATTTGAAATTTAATGGTTTGTTTGAATAGACTATCAATTTGTTACGTTAACTATCAAAGGATGTTCCGATATGCCAAATTCGTCCTACCGTTAAAAATTGAGCCTAGATTTGTTATGTTTTCATATGCCGTCCTGAAGCGAGGAAACTGGTATTCTCTTTGAAAAAGGAAGCGTTTGAGTGGAAACGGTTCGGGTGGAAACGTTTCGAGTGGTTAGTAACTACAGTTTCGAGTTCTTACTAACTGCAGTTAGCTACTAGTGGTTACTAACTGCAGTTTCGAGTGGTTAGTAACTGCAGTTACCAGTGGTTAATAACTGCAGTTACCATCAGTTGTTTGAGATGAAATATCTTGCCAGAAATTTCTTCCTTGTCGTCCCATCAAAAATGTTTCTGCTATGGAGCCGCCACGTTTCTCTGCAAATCCGTTCATGTCTGTCTGTCCGTCTCCTCACACTTACCAACCTACTCATTTAAGATTTGTTTATGTAGTTACTTATTTGAAGATAGGTAATAACTTAATTAGAAGCTTTTACTCAAGTTCCATTATTTTATCTGGTGACATTTTTAAGTCTCCTTAGCAATAGTCTTAAGGGCCGTACACACGTAATTTTTTTGAGTCTTTTACGTTTCACCAGACTTTTTGCTAAGCTCCTCCTACTTTTAAGCTCCTGCAGGTATCATGGATACCAATTTTAAAAAAATTATATCGTTTTTTCTTATATGATTCAAAAATTTTGTGGAAAAAGTAGGAGGAGCTTAGATAAAAGTCTGGTGGAAAGATTTAAAAAAACCTACGTGTGTACGGCCCTTTATATTTTCCATGATGAAGTAATTTTGTGCTCAGTTAGATTCCTAATATTTTGTGCTCAAATCTAAACAATATTTTAACTCGCTGTTTATTTTCGTTAGGTTTAAACAGAGTTGATATCTCAAATATTTTATAAGAGGCAGCGTCTTTTGGAAAGGTTTTGCTGTATTTGCTAGCAGATGAAATCAACAATTTCGAGATTTAATCTATCCTAATTAATATAATTAATATTGTTCTGTATCTATGTAATATAGCTATATACTTATGTAATTTTCGACACATCTATTATTATGATTTTTTGTGATATGTTAAATGAAAATGAATGAAAAATGCTAAAAATGAGGTATAAGTAAGCGAAGCGTGTTAAAATACACCAAAAATAAAATAAAAAAATATAAATACTATAAAACTGAATGCATATACTAGTATGTATTTAGAAAAAAAGTTGCCAAAAAGCGTAATAGTGTACTTTTAGTTTTATAATTGCTGTTTGTAAAGTAGTCTAATATATCATCTTTATCTTAAGAAAGAGTTGCAATTTAGCAACGGTCTGAACACAAAAATGGAAGAAAAACCGAATGTGCTTTTCGTCTAACTCCTCATACTAAAAAAAACGATTATTATTTCATGAGCTTATTGAACAAAAGATGTAAAACATCAAAGTTACTTACATCGATTATAGGGTAAGTTCAGAGTTGTCGGACAGTTCCTTATTTTCGGTTATGTAGGAAAATACTATATACTTTAACATTTTAATTAGTTATTCTATTTGGTAAATTAAAAATACGAGGTAAAAAATTAAAATATATAGTTTTTTCTTAACGTGTGTTGAAGTTTCTAGGGTCTTTATTCATTCTATGTTCTAATATAGACGAAATGAATGCTCCCCCAAGATCCCTTCAACAATGGCATCTTCGACGGGATTGACTAAATTAGGTCAATTAATTAATAGATTGTTAATAATGTGTTCGAAAATATGAAACTGTCTGATAACTCAGAACTCAACCTAGCTATGAAGTCAAATCAGAAAGTGTGAGGTTTAATAATATATAAAGCGATGTCTTATAACGTGCTCTTAAAGAGAAAGTCTCTAGGGTTAAATAGGTATCTGTAAATTAAAGTGCTGCTGCTGAGATGAGTGTGTAATTTCAGTACTGTTTCCAAAATACCTAGTCAATCCATTTTAACCTGAAGCCATTACATATTATAGCAGTCACACTTCATGACTAAAAATTAATATAAACTGCCATTGATAATAATTTGTGGTAATGAGAATTTTTTTATATCAACTTAAATTAAATTTCCGGTGTTTAGTACTTAGGTGTAAATTGAAGTTATTTTTGCAGCCGTGAGAGTATTTTTAATGACAGAAGAATCAGCTCTATTTTGACATGCTGTAGAAAATCTTACACATTTATTTCTTACGAAAATGATGCAATGACTATGTATGCAACTTTATGCAATTTCCTACGTGTTAGGTTTTTTTAAATTCCAGTCTCTTTTTTTTTTCTTGGTGCATTTGTCCCACGTGACAATATCTTCCAATAAATAATGGCCAATGATATCCATTAAGAAGTTCTAAGTTTAAATGCTTTTCAAAACTATTATTGTACAGTCTCGCTCTCTTAAGGGCCGTACACACGCATAATTTTTCAAGTCTTTCCACCAGACTTTTCCTAAGCTCCTCCTACTTTTTTTACAAGATTTTTGAATCATATAAGAAAAAACGATATAATATTTATTTCAGTTGGTATCCATGATACCTGCGGGTATCATGGATACCAACTAAAATTAACAATCATTATATATATATAAGAATCAAAAGTCTTGTGGAAAAAGTAGGAGGAGCTTAGCAAAAGGTCTGGTGGAAAGACTTAAAGAAACTCTGCGTGTGTACGGCCCTTTAAACTAACGGTTTTATTACTTTTTAAAATGCTGTCAAGGGATTGCATTTTAGGTATGGAAAACCACTAATCTTTGTACATATTGTTTTTTTAGTCACTATATTGGTTCATTTTCCTCATCAGTTAAGAAGTGCCGTGAATATTTATTTTGTAAATAGTCTCTGGCCAATCATCATTGTGATACTGATTGAAAATATTAGACTTATTATTCATTCAATAAAGAAATAATCAAGCAAGAATACATCTATCATTTCCCTCTAAAATATATACGGGTAAGTTCTTAATTATCGGTCAGTACTACATCTTCGGTTTTTTCTTATATGACCGAAGATTTAGTACTGACCGAAAATTAGGAACTTACCCTAGCATTACCGTTATATAAGATAATTAATTTAATTTATTAGGGGGTTTAACGTCTGCTTCGGAACCAAAGGCCATATCGCTGACGTTAAAAGGAAATTAAATAAAAGGGACTGGAAGAAGCAGTCAGAGAGGAAAGTGGCTCCATGAACAAAGTCACTTACCACCGTCGGTGACAATGCTCATGGATGCAGAAAAGCTACTCCGTGAATACAGTCACTTACCAAGGAATGTGACGAAACGAGACACAAGCACCGGTGGCTGCACTCACGGATGGAAGAGGAAAATGAAGAGGTGATAGTAAATGAAGCCTACGAGCCTACCTAATACAAAAATCTAAGACCTCGTAGTTGAAGAGAATAACCCTAGCGATATCCTCTAAAACTGCAAGTAGCGTTAAAAAAATGAAAAACATGGTAATAATGAAATTATATAAGATGAGGTAAATACTTAGTAACAGATAGAAAGTTACAAAAAAAATGTTCAGTGTTCGATAGGAAATATTTTTACACTGTTCCTGAAACTAGGATATTAAGGGAATATCCCAGGAATAAATAAAATAATCTAAAGTAGAATAAAAGAGGTAGAATAAAAATATCACATTTTAATCATATCATTCGAAGTACTCTCATCTGGATAGCAATATACAAATACAAAGTGAAACTATTTGCAAATCTTATGTACAATTGAACACCATAAAAAGTAAACTATTCGTATAAAGAAAAATAGTAGACTGCGATTTGTTCAGGAAATCAAAAATACTTCTGCAAATTTTTTGCAAGAAAATATTTTCTGGGTTAACAGTTATTAATTTACAAATATTTCAATATCGCAAAGTTTTGTATTCTGTACAATATTTACATAATTTCTATGTACATATAAAACACAATTTTCCAATGCAATCTAGTGGAATAAGTTCCGAGTTAATGAACGGTTCCAATTCTTCGAGACCATATACGAAGAAAATATAGTATATAATAAAACATTATTTAACATATTTTTTATTGGTATCCATGATACCTGTATGAATAATCTTTTATTTTAATTGGCATTCATGATACCTACAGTATCATGGATACCAATTGTAATAAAAGTTAATTGAAAATGTTTTTATTATTTGATCGTAAATGTAGAGCCATCCAATAAATCGGAGCTCACTCTACAATCTAGCACTAAATTTTCTAGCATTTTTCAGTTTTTAGATTTCTACCAAAGAAGAAGTATAAAAAATAAAACATCGACAAAGAAATAAAGATAAATCTGGTAAATGAAAATAACTTAAATTATGAGAAGAATAGGTCTATGAATAGTCCAAATTACAACAGTTCCACCTCTTATCAAAAACGTATAAATTATTTAATAAATAAGGAATAAAATTTTGTTCACTTCGCATTAGAAGACAATGATCGAAAATAGAAAAAGAAAGAAGTATCAAAAGTATGCAAGCCTATTAATAAAAGTTCTTACAATGAAAAAGTATTTAAAATAGGAGAGTTTTTGTTGCCATTGCGACATAAAAACTAGTAGTGATTACCCCTAATGTGTTTGTCAGACCCCCGTGGGGACCAGCCCTCATCGTCCCAATCCCCCTTCCTTTTATAACCCCCCCTATCACCTCTTCCTCTCCCCCCTCTGTACCCCCCATCTTCGTAATCATTTCTCCCCCTGCCTCTGAAACCACCACGGAAATCACCTCCCCCACCCCCACGCTCTCTGAACCCTCCCCCACCACCCTCTTCAAACCCACCTCGTCCACCTCTCTTGTTGAATAAACCACCTCCACCACCCCTTCCCCGCCATTCGTTGTTCCCCTCCCACTGGTTGCGGTTGCCCCGTCTGTTCTCATCCAGTTTTGGGAACTCTTCGTACCGGGGATGGTAGCCACCGTCAAAACTCTGGTTACCTCCCTCCCACTCCTCCTCATTACGGTTGTTGTTGCGGTGGTCAAAGCCACCCCGACCCCTTCCCCTGCTCCTCCACCCACCTCTGTTCCCCCTTCCCCTTCCAAAGTCCTCGTAGTGACCATCGTGGTTCTCTTCGTTGAAGTGGTGCCCCCCACCACCTCTAAATCCTCTATTCCCCCTGAACCCTCTTCCCCTATCCTCGTAGTTTCCTCTACCACGTCCTCTTCCCCGGCCCCCAGAGGCAGGCTGGGTATTGTGGTAATTAAATGGATCCTCCTGATTGCGGTGAGAACCACCACCCTCCTCGTCCTTGGCATTGGGGTTCAGCATTATCCTCTTTTCACGGCAGAACTTTCTGGCAAAGTCGAAATCGTTTGTAATGGCTCCAATTCCTTCCTCTTCTGTCATCAACGTGAAAGCATCTGCAATGTCCTGCGCTGAAACCTTCTGCAGAGGAATGTAAAAACCTGAGTAGGCGATTGCGGTGGCATTCAATTCGCTCAATGGAACAGACCCGGCCGGTAATTCCTCTCCGGTGTCCGTGATAACTTTAGGGCCTTTGGTGTCTGCGTACTGCCCAAACAAATCCCCCACATTTGTGATAACCCAACTAGAAGAAGGATCAAAAGGCACTTCATCCTCCAAACCTCCTGCAGCATTCCAAGCCGCCTGGAAATTCTTGGGAATGGGTTTGGCGTAAGGTGTCTTTTTGATGAACCTTTCGAAATGGGCCGCATCAAAGTCCAGACCGGGAATTGCTTCCGAACCGCCATCGGAAGAAACCTCTGACGTGATCTTATCATCAGGACCCATACCAGGGATGGTCGAACCGGGCATGGAGTGATTGGCGTAGTTTCCAGAAATGGGAATATCGTCAATGTCCATTGAATCATCGGCGAGAACACCGGCAGGAAGAGTGTTCAAGTTGTACTTGTCTCGCATTTTATCACCAGGTCTGTTTCGGGTCCAGAATTTGGTGGTGTGGTCATTGGATGCGGTGGACAAAATGTGTCCCAACGGATGCCACTCTATGTCCCAAATGATGCCATCGTGACCGGCATCTATGCTGCCAACCTCTCTGTCATTACCAACATGCCAGAAAAGCACCGAACCATCCGAACCACCACTGGAGAAGAGGCCTTCGTGTTGAGGATGCCAAGCGATGCAAGAGGCTTCTTTCTTGTGGCCTCTGAACACCTGAAAAAAGAATAAGTATTAATTTATCAAGTAGAAAAATATTACTTCTTGTTCTAAACACCGGAAATAAGAAAACTGAAGTCTCAGTTTGAGCAGTGACTGTTAGGGTAAGTTCTTAATTATCAGTTAATTCCACATTTTCAAAAAATATATAATAACTAGAATCAAAATAAAATAATAATTACTCTAGCTATAGTTTTTTGTTATATGATCGAAGATGTGGAACCGACCAATAATTCATAACTATCTTTCTTCCACAGTTCACAGTCCAATAGTAAAAAGAGTTGAGAGCCTACTAGCCAGTCTGTTTTCTCACCTGTAGTTCCACGGACAGGTTCCTGATGTCGAATAGTTTCAGCAGATGGTCTCTAGAGGCTGAGCAGAGCCAATTGCCGTTAGAGTTCCACTTTAGGTCCATCACTGTACTCTTATGCGCATGTCTGAAAAGAGAAAAAAATGAGGAAAATTGAACTTATTTCTAGCCCCACCTAGCTACATCTGCCCATAAAGTGATGCTGTAACCATATCTTAAGGACCGAACACACACAGGGTTTTTTAAGTCTTTCCACCAGACTTTTTGCTAAGCTCCTCCTACTTTTTCCACGAGAATATAAGAAAAAATGATATAATAATTATTTATTTCAGTTAGTATCCATGATACCTGAGGTATCATGGATACCAACTGAAATAAATTAAGAGAGGCTAAGTTTAGAGTGATCGGACGGCTCCAAGTTATATATCATAAAATAGCTATCATAAAAATATATAACAATTATTATACACTCAACAGGTTATTTAAATTGGTAGCCATCTATTTATCACAATCAATAAAAATATGATCGAAAATTTGAAGCATTCTGATAACTCATAATTTGTCCCCATCAAATGAATGACTTAAATAATAACTCATAGGTACATTTTGACGATGTTGATCCATTCTACCACTCACAGTTTAGCGAGGGGTGTCCCATTGCGCGGGTCCCACAGTTTGATTGGCTGCTGATTGTCCTTGCTGCCAGAGGCAAGAAGACTCTTGTAAGGATGCCAGGCAACGCATTTCACATCAGCACCATGACCTGAAAAAGGAGGCTGGTGTTAGTTATTTATAACTAGTTTACTTTCAGTGTTTTGCTTATAAAATAAATAATTTTTAGACTTTCAAAAATTTCAACTCTAATTGAATTCATTAAAAGTAACCTAATAACGGGTAATGAATTGGTATTGATGATGACCAGTTATTTTCAACGGGAAAGTAAACTAGTCTATACTAATAATTTCCTTAGTGTGTATATTTATTTATTTGGTGTCCGCTTTTACACGACGGGTATTAAACATGAAGAATGTAACTATGATACGCACGGGACTATATTGACTTGATATTTAAATATCCTGTTTCTATTCAATTTTTAAATGTATTTTATCTATAAAATAAATTAGACTATGCAGAAAATTTAATTTTAATTGAATTCATTAAAAATAACTTAATAATGGGAAATAAATTGGTATTGATGATGACCCGTTATTTTTAACGGGAAAGTACACTAGTAAATAATATTTCTCAGTATCTGATGTGATTCTAGTATAGGTAATTATTATCGATATAAATATATAAAATTCAATAAAAATATTAGTTATACATATGACTGACCTCTAAGTACTCGTTCTTCTAAGCACCGGAAGAAGTCCCAGATTCTAACCGTTCCATCGTCAGAACAAGTTGCCAATTTTTGGTCGAAAGGAGAGAAGCTGGAACAGAAAAATTTAATGTCAAATAATGAAAGAGATACGCTAGGTCAAGAGATTTAGATATTGAGTCTGATACCTATAAGTAATTATTTAAATGCTAACCCTTTACGACCGTGCGTGACGAAATAGTCCCATAAAAAATAAAGGACTAGGGTAAGTTCTTAATTATCGGTCAGTACTACATCTTCGGACATATAGGAAAAAACAATATAGAAATTGTTATTATTACACAGTGCTATCTAATACTTCTGCAAACCCGGGTTTGCAGAAGTATTAGATAGCACTGTGTAATAATAACAATTTCTATATTGTTTTTTCTTATATGACCGAAGATGTAGTACTGACCGATAATTAAGAACTTACCCTATGCTGCAATAAAAATGAATGTGTGGAGTCTAGTGACGAATATGACTATCGCGTCACATGTTGAAAAAATTTCATAAAATTTAAAAATTCATAAAAATTAGTACATTTATTGACTAGTATTACTAACTAGACGCATTAGAAGTAGTTTATAGAATATTAACATTTTAAAAATTAATTCCGGTCGTAATAGGAATAATGCTTATACTGGTGTAATTTAACGGAAAAAATAACGGGTAATCTATAGTATTATTTATTCAATATTGTACTTTCCTGTTGAAAAAAAAGAGTTGAAGAGATCATTAAAATGTAGTGGATAACGTGAGTATCATCTAATGGGGTAAGTTACGAATTATCGGTCAGTTCTACATCTTCGGTCATATAAGAAAAAACAATATAAAAGTAAATATTTTACTTCACCATTCCTAGTAAAATAACAATTATAATATCGTTTTTTCTTATATGATCGAAGATGTGAAACTGACCGATAATTTGGAACTTACCGTAGTTAATTGTTACCTACATTGGCCGTATTTAATAATCTAGGACCAAGTAAAGATAACGGACCAGAAAACTTGTTTTTAGTTTTAAAAAATATTTGCTTCAGTATATTATAAATATACAACCTTATAAATGATAATATTAATGATTATACATTATTTTTGCATATTTTTAATATTAATAATAAATTATCAATCATTTTCTTGACTATATTTGGGCAGTCTGTATCTGTGCCATAAAGATCCTTACCATTCTTAAGAAGCGGACACAAAATAAATAAACACACGACGTGTATGATTAGGATAGATAATTTAAATGAAAATGACGTTACTGTACTTCCAATACATAGAAGGTAAATTTACTTTCCAAATTAATTCATTATTGATATTAAAAATAAATCACCATTTCCATAAACAGTAATTAATAAGAGAAAATAACGTTTACAGAAGTTTTAATTCCGTTTTTATCATATTTACAATAAATTAATTTAATAAAATAAATATTTTTTAACAAAGAAAGAAATTAGCCTAAAATATTCTTTAAGACGGAATGTATTTTTAGGCCGAAATTTGGAGAAAAATGCAAGTTATGTAATTATCCTTTTGTAATGATTACAATGTTCAGAAATTAGCACAGGTTGAAATAAGTAGGTAGGTATCTTTTTTGGTTAATACATAGAAATAATTCCTCAACACTTCTGTAGGACATCTATGCTATTATGGATAAATTAATAATAAATATTTCAATTATTTCACATAGTATGGATTTAATGTCTGGAACCAAAGGTCATATCGCTGACTCGAAAAAGGAAATTAAATACAAAGGACTAGAAGAAGCAGTCAGAAAGGAAAGTGGCTACAACAGTTTCGACCTCAAAGGACACCACATCCCTTCTCTTCCATTCACCACAGACAGCTTCAGGATAGAGCCCCTAGGAGCAATATATATTATCCGCGCCATTGACACAATCTCGATAATGTGCTGCGCGTTTTTAACCCCCTGATGTCGAGCGTGCATTGACACCTTCATTTTATTTAAATTATTTATTCAGTGGTTGGTAGGTACCTGTAAGCTGCTTTACGAAGGAGGTTATGAACTCTTCAGCTTTTATAAGTTAATATAATAACAGAAAACGTATCGACAGATAACGATTGATATAATTCACATTACGTACAATTAACTATCTATATCCTTTAGTTTAAATCACTAATCTATCAATCCAAACCAGTCTAAAGTTCTATAAATAAAGTCACCTGCATTGCCAACAGATAAAATCTCCAGACATCGAACTGTACCACATATCGATCATATTGAAAAACTTATTACTAGGATTGTGACAATATGCGTTTAAAATGACAGATCTTAGTAATATCACAGACGAAACGAAATGGTATCGAATACTATATACCGCTGGAGTAGAACCATTTAATACTCTTTAATTCAATCAGTCTATAATATTTCCAGGATCTATCATTCTAAACGCATATTGTAACAAACATAGTTATTATATAACTTTTATTTTGAATCATAATCGAATTAAAATATAAAAATAGCAACATAAAGAACTATTAATTGGTTTACTAACACTCTCACAGCGTCGTGCGCCACATGTGGTACACAGCTAACTCTATCAACCAGCATCATGTACCACCAGTGGTTTTGGTAGTTTATTTTTTTAAATTGATATTTCTCCAACATATATTGAATAAAATATAAGACTAGTGTTGAAAAGGTAAGGAATATAAATTACAATATATAATTGGTAAACATATTTTACATATTTATGACTAGAAATATCAGAAAAATAGTTAGTAACAAATAAAACAATGTGCATGTATGCAAATAAAACAAAGAGGCAGGTACGGCATCGCCATCATATCTCGAGTTGCGGTGAAAGTGTTATTAAATATATAGACATAAAATTCCGTAATTTCAGTTAAGACAAAATAAAGATAGAGAACAGATTGCTACTTCATAGTAATTACTCTATTTCAATATCTGTAACAAATACATAAAATGTTGAAAAAAATAAAGCTAGGTGCTAACTTCTTTCTTTTTTGTATAGAAAAATAATTCCAATCTTTACGATCACGTAAGAAAAAATTATATAATAGCTAGCTAATTATTTATTGAAATAGAAGGGAAATAATAATTATAATAAATTTTTCTAATATGATCGCAAAGGAGGTACAGTTCAATAAGTCGGAACATACCCTAAACAACGATAGTCCCTCCCAGTCTTAAAATAATTAGAAAATCGAGGACATTTATTACATTAACGAAAGCATTTGATAGAAATCAAACTCAATATCGTAGAGCGCATACCTTCGCCTCCGCTTATAATTAAGTGACCTTGACCATCCAATATTCCTTGAGTTATGAATGACCTTGACCCATTCGCTCTCAAAATCTAATCAAATTAATAGTTCCTGGACATTGACCAATCGTCCCATCAAATTTCAGGCAATTTGGTTGAATACTTTTTCAGTTATGCCAATAATAAGATGATAAATGGTGACAAAAACATAACCTTACGATATTTTCGAATGATATATAACTGTTCTATGCATTTTAACGATTTTGCAATATCTTAAGATTGCGCTGCGTGTTTTAAGAATCCTGATATTGCGCGGCAATCTCGTGATTGCGCAAGGTACTTAGTATGAAGCCAGGCTGGCACTATGAGAAAATTGCTTGTTTAGCTAGACTTCAACTAGCTACGTAACTAGATGTAATTACAGATTTGGTACCTAGATACACTAGTAGGGAATTACCAGTTGTTTACCCATATAGGTACACTAGTTGGGCACCAAATTACAGATTTGGTACCTAGATACATTAGTTAGGTCATTGAAAGTGAAGTACCTAGATACATTAGTTAGGTCATTGAAAGTTAAGTACCTAGATACATTAGTCGGGTAAGGGTACCTAGATGGATAAATGGGTTAGATAATTACAAGGTACCTAGATACATTTGTTGGATAATTACAAGGTACCTAGATACACTAGTTAGGTCATTACTAGAGGGAAGATTCGTGTTAGCTTGGCTCATATCAACCAACCCTTGCGCAATATCGAGATTGTCCCTGGATTTCAGGATCCAAAAACATGCGTAGCGCAATCTCAAGATAGCGCAAATCGGTAGGCTATATTGGCGCGGAGCATAACTCCCAAAACTTCTGCATATAGATGAGGAAGTTGAGAAATAATTATAATGGAATATATTAATTAAGTGTATGGTCCACGCCATTTGCCGAATCTCAAGAACGCGCTGCGCGTAATAAGGATCAATGCGTGACAATCTCGAGTATGCAAGGCAGGTCCATTTCATCAAAATATGATAGTTAAAGCTATACACAATATATTGGTAATTAAACTTGAGTTAGTTACTTAACACGTTCTTCGCGTATTGACCCACCGGTGAGTTAATACACATTTTTAACATGCAAATAATAAATAGTTGCCTAATGATTCATCAATGGATCCATATTTATTTAATCACAAGTCTAGAACCGTATATACAAAAGGAAACAATCCATCACACAGGAGTCTAGGACATTTCGTCCACGAATTTCTTCATTTTGTATTTTAAAGTGCATATGGGATATATTTCATTTTATTTTTTACTATTACATTAATAGCCAGGTATAAATGTATAATATTATTATAGTGATTTAAGCCGAAACATTTCTCATCGACACAGAAAAAAAAATGTTTATCTATCGATTACAGAAATGTAATTAAATATGCTAAACGGGTTGACTGTGTCATTAAATTATTTACCTCCTGTAATATTATGCATTAATTAATGAATTATGAGTATCCAAAATATGGAACTGAAATAACAGGGTACTAACAAGACTAAAAGTGGAAACGTAAGAATGAGAATAAAATAATTACAATAGAGGTAAATACTAATTATTTTCTTTGCTTTTATTACGAGTCCGAAGATATAGAACAATCCGAAAACACGGACGTCTTTACGTTTATATAATTTAATGTATCACTAAAAAGTACCTACCGCTATCTAGCTATATATTTTATATCACATTTAATTATCGATCAATTGTTTATTAGTATATTATACATGTATTTTATGTAGTCACTGTTGAAAAAAATTCAGTCATAAAAAACTAATATCTGAACCAATAATGCTTCCAATAAGCTAATCTGAGAACTAATATTGATGTTTTTGTTTTTTATTGTTAAAATACACCGCAAATAATTGTAGATATTGTAAATATAGAAAAAAATGTTTCTGTTTTCTATCTTCATGTACTATAATATCTACAAGACATGCCTCGCTATTATTACATATTTTATAAGACCGAGGTACAATAAAAGCGAAGCCTACCTGTAATCATTTAATAAAGTATTCAGATTAATTATTTTCCTGTTACCGGCCAGTAGGAGCAGGAGAAGAAGATTGCGATAAGAATTTAGGCAAAGACCATCAAAAAAAGGGTGTTTTCTATTTTTATATGATAGAATATTATATATAATCAACAATATGTACACTACACATTATAATGATAATACAAAATAAAGCATTTCGTGAACGGATTGTCCGAGGACGATCATGCAGCACTATTTAAATAAACCTAAAAATTCTTCCGCGGTGACGTCATACTTCTGTTATTGGGATACGCGGGGAACGTGTTAAAGAAAAATTGAACAAAACTGGTACTTACATTTTACTGAGATATCAAACATTTTACCAAACGTTTGGAATTAACCTCATTTGTTTTTAATGTAGAATGATTCTCTTTCAAATTAAAAAATAAAATTACATGTTATTTCATGCTAGAACATTTTGAAAACGCGCAGCACATTCTCGAGTTGTGTTAAATCGGCAAATTGCGCGGAACATATAGACAAATAATGACTCAAGCCATTATACACATAATTATCTAGTAAGGAAATTATAACAAAAAATGGAAGTAAATCGGTGCAGGACTGATGAAGTTATACACAACAACAATCATACCCTAGGTATAGAGCTGTACTTAGTGTCACCATAGACACAACAACAATCATACCCTAGGTATAGAGCTGTACTTAGTATCACCATAGAAACAACAACAATCATACCCTAGGTATAGAGCTGTACTTAGTGTAACCATAGACACAACAACAATCATACCCTAGGTATAGAGCTGTACTTAGTGTCACCATAGACACAACAACAATCATACCCTAGGTATAGAGCTGTACTTAGTGTCACCATAGAAACAACAACGATCATACCCTAGGTATAGAGCTGTACTTAGTGTCACCATAGACACAACAACAATCATACCCTAGGTATAGAGCTGTACTTAGTGTCACCATAGACACAACAACAATCATACCCTAGGTATAGAGCTGTACTTAGTGTCACCATAGAAACAACAACAATCATACCCTAGGTATAGAGCTGTACTTAGTGTCACCATAGACACAACAACAATCATACCCTAGGTATAGAGCTGTACTTAGTGTCACCATAGACACAACAACAATCATACCCTAGGTATAGAGCTGTACTTAGTGTCACCATAGACACAACAACAATCATACCCTAGGTATAGAGCTGTACTTAGTGTCACCATAGACACAACAACAATCATACCCTAGGTATAGAGCTGTACTTAGTGTCACCATAGACACAACAACAATCATACCCTAGGTATAGAGCTGTACTTAGTGTCACCATAGACACAACAACAATCATACCCTAGGTATAGAGCTGTACTTAGTGTCACCATAGAGCTGTACTTCTTTACCATAAATAAAATAATGTTAACTAATTAGTTTTAATCAATTAACTGTGCAAAAATGACACCATTCAATGAAGTTAATATATAATAAAATTACTTGGGTAGATTTTACTAAAATAAATGTTGGTGACTCAGTGTGTAGCCACAATAAATACTAATGTACACGTGCCGTCAAAATTGATAGCATTTATAATATCAATTTTATGGTCACTGATGATAGTTCAATTTGTGTAATAATTATTATCCCTGACATCACTTTTATTCCAATATATAAATTTAATTTAGATATTGAAGCCATTTATTATCATACCCATGCTACCAGCTGCTTGCCAAGCGTATTGTTAGTGTGACTGACAGACAGACAGACAGACACAAACTGCTCATATACCAATCGAAGTTTCTTCATATTTGTATTTTATTCGGAAAAAACAATGTTGCTATTTATAGTAGAGATTACAATCCAATTTTCGGAAAGAAAAGACATAAAATTTTAACTGCAGTAGACTAATCTATAATGTAAACCTCTATAGTGAACAAATTTTCTTTAGTCTGCCATAAATGGCAATAAGTTTATGAGAAATTAGTGCTCATTTTATGTTTGACTAAAGAATACTTGTTCACTATAGAGGCTACTTCCTTACTCAGGACACAAAATTCACTATACAGGACTAAGAGAAGTTATTTAATAACCATTAATGATATAAAAAGTGGCGCCATCACGCGGTGGTGTGTAGCGTCAGCTCTTAGTGTCGACATTTTTGTTTTCAACTGACAATGATTAGGTACAGCACACATTAAATACAACCCACTGTGAATTAATCCAAAATGTTTTTATTAAGTTTTGAAAGCATAGGTTTGAATAGTTACCCCATCATATTAGAAAGATCTATCAAAAAGAACATGTGGCACCAAATAACTGAAAAATACGGCGGAATTGTACTAAATGGAGATTACTCAAATCAACAAGTTCCCACACTTACAAAATTGTTACCTACCTGCAATTTCATGCAAAAAAATTGACTGATCCTCTTTATAATGCAACACGGTTAAGTATAAAACTGGTATATTAATAACCAGGCAAATCGTTAGAGTTTAAATAAAGTAGCTAGCATTTACAGTTTAAACAGATGTCTACATACATCGTCTAGATAGCTTATTATGCGAAAAAAAAATTCTTAGAGTTTACCATACCCATATTAAGAGGTTGCCAGACGTTTCGTTGAAAGACAAATTTTCGACATGGTTGATGTACACTTTTAGTAAAGGGGATAATATCGGGGGGCATGCCATCCCCGAACCCCCCTGACAAGGTCATTAAACAATCATGAAGGGTGCAGAACAACAAACTACCGGATACAACAAACTACATAACGGCCATATATGTTGAAAAACGAAGCAAAAGTTTTGTCATATTGATACAAAATCGAAAATATTTCCGCTAAAAATCACAATATTCAAAAAGCTACAAATAATATGGAACAAATATAATTTTTTTAAATGGGAATGAATTTCTTAGCTTCAATTGTACGATGCAGAGTAATAACACATTTTTAATGGAACAAAAAATAAAGATGAAATTAATTTTCAGTAAGACAGCACAACATCACAGGTATCTACTGGCCACCTGTAGGTACATCTGACAGTACAGTTATCTACTGGCTACCTGTAGCTACATCTGACAGTACAGGTATCTACTGGCTACCTGTAGCTACATCTGACAGTACAGGTATCTACTGGCTACCTGTAGGTACATCTCTCACAGTACAAGTATCTACTGGCTACCTGTAGCTACATCTGACAGTACAGGTATCTACTGGCTACCTGTAGCTGCATCTCTGACAGTACAGGTATCTACTGGCTACCTGTAGCCACAACTTTGACAGTACAGGTGTCTACTGGCTACCTGTAGCTACAACTTTGACAGTACAGGTGTCTACTGGCTACCTGTAGCTACAACTTTGACAGTACAGGTGTCTACTGGCTACCTGTAGCTACAACTTTGACAGTACATGTATCAAGGAGGGAAATAGAATTTAAATATAGTAAGGACCATCGAGGTATGCTGTGTGAGTGACGTCATAGCACCAACACTAAGAGAAGACAATTGGAGAGTAAAATAGTATTATTTGTATAACCTGTTCATTACATGACATCATAATGACAGAGTTAGCTATAGACTTATTCAGTTATTCAAACCTTTTCTCTTTAATAAATCTTTTTACCTTGCTTAAGTCACTATCACAAATCACTCAACTGTCAATATTAGTATTCCTATTAGGATAGGTACTAAAGAGTGAAGTAGTTACTTTTTGTAGCAACAATAGACTTGATCAAGTTCAGAAACTTGAATATAAAATTAGGGGTAAAATAACTTGACTTGAACCAGTAATGTTTCTATAAAGGCAATAAATGAACAGTTTATACTTATTTACGCCTATCAATTGTGTTAGTATGATTTTAGTGTTGCTGCTATGACGTCACGCACACAACATACCTCTATTGTCTTTACTTTATTTCAATTCTCTTTACCGCTGTAAAATCCAGATGGCAGGCAGCACAAAAACCTTTTGGAACTGAAATTTAACAATAGTGTATCTTATTGTAGTATAATATCTTTGGTACTGTTATCTACTACTAGCTTCCTGTCTTGACAGTAATTATAGTTAATGGAAGAAGCTACATCTTTTAATAGTACCGAAATTGATCTCCAGTACTATAATAGAGGAAACACTTAAGCAATGCTCCGAAAATAATAGAAGCGTCAATTTGACACATTTTGGAGAGGCTATGAAAAATGCATCACTGCATGGTTAAAATTACCATCAACTAGTGAAATTTTACCCAGGGAAGATAAGTAGACTGTAAAATCCTTCAAAATTAGAGAGAAATTGAATATAATTAATAAACTAACTACCCTGTGTGGTTGAAACTAAAGGAAATTAGAAAAAAGTGCTCTCGAATTGAAACTCTGATAGCAGTTATTTTGTATGTTTCTATTAATTATTTCTAGAGTAGTGTGAAGTGTGGTTGTTTGAAATCTTTATTATTTTAGTAGTACAATTTGAATTCTTCAAGGATGGAATAATGTAAGCCAAACTTTTTATTTCTTCGTAACAGTTTATGTCGCTTTAATCTTTAAATTCTTTATTGCCAGAAGCCTAAAATTTCTTTCTATTATTTTGAAATTCTTTTCTGTAGTCTCAGGATAATGAAATTAGGAATTGATCTCCTATTTTATTTTTAAATGATTTCAGTACAAATTTTCAATCAATTCGAATTTTATGGATGCAAGAGTTTTCTGACTGTGATTAGGTTTTTAGAGGGATATTTATTAATTGATAGAACATTGTATTACTAAAGTTATTAAGAATTTTGTTTCATTATTTTCAAGAACAGAGAGTATTTAACTGTAAACGAGTAGCTATTCAGTAAGAAATTTAACGAGGATTCGTTTATATATTTTGAATCACCTTTTCGACATACGACCCAAAACTTCAACATTCAACCCATACGCGAATTACTACTCGTAATCATAGAATTACTAACAGAATGGTTTCTTCAACCAATGCTATTAGCACCAAAGTTAGTCATTGTGATTTTATTCCCAAACAGCATTTATTAACTATCAAATCAACCAACACCATGAGGAAATATAGAAAATGAACATGCAAAGAGACGCAATAATATCCTAATATAGTCTATAGTTACACTATCCCAATCAAGAGTAGCGTCTCTTCCACGTCCAAACCACAGGCAGTACCTGAGTCCCCTGATGGGGTCTTTGTGGGCCTGGAACTGCTTCACGTTGTTCATGTTGGTCTGCCAGTACTTGACTATGCCCCCCGTGTCTGCAGTCACCATCCACTGGTCATTGTGAGACCACAGCATTGACCGCACACTGCTTTCGTGAGCCTGAGGGGTAGATATATTTTTATCTTGATGGATTGGGAAAAGATACACACAGAATAATTTAATGCAAGTTACACACATTCGAAATAATTTAATATAACAACAGTTGGCTGTTAAAATAAATCTCAGAAGGGAAGTTTCGAGCTATCAGACTTTTCCACTTTTTTGATGTATGAAAAATAATAATTATTTATATTGGAATCCATGATATGTGCAGGTATCATGGATTCCAAACAAAATAATTATGATACATATTTTTCTTGATCGAAAATGTTGAACCGTTTAATAACCTTAAATTTTCTTGCAGAACGGCAAAAGGTTAAGTCTAAATAATAGTCAATGAGAACAATAAAAGGTTAAGTCTAAATAATAGTCAATGAGAACAATAAAAGGTTGACTCTAAATAATAGCAATTGACTAACCTTGAGAATAGTTTCGAAATTAAAAGTCAGTCCATTCCATAGTGTGAATTCTCCTGACGAAGCACCTGTGACCAGACGGCGCCCTTCAGGTGTCCAGGCCAGGGCAAACACAGGACACTGTGGGCAAAAAGTACATTATTAACAACAAATCTTTAACAAGTTTATAAGCTATGTTAGATATCACTAATATGCATTAATATAAAGACAAACTAAAAAAAAATCAAGAGCTTTGGACACTTCTTAATAAAAATTATGAATCTGTACTATTGGTTGCCAATCTTTTTTATTTGAGAAGAGTTAATTAAATATGATGCATGATGATATAATGGATTCAAAGGGATGACAAAAATTCAATACATGTCCAGGGAAAAACGTTTTTTCGAGATAGCTACGCAGTTATTGAAATTAATGAACAATATGTTGAAAAAACTTCTGATGCTGATCACAAACTCTAATATGTACAGAAAATTCTGTTTTCTTCATTTTTTATGAAATTGAACGCAGAGCTAACTAGAAGTTTTGAATATTGAGAACAGACGAACAATATATTAAATTTCCAGTTAGAATTATCAAAGATATTAAACCACTCACCTTCTGTTTATTTGTGGACGTTCTGACAAATTTAGTAACTACAGAGTTGATTGGATTGTCAGAGTACATTTGTGGAGGCATGAGTTCAGAGGCGAAGGAAATGTCCGGCTGCAAAGCACATCGGTCCCTCTCATCTCTCTGCCAGACGCGAGATTCCAACATTGCAACGATAGAACTGTTGTAATCTACAGTTTTACGCATCACACTCTTCCGTAACCTCTTGCCGTCAAAATCACTCAGATCTGGAGTCTGAAAAGTAAGAGAAATCATCAGTCATGAGTATAGCTTGAAAATGTGAAATAAAACCATTTCAATTTGTTCAACCATGTCATTCATTCTCTTATACATGTAAATTTTTAAATGTGAATGGGCAAGTTACGAATTATCGGTCAGTTTCACATCTTCGGTAATATAAGAAAAATAAGTCATTAATTTTATTTTACTTAATTAAAATCTAGTTTTTCTTATATGACCGAAAATGGGAAACTGACCTATGATACATTACTTACCCTAGCAAAAAAACAAATAAAATAGAAAATATTTCTCACCTTGAAGGGTTTGAACTGCAGCTGCTGAAAGGAGTTACTGCCGGGTGTGTTCTGAGACGTGGGGGGAGGCATGGAGGTGTTGTGAGGGGGAGGCATGGAGGTGTTAGTGGGGGAGACACCAGGAAGGTGATTGGCACCCATGTGGGGAGGGGGCGGACCCAAATTGGGGGGTGGGCCCCCCTGAGTGTACATACTCATCATCTTGAGTAATCACCTGAAAAAAACAGAATGATGTAAGTAAGAGAATTATTGTAACATACAATAGGAATAATAATAAATTTGGAAATAGCTTTATTTTTTTATGAGATTTCTCCAAATATTTTAGCCGCAAATTTTGATGCTTCATATATGTTTCAGTTCACTTTGGTTTTCTTAAACAGTAAGTCAGTAACTATCTGACCCTAGTTTGATGCCTGATTAGTTGGAAAGATTAAGCTACCTAGTTTACTCTCTTATTCTGTTTGTAGCAAAATTAATGTAAATATAGAAATTAATTCAAAGTTGTTCAGAGAGAATATTCCAAATACTCCCCATATTCTGCAGACTGCAAAATACAGTCTGGGAAACATGGGCAGCCTAACTGGTCTTACTCCTAAACTGGATAGATAAATGGAGAGCTTATGAGCCGAACTATTTTACTTGACTTGGAATATCAACTGAATTTGACCCAGTCGGAAGACCATGTTTAACAGTCTGCAAAAGGGTGTCCATGTCACCAAAAAAATATTTGGAGACATATTTGAGGGAAAATATATCTTTGTAAGATCTTGGAGACACATTCCTAATTAATTCCTATGTTTGCATGTATGTACTTATTGGAGACATTTTGCAAAATTCTGGTCATTTTGGAACTACTTTAGGAGAATGTTCAAAGAGTCATCAATATATATATATTTTTCGAAAATAAGTCGCAAAAATCAGTAATTCAGTCGCCATAATTTAATTGCAATTTCAAAAGTAGACACTCATCAATACCTAGATATCTAATTATCAAAAGTAAACATACCTAAATATAGATAGGTATTCAATGATCGGTGCTATTAATAATGGCAGATAGCTATTAGCAACAATTCTCTTTTTTCCAGGTTAGGCTGTAGCCTGATGGGAAGGCCACAGAACATTGAATATAGGCTATATAGCCTATATAAATTAATATAGAAAAATGTTTCACTGCTATTTGTCGTATTTGAGCACTAACTTAGTGGCCATGGCCTTGGCTAAATAATTGAGAGCGTATCAGCCAATCAGAGAGAGCGTATCAGCCAATCAGAGAGAGCGTATCAGACAATCAGAGAGAGCGTATCAGCCAATCAGAGAGAGCGTATCAGCCAATCAGAGAGAGCGTATCAGCCAATCAGAGAGAGGCATACAGCCAATCAGAGAGAGGCATACCAGCCAATCAGAGAGAGGCATACCACTGATACCAGCCAATCAAAGAGAGGCATAGTGTTATGTCATATATTACAAATGTATATGAAAGATACAAATTAGTATAATGGCATAATGTGTATATTTATTAACTGTCATCTACCAATAACTATAAACTAATAAGGAGAATTAAACCAGATATCTTCATATATTCAATGGTCTATATTGATTAAATATTCTCTCAGCCAGTGTTGCCAGATTATAAAATCTTCACACTTCAAAACCTTAGGATTCTCAGGGTTCTTCTTTTTAATTACAACATTTTAATTAAATGTGTACTGATGATCAAAAACAAAATTGAAAACCTAAAATAATAAATAAACAGAAACTGAATTTTGTGATGGCACACATCTGGCAACACTGATCTCAGCCTGCACAATGTTTTATATATAGCTATATGTATAATGTATATAACAGTCAGAGCTACATTTTCTTTCTGTACCATCTACCAATAAGGCTGTTATAACTTTAAGGGTACTAAAGCAGATATCTTCCAATATTCAATGGTCTATATTGAATATATTTGCATAATGCTTGAGTAAATATTTTCTCAGCCAGTATTGTCAAATTGACGGATTATAAAATCTTCGCACTTCTTCAAAAAAAAAAACTTATGATTTTCAGGTTTTTATATATATTTCATTCTAATTAAATGTGTACTGATGATGAAAAACAATATTAAAAAAAAATATAAAAAAAAAAAAAAAAAAAAAATATTGAAACCCTAAAATAATAAATAAATAGTCACTGAATTTTATGAATTCCAGTCTACAAAAGATGCATGGAGTTGTGAAGTTTATCCAGCAACTAACCATCATTCAAGGGGCACAAATTTGAACCTTCCACCTATTAGATTACAAAGTCAAAGAAATTTTACTATCTTTAGATCAATAGAAGCTTTTAATAAATTACCAGAATTTTTAAGACAGCAAATGTCAAACTATGTTTTTAAAAAGAAATAAAAAAGATTACCGTTTTAACCAATATAGAGAAATTTTAATGCCGGTAACTTAGGTAGGTTTTTAATTTTTCTTGTGTACTATTTTTTAATTTATAGATTCTATAAGCTTTCAGACTTTTTTTTACTGTATATACATATTATTTACAATTATTTTTAATGTCTCAAGTTTTTTTTATATGAAAGATTTTCAACTATGTATGTAACAGTTTCTCAATAAACAATATTGAGGCCTTGAAATTAGTCTCCTGAATTATACGGCAACAATTTTCTAATTAATTCCTCTGTTCAGTAACAGTTCACATGTAATTATTGGAGAGTATTTTGAGAGTTTAGGTCATTTTGGAAAGGAATTTGACTTAATTCAAGGCCTCAATAGTCACCGGCTAAACTTCATGACTCCAAATCCCATGCATCTTTTGCAGACTGGTAATTGGCCTAAAATTTTGAATTAATTCCAATGTTCCCATGTTTATTTTTAACTATTTTGGCTAGAAATCTTAGAAATAGGAGCCAAGTTGGCTTGGCTCAGAATTTTTATGAAATTTGGCCATCAATTTTCCAGTCTCTGAAAGTTTGAAACATGGTAGAGGCTGGAAAATTCAGTCAGGTAATAAAGCATGTCCAAGCTCCCTATTTTAATGGTTAGTTTATTTTTAATTTAAAAAATAATTTTTTTTTGGAGCCCTTCAATTGCAAATGGCGAAAAATATCTCATTTTTTCCTAAGCTACAATGATATTTTGGAGAGAAATTTGATGAATTTTGGAGAGATCTGGAGAGACAAATGGAGTTTATGAGACATACTATTTTACTTAGGTAATGAAGCATGCCCAAACTCGCCATTTTAATGACGGGTTTGTGACAGTTATTTTGAGCCCTTCAATTGCAAATGGCGAGAAATACCTATTTTTCTCCCAAGCTATTAGAGATGGGACGATACCAAAATTTTCACAGATACCATTCCGACGTCGATAAATATATTTTCACCGATACAGATACCTAGACTTTCACCATCACCGATACTGATACTTTGACTATTTAAATGAGATTAATTAATTTTAAATTTTGAAAATTAGGATTACCTATCTATATGAAATCATTGTTACCCAGTCTGCAGAAAATGGACATTTTCAACATTTTCTGTGTGAACAATTCTTAATTTCCTCCATATTTACAGGTATTTTACTGAGAACAGAAGCCAAAATAGAGGATTTCTTGGAGAACAGTTTATCAGTTCCTGCAGTTACGATTGTTATATCAATTTAAATTTAAAAATTTCATTGTAATAGATAAATAATAGAAAATAAATTATACTATAATTTTTTTAAATACTAGTGGTATCGGCACTTTTTGTCTATATCGATAACAGAAAAAATGCAGATACAGATACCAGAAAAAATGCTGATACCGATACCAGAAAAAATGCTGATACCGATACCAGAAAAAATGCAGATACAGATACCAGAAAAAATGCTGATACCGATACCAGAAAAAATGCAGATACCGATACCAGAAAAAATGCAGATACAGATACCAGAAAAAATGCTGATACAGATACCAGAAAAAATGCAGATACCGATACCAGAAAAAATGCAGATACAGATACCAGAAAAAATGCTGATACCGATACCAGAAAAAATGCTGATACAGATACCAGAAAAAATGCAGATACCGATACCAGAAAAATGCAGATACAGATACCAGAAAAAATGCTGATACCGATACCAGAAAAAATGCTGATACAGATACCAGAAAAAATGCAGATACAGATACCAGAAAAAATGCTGATACCGATACCAGAAAAAATGCTGATACAGATACCAGAAAAAATGCTGATACAGATACCAGAAAAAATGCTGATACCGATACCAGAAAAAATGCTGATACAGATACCAGAAAAAATGCTGATACAGATACCAGAAAAAATGCTCATACAGATACCAGAAAAAATGCTGATACAGATATCAGAAAAAAGCTGATACTGATACCAGAAAAAATGCTGATACAGATATCAGAAAAAAGCTGATACTGATACCAGAAAAAATGCTGATATACCTATATGCTATAATGTTAATTTGGAGAAAATTTATGTTAATTTGAGAGTGAAAATTAGTGATTTTTAGATGGCTGGAGAGTATATGAACCACACTATTTTACTTGGTCAAAATTGTAAGCCAATTTTTGAGCCAAAATTAAAAATTTCACAGAAACTCTGAGTCAAGCTTAGATATATTTTCCCTCTTTTTTTTAGAAGGTTTCATGCCAAATTTAACATGGAAACATAGGAATTAATTCAAAATTTTAAGCAAATTAGACATATCTGAGCTTAAACCTTTTAGAAATCTAAGGCTCTAAGCCAATTAATTAGCTTTAAGTTTTAACAGAGATATTCTGTAACATGGTCAGCAGTCTGCCACTCTGGAGAATACCTCAGGCTAACAGATGAATTTTAGGGGCTAAATGCTGCAGATTATACAGTTCCCATTAATTTATTACTGTATTTCAAGGTTTGCTAAACTCCCAGTCTGCAGAATATGGGAGAAATTTGGGATTTCCTCTCCGAACAATATTGAATTAAATACTATATTTACATTAATTTAGTAGAGAACAGAATTTAGAGGACTAGACAAATTGATGAAAAATGTTGGCAGCTATTTTTCAGATTTTTGAAAAAGTCAGAAGAGTTCAGTGCACCAAATACAAACTGGCGGGCTTATAGGATATGAGCATTCAAAATAGCTATTGTTTTTTTAACATAAGTAGGTAGCTATTATCAGTTAAATAACTCATTCTAAATATTATTATTTTTCTCCAATGTATAGTACTAACTATTTAAGCGTTTTTTATGAACTACTTAGCTCCTTTTCGGCCCAATTAGATCCGGCTTGGTCCCCATTCGGTCCGTTTTACAGTTTAGGTCTCCATTCGGTCCAGTCTGTATTTCGTGGTAAATTCCGCCGACATGTCGGTGGAATTTTTTCCCTTTGAATATAATATTCTGGCAAAGCCGGTGGATTTTAAGCTATTTATTCCTATGTTACCATTAATTTATGGTGGAAAAATGGGCTAAAATGTTGGTGGATCAGCCAAATTACTGGAAATTTATAGTGGATTATTTCAGCTTTTTTAAAAAGTCAGTGGAATTTTGTGCACCAAATACAGAGTGGCATTCGGTCCGTTTTGCTCCTCAATCAGTCCGTTTCGGTGATTCTATGTACCCGATAAATTAGGAAAATATTGGTGGATCAGTCAAATTACTTGAAATATATGGGGGATTTTTTCATCTTTTTGGAAAAGTCAGTGGAATTCCAGTCAGCAGAATATGGAACATTTATCCAAGACTCTCTACGGGAGTTTTCGATTGAATTTTAGAAATCGGAGATCTCTGCGGGAGATTTTGAATTAATTCTTAAGTTACCATTAATTTAGCTGCAGGAGATTCTGAATCTGCTACTGAGAGTCAGAAAGCCACTCTGGAAAATACCTTAGGCTTACAGATATATTATAGAGGTTAAATGCTGCGGATTATACAGTTCCCATTAATTTATTACTGTATTTTAAGGTTTCCTAAACTCCAACAGAGAGATTAATCCATCAGAAAAGATAACTTTTTCCAGAGTTCAGGAAGTGACTCTCTCAAATATAAAAATATGCAGGAGAAGAGACGCATTCTGCAGACTGGGTGGAATTTTGTGCACCAAATACAGACTGGGTCTCCTGAATTATCAAGCAGCAATTTTTTAATTAAATACTATGTTTAAAGTTTGGGTACATGTTTGGATGGATATCTTTGGAGAGAAATTGCCCTAAAAATTAAATATCTGCAGACTGATTGTGCATGCTTAGCAGACTGGCAGTGGCTTCAACCCATGTTTTAAAGTGTGGCAGGAAAGTCGCCAGTTTAGTGAGAAAATGGATCCAGGTCGCCACATTTAAGTCTTAAGACACTTTAAAGGAGAAATTAGGCTTCCCAGTGAAGACTTTACACTTGAAAACCCAAGTAATAAAGCATGTCCAAACTCACCATTTTAATGGAGAGTTTGTGATGGTTATTTTGAGCCCTTCAAATGAAAATGGTGAGTTATATCTTATTTTCTCCTATGCTACAATGTTATTTTGGAGAGAATTTATGAAAATTTGATCACTTTGGACAGAATTTGTTGAATTTTGGAGAGAGCTGGAGAGACAAATGGTGAGTTTATGAGACATACTATTTTACTTGGTTGAAAACATCCTTATGCTTCGTGCCTGACCAGACTGGAAAACATAAATTCTAACAGAGTTACTCCTAACTTCATGCATTCCCATTAGTGATGTTTATCATCACAGCAAGCCCAATTGTGAAGTTTAAATGACTTATTTTACATTAGTTTTCACTGCGGAGTTGAAATTTATTAAATAATTGACTAATTTCTACATTTTTTAGGGTTAAAATGAGTAATTTTTGTTCATTCTAAATTCCTAACAGAGTTACTAGTCAATCTGAAATGAGTTATTATTCCACTCTGGGTGCCTGATGCATGTTTATCTCTTGAGACTATTTTAAGAGTGATTTACTTGTTATTTACAGGTTTTCCAACTTATTTAACCCCTCAAAAGTCGCCAATATACTGGCGACTCTGTTCATACTTTAAAACATGGGCTTCAACACAGCCAAGTAAAATAGTATGTCTCATAAACTCGCCATTTGTCTCTCCAGCTCCCAGATTGTATTTGGTGGTAAATTCCAATGATATCTTGCGAGATATTCAATTTCTCTAATAAAAAAATTCCTGCAATGTCGGAGGATATTAAGTTATTAATTCCTAGTTATATTACCATTAATTTATGGAGGAGAAACTGGAAAAATGTTGGAGGACTAGGTACCCCAGTCTGTATTTGGTGCACTAAATTCCACTTACTTTTTGAAAAAGCTGAGAAAATCCACCATAAATTTGGCTGATCCATCATCCACCAACATTTTGCCCTTTTTTCCACTGAAAATTAATGGTAACATAGGAATAAATAGCTAAATATCCACTGACTTTGTCAGAATATTATTTTCAATGAAAAAAAATTCCACCGACAAGTCAGAGGAATTTACCATGAAATACTGTCTGGTAGCGGTAGGTACCTAAACAAATTGATGAAAAATGTTGGCAGCTATTTCTCAGATTTTTGGAAAAGTCAGGAGTTCAGTGCACCAAATACAAACTGGTCCAGCTCTCTCCAAAATTCAACAAATTCTCTCCAAAATGATCAAATTTTCATAAATTCTCTCCAAAATAACATTGTAGCATAGGAGAAAAATAGATAAAACTCGCCATTTGCATTTGAAGGGCTCAAAATAACTGTCACAGACATGCTTTATTACTTGGCAACACAGTAACAGTGTAACACTTTTGAATTAATTCCAATAGTTACATTAATATTGCTACAAACAGAATGAGAGATTTCTACAAACTCTTTACCAGTTTATGCAGACTGGAATTATTGACTGAAACAAATTCATAAAATAACATGAAATATGTTTAAAACATCCCATCCTATTCCTATAAAAATTTCGAAGACTAAGATTTAGAGCCGTAATTAACATGGTAATAAAGGGATTACGCTAATATTAGTCAATTAATTACAACAAGACACATTTCAGAACAAAACACATTTCAAAACAATACCTACCTACCTAGTTTATAGTTAGGTAGTAACTACCTACATAAAAAGCCGTACTTGGGGGGCTTTAGGTATGCCTTCCCTTCAAATTTACACTTTAACAAGATGAAGTTTTATTTACAAACTCACTTTTAAGGATATATTTTCTGTATTGGTAGACTTCTAACTGTAATGCACACACCGAAACATAAAATTGAAGGTAAAAACTCAACAGATTTCACTATAATTAGACTATTATTGCGACAAGAAACCACATTTTGATACGACTAGTGTTGCCATATTAACAGACTTTCCTTTGATATGAATTTGGACGCTCAATGTTGCCATATCGTAAAAATAATCTCAAATATTTCTATTATTGTTATAAGTAACTTAATTTAGTTCAAATACTGTAGATTATTAAAGTAATATGCTACCAAACATAAATTTTTTTATTAAATAGAGACATATAAATTTTGATCAGGACATATAAAACACAAATAGGTATATTCAGTATGATTAATATATACCTACCAATATATAAAATCTGTATCAATTAATCAATTAAATTTATTTTAAGATTATTACAAAAAAAATGATAGCATAGGTAACCTTATTATTGTAAAATAAAATAATTAGAAGTCATTTCTTCTTTCTAGTTACCTAAGTATAATAAAAAGGTCAACACTCAACAATTTTCATAAATTCAAGCCTTGCATTAGCTATTTTTCAGATAGAATATTTATTTTAGTAGGCGTTTATCGTCTGCTTCTGAACGCTGAAGTCCATGAAATTTAGTACCTACAATAAGGTGTGGTGATTTGTAATCGCTAGCTTACTTAATTATTATATCAGTAAAATAAATTAAAATATTAAATAAAGTTGAATCACAAGATTAGTTAATTATTTTAAAATTAAAAGAATAATATATAATTTTGTATTGATTTGTAATCACTAGCTTAATTAGTTATGAGTTTTAAATCAATTAATTGTATTATCTATGTTATAGATTTAAATTCTCCATGTCTATAATATTAGCAAGTTTACTATATCCTTATAGGTGTCTGTAGTAAATATTATTGAATTTTAGATAACCTGATTCTCTGAGTTTAATGGTCAGGAACCATATCTTTATTTATGTTTCCTATTCATAATTCACAGACATTCGAATTTAACTCAGAGAATTAGGATGATAATAGCTCCTTATTTAATTATCAAAAATACTGAGGAAAATTCTCAATATTTCACAAACATTGATCACAATTGTTCTTAAAATAATTAGAAACCCATTAAAGGTCCCCTCCAAGCAAATATTTTTATTGCTTTATTTAACGAGGCTAATGTTCCTTATCATTTTGCTGCAAACCGCATCGAATTTGGTAGCGTATTTTTAATTTAATATGGTTTTAAAGATTTTTAAAATTAAAACTCTACAAAACCTATATTACTTCCGACTTAATAATTTAAGACATTTTCAGCTTGAAGAAAAAGAATGTACACCATTTGTTTTGATTGTCAACTAGGTATTAGGTTTAATAAATCCATTTAATATTCGTGTAAAGGTATAAAATTGAATGAACTTATAATAGAAACGTTTATATACTTTAGGAAACAATTAATATCTAAAAAAATGGCCGAAAACGCATGGTTTGTTTATAAAATTCAAATTTGTAATCAAAACAAAGAGTGTACAATCTTCTTCTTGAGCATCAGATTAGTGATTCGCTCAATTGTTGCTCACAGAATATTAAAAAACTTTAAAAACAAATTATAAAATATATACTGAACCAAATTGTATGTAGTTTGCAGAATAATGATCGTTGTTGTTGTTGTTTAACCTCCCCAACATCCTCGCCGGGACGGAGGGGCGGCCAGGGGCGCCCCGGGTTTCAGCCACCCGAGGCACTGTGTGGGAGTGTGTGGGCCTAAGGGAAACCCGCATCACTCAGGAAGTTAATAACTGCCTGAGGATGGGTCCAAAGGTGCTCCAGTGAGTGAATGTTGTGTGTAGTCCTGTGTTGGTGTAGTGACGGACATTGTGTGAGAATGTGAGAGATCGTGCCCTGGTCGGCTTGGCAGAAGTCGCACCGATCAGAGTCCGATCTCCCAATCCTGTGCATGTAGTAAGGAAGAGAAGGATGGTGGCCACATCTCAGACGTGATAGGGTGACCCTATCACGACGAAACATGGCCGACTCACTAGGGTCGATGGCAGGAGGCCTAGACCCAAGGAGTTTGTTAGGGAGGGAGGAAGCTAGAGCTCTTTGTGTGAAAGTGGTGTGTATGTGTTTGTGAAGAGAAGTGTTGTCGGGTGTGGGAGGGAGAGTGGTGTAGAGGTGTCTGTAGTGTGTGGAGGGGGTGATGTGTAGTGTGCGTGGTGTCCTCCTCTCAGTTTGCATGTAGTGTAGGGGATGTGAGGGGTCTAGTGTAGAAGTGTAAAAATGTGTGCCCCTCATGTCCATGTGTGAGGTGAGAGGTAGGACTCGTGTTTCTGTGTGTAGGTGGTGTGTGGGTGTTGTTTGTGTACAACCGGTGGCAATACGGAGTGCGGTGTTTTGTGTTTTTTGGAGTGTCTGTAGGTGGGTGTTGGATATGTCAGGTGACCAGGCTGTGTGGGCGTAGGTGTGGATGGGTCTGATGAACTGTTTGTAGAGTGTTGTTATGTCTTCCTTGGAGTGTCCGTAAGTTGTGTGAGTGAGTGCGCGGAGGACGTTCAGTCTTTGTTTGGCTCTGTTGTTAATGTCGGTTATGTGGTGTTTGAACGTCCAGCCGCGGTCGAGTGTAACTCCAAGGATTTTCGGCGTGTTGTTAATGGGAAGGGGAGTGTTGTAGAGTGTAATGTTTGGATGGGTTCTGTATTCAAGGGTGTAGGGTGTAACGTAACTAAGGTGACAGAAGATTTGTTTGCGGAGACCTTTAATCTGTTTGTTTCTAGCCAGTCTTCTAGTGAGTGGATGTATGTTTGTAAATTGTTGGCGGCGGTCTCGTGTTTGGGATGTTGTGAGATGATGGTGACATCATCTGCGTATGAAAGAGTGTAAACCGAGGTGTGTGTTGGCGTAGGGAGGTCGTGAAGTTATAGGTTGAAGAGTGTAGGTGAGAGTACGGAGCCCTGCGGTACCCCGTCAGTGTAGTGAAGTGTTCTGGAGGACTTGCAGTTGTAAAGTGTTTTGTCAGAGCGGCCTGAGAGATAATTGGCAAGCCATTTTTTATATGAGTCGTGGATGTGTGTGTTGAGTATTTTGTTAATTAGTAGGTGTCTGGGTACCGTGTCGAAGGCTTTACTAATGTCTATGGCAGCTATAATTGTCCTATCCGCAGGTTTGTTGGAGTTCAAGCCTTCGAGTGTTGTCTGTGAGAGGTGGGTAAGAAGAGTAGATGTGGAGTGTTGGGATCTGAAGCCGTGTTGTGAGGGGGATAGTGGGATGTGTGGTGAAATGTTGTTTAGAACTAGCCTCTCGAGTATTTTTGATGGGGTGGGGAGGAGTGATATAGGTCTGTATGAGGCCAGTTCTGTGGGGGGTTTGTTGGGCTTCAGGATCGGGATGATTTTGGCAAGTTTCCAGGTGTTGGGTATACTATTGTTCTGTAGTGAGAAATTGAAGATGTTTGTGAAGGCTCTGATGGCAAGTGGCCCTAGATGTTTTAGATATTTGTTTGATATGCCATCAGGACCTGTGGAGGAAGTGTTCTTGGAAACCCGGATGGCCTCGGTAACCATTGCCGAGGTGAAGGGGGGTGTGAGGAGCTTTCGAGTGCATGTTTTGTGCAGGCGACGCAGTATAATCCTATCTACTGGGCGGGTGGGTAACCTACTTGTTGAAGCATAGTGCTTGTTGAGAGCGTTCGTCTGTTGTGTGTCAGTGAGTATAGTGTTGTTTTGTGTGAGGGACTCATGTGTTTTTGGTTGGTCCATGTATTTGTTGTTGAGTCCCTTGACAAGTTTCCAAAGTTTGTTTGCGTCAGTGCGGAAATTAATGGTGTCTAATGTGTTTTGCCACTTGTGTTTTTGTTGGGCAGTAATCTCCGCACTTATGTCAGTGTTAAGGTGTTGTATGCGTGTGATCGTGTCTTGTGTGTGTGGGAGTGAGCGTAGGTGTTTGCGTGTTTGTATCAGGTGTTTGATGTGTGGTGTGAATGTGGGGTTGTAGTGTCTTATGTTGCCTGTAGGGATGTAGTGTTTGTCTGCGTTAATGATGATGTCAGTGAGATGTTTTGTGGCAGCATCTATGGATGGGAAGGTGTTTATATCAAAGTTATGTAAGTTATTATCCATAGATGCTGAAAAGTCTGTCCAGTTGGCTCTATTGTAGTTTGTGAATGTGTGTCTGTGTTTTTGTGCGGCAAGTGGTGTACTTAATATGTATGTGGTGAGAAGTGGAAGGTGGTCTGAACTGAGTTCATGGAGTGCGGTCCATGAACTCTGGAGGGCTATGTCAGGGGTGAGGAGGGTTATGTCAGGTGATGTGGGTCGTGTGTTGATGTTAAAAGGTTTGCGTGTGGGAGTGTGGGGGTCGTTCATGATTATCTAGTTGTCTAGTTGTGTTGTTATGGTGTCAGCTCTTGTGTCAGTATGTTGTGTGGCGAGCCAAGTATGTAGTGTCGTGTGCGTTAAAATCCCCCAAGACGAATGAATTATTAATGGTGTTAATGTAATTTAGATTGGGTTGGTATCCTGGGGGTGATGAGTCTGTGGGGGGAATGTATATGTTGAAAATGTTGTAGGAATGTTTGTGAATTTGGATGCGTGTAGACTGTATTTCAAGTGTAGGGTCGTGTGGCATCCGTGCGTGTGTTTCGGCAGTGGTGTTTGTGAACGGGATGGATTTATGTATCAGTGTAATGAGGCCCCCGCCGCCTCGAGTGGGCCGATCGAGTCTAAGTGTTGTATATCCAGGAAACTTTGGTGTTAATCTGGCAGGTGTTAGTTTAGTTTCCTGGATTGTGGCGATGCGGATGTGGTGTTTGTGTAGGAGTGATTTAAGTTCCATGTGCTTGTTGTGTATACCGTTTATGTTATGTTGTAGTATGTTGAGTTTGTTGTGGCGTGTGTGTGATCGTAGACCTTAGTTCTATTGTATTATGTAATAAACTCATTTTTTTCCCGGAGCCTGGAGAGGACCTATAATGGTTATAAACAAGAAAATTAACTTTTGTTCCTCAGTAATTCTAAAATATTAATCTGGTAAATTCATATACCATTTCATATTTGTCCTATGAGTCACCATTTGTTTGGTCACTATATAAAAACTTATACTGCTTGAGTTCGAATCTAATTTCTCTATATATTCAACATCATGCAGCATATTAAAAGCCAATATTATTGGTAAGTTTCAGTAACAAATACCTTATACAGTGTTTGATATTTTCTATATCATCATGTTCTCAGGTAATCTCCATATAATACAATACCTAAGTAATATTCAGATCGACACTGTATTGCTATTCTTTGTATATTTTAAATTTCTTATCAATAATATATAATATTGTTTTTGCTTAATTTATAATGTTCTGTAAAATTCATTTTTATTTTTCAAATTGTAATATCTTCACAGGCTTCAACTCTACCACTCACACACACATCCTACTCTTACACGCACTAAAATTATAAAATTGAAACTAAACTATTTTAGCGCCAACTCATACAACCCCAATGCTTAAAAGGGACTGGAAGAAGCAGTCAGAAGGGAAAGTGGCTCCATGAACAAAGTCGTTCACCGACTACCACCGTCGGTGCCATAGCTCATGAATGCAAAAAAAAGCTACTCTGTGAATAAAGTCACTTACCAATGAATGTGACGAAAAGGGTGACAAATATTAACAACAAAAATTATCGTTGTTAGGGTCTTTGCTTAAATATATATAACTGACTTTAAGTAGCCCGAAGTCAATAATGCAAGACGCTAATTCTCCGTCTTTTTTGCTAAGAGATTTACAAACGATAAATGTATTACATTTTAACAAGAAACGTTCTCTGAATATAAATTGTTTAATTAACCCACAACATGTAATACTATTTTTTCATCATAGCCTTATCTATTTTAGAAAGCTCCCAGAATATAACTTTGTTATTCCTTAGTTATTCATTTATCCTCTGATATTTAATTATTACTTAGCTTGAAATGGTTAATGTTAACAGGGAAACATTATCACAGTGTTGAAGGTACAGACTGCATTCAACAACAAACACCGATGACTGCACTCACGGATGGAAGAGGAAAACGAAGAGGTGTTAGTAAATAAAGCCAACGAGCCTACCTAAAGCAAAAATCAAAGACATCGTATGTTGAAGAGTATAACCCTAGCAGGCTAGCGCTATCCTCTAAACCTACAAGTAGCGTTAAGAAAATGTTTATTAATTTATTTGTAATTTCTGTTTATGTACTATCAATGAAAAGGTCTCTGTACGATCACAACGATGTTAATTTATCAACTCTCAGTTTTCTAATTTCATGTTAATTTCAAATCTAACAAATATTTCATAGTGTGCCTAGATCGATTTCAAAATATCTATAAGCATTGCAATTAATGAAGTTTTCTCTAAATACGTGATATTAGTTAACTGTCAAAAGATAATTTATTTCCTATACTTTTCTTTGATTTTACATACACAAAATAATTTGAGATAAAAGAATAATTGATCATTATTTTTATATTATGTATCTATTTTTTATCATTTTACACACCGGGTCATAATGACTAAATTCATTTTCTCTGTGAATTGGTTTGGCAGGTTCAAACCACAGATACGTATAATAACATCTTTGTTCTAATGACTCTATTTATTTTATTGTCTCTTCATAATGTTTTGCAACTCCGCATCACTGAACCAGTAACGTTCTGGTTTGCCAGAGTCAGTATGTCACGAGACTAGTGTAGAAGAGGTGTGTACGAAGAGAAGAAGACGAAGAGAAGAAGAGATGAGAGTCTTTCTACCGGTTAGTGAATTTAGTGAATAAATATACACTACAGGGTGACCCACAAAAAGTGCACCCACCTTTAAATTAATATCAGTTTTCATAAATAAATCTAAAGCAATGACGGTGGTATAATAGATGCTAGAAAGAATATCTAATCTAATTTATATTCATTTTTAAATTCTATAGTTATGTTCATTCAAAGTTGGGTGTACTTTTTGTGGGTCACCATCTAGTTGGGTCGTAGAAGAGTAAATAGTGAATACCCCGTAATCTTCAGTGGATATAGGATAGATTTCGCCATTGATGTAAAATGTGGTGATTAGGCACTAATTTACACAATGTATGTTTAAAATTATAAACAAAATGGTCGAGATAATAATCTTACCTAATTTATTCATAATATAAATATCATGCAAAAAATTGTAGCTAAAATTCTTTTTTAAATCATTTCCATTTTAATGATTTTATATGTAGGTATCTGATGATTTCAATATAGTTTAGAATGATTTCTGTGCACAGATGCAATAAATTTAAATCATATGGTATATTTACTGAAGAAAATCAAATAACTTTCCATTATTTAATAATAGAATACATATCTATATACATAGAATATAGATACCTAAATGTATACCTAGATACATAATTCTGGTGTTATATATAGTTTAAGAATTACCTATTAATTTGTTCTCAATGATGTTATGAATTATACGTAAATATATTATTTACAAAAAATAAACCTTATTTGTATTATTTCATCTTGTTTGTCAGGTATTTCTGCTTCATTTCATCAGCATAAATGGGTTGACTGAAAATAAGAAGTCGGTAACAAGAAGCGAGATTCCCCTGATAGCTCGAGCTACAAACTCTAGACTGGCACAGAAATCGCTACAGCAAGAGAAAGCTCCAACATCTCCAAATGAAGAATATTATTACAACAGGAGCGAAGTTGTTCTGCACAGACAAGCAGGTAACAAGAGAAAACCACAAAAAGAAAGGAAATCGAAAGATGAGAGTGGCGTTAAATCTAACCCACCTGTGGTACATTCACTGGCTTCTTTACTCATGGATAGGCTAACCAATCCTCCAGGTACCGTTCGAAAACCAAGAGTCAATGAGAACCCTTCGAATAATACAGGAACTCTATTTCTGAAACAACAATTAAAATACATACTTGAGTCGAAAGACGAAGAACAGCTAAATACAACAATCAAACAACCTACTCTTAATAAATTTGTATATGACAATGGCGATTTCAAACTACCTAATGAAACAAGTACTTTAGAAAAGGAAAAATCGAAGACGCCATTACGGATGGCTTCGAGACGGATACCTAATTCTAAGAAAAGAGTTCATAAACGACGAAAATTAAGAAAGAATGGAAGGAAAATTAAAGGTGGGCGTCGAAGAAAAGTTGAGAAAGCAGATTTAACAACTAGAAAGTTACCTGAAATTATAGAAAATGATGAAAAAAGTACAATGAAGGAAAAAAGCTCCAATAAATCAAGAAATAATTATAAGACTAGAACAGGCCATAACAGAAACCATATTCCTCACTATAGACGAAATATAAATAGATCCCCTCGTAAGAAAATACCTAAAAGAAAAGAATTTATCGTAGGAACAATAAAAATTGTTGAAGTTCCTGCAGAGAAAACAATAGAAAGTGAAAACGAGAATAATTCTACTGAACCATTAGTTGAATCATCGAATGAAACTTCTAAATCAATCCGAATCATTACTCCTCGTAGACGAATTTCTGTTTCTTTACCAAATAAGAATGACACCAAATCCGCTGGTCGTTCGGGTAGGAAATTCAGATACCCAGTTTTTGTATCCAAAACGAATAGTAACAAAACTAAGTCGTCACATAACAATAACAACGTAAGAAATTTATTTTCAGATCTTATACCTTTGATGAAAGATGAGCCTAAGTCGTTGAAATTGGAAAAACACGAAAAGTCACAAGCATCTATGAAAATTAAAACCAGAATGACAGTTGGAGAGAAGAAATCAAATCCTAAAAACTTAACCGTTACGCCGGACATCGATTCTGATTCTGCAATCAGCTCAAAGAACGTATCAGTTCAGGATATCAAGGTTTCAGACAGTAATTCAACTGTCCAAGATATGACTGAAGAAGAAAACCCTGAAATACTCGTATCTGAAGCAAGCAACCCTATCAGATATTTACTTCCCTCTGCCAGTGAACATGTAGAAGTGGTTTTAAAGCCTGACAATGTTTATACAGGTAAGTGGTGCATATTGTTTTCACCTCAGCATTCATTGGTCCGACACCCTATTGGTCGACACCCCAATGATCCGACACTTTTTCAGTTCACTTCTGATATGACATCGAATATATGTACGTAAGGTAGCGTACCGCCCCGAACCCCTCTGCAAGGCATTAACCAATCATAAAGTGTACAGTACAACAAACTAGATGATACAAAAATGTACATTATAAAAATCTAAAAGTGTCGGACCATTGGGGTGTCGGACTATTGAGAAGTCCTCTTCACCTGAAGTGTGAATAGTAACCTATTACTGAAAATTTTAAATAGCATGCATAGTAACTCCTCAAATCTTTGATTTTCAAGTTTGAGATACGTACACACAGTAACATACATAAGTTACAAGTACAGATTAAGCACTAATAAAAAAAACTTTTCTCTTTGAATGATATTTTGTAAGGTATTAAAAAAAACAAGAAGAAATTCATGAACCAAATGCTCTTTCAAATATATGCCAAATTGACTACTTTTCAGAATTACTGCCTCTTTTATATAATAATATACAAATTATAGTATAGTATATATAACCTATAATGATACATTTCCCAATACACAGCTTCTGAGCCCTATATCGCGAGAGGTGAAGGCATCAAAGTGGGTAAAGGAGTCACCCGAAGAAGGGGTCACAAAGACAGTAGCCACGGACAGTTCAGTCAGGACCAAAAGAGGGTGAGCAATAAATTTAGAAAGATTTTTTAGATTTAATAGATAAATATGGAAACAATATGCAGAACTAATTGGAAAGAAATGGACAGTTCAGTCAGGACCAAAAGAAGGTGAGGAGTAAATTTAGAATTTTCTTTAGATTAAAATCATTTAATCGATAAATATGGAAACAATATACAGAATTAATTGGAAAGAAATGAACAGTTTATTAAGGACCAAAACAGGGTGAGGAGTTGTACTAATATTAATAACAGATTGGAGGTCTAATATATTAATATGGAAACGATAAGAAGAAATTATAGGAAAGAAAGAGAAAGAGATTAGTAACGTAGGTGCGAATTATCGGTCAAATATGAAAAAACTATATAATTTATTGATTTATTTTAATTTTTATTGGCATCCATGATATCTCTGCAGGTATCACGGATGCCAATTAAGATAGTTAAAAAGTATCTTTTTTTTTAGTTTTTCTCATAATTTGGTTTATTGATGATAAACTGATGGTAGGAAGATGATTCAATATTGGAATTAATGAACACAATGAAAATAAATTATTTTGATTTTGAATTAGGCAATTTTATCAGCAATATACAAGAACATAATTAACGCTTAAAACCCAGATAGAAAGTTTTGGTGGAACTGTTCACGATTATCAAGATCAAAAGAAATCGTTTGCTGAAAATATTTCAGTGAAACATGATGATATAAAAACAATTATCTACATTACGTCTTCAGTAAGAATTTTATTACTTAACTGAAATGCTTCAAAAATAATGTAACATAATACATTGTTTCTTCATATTGCTCAGAAACAAACAATTTTTTTGATTTCATTATGATTACAAAACATTTATTAATTTAAACACAATGATGTTCTATCACAATAAGTTATTATAGTTTTCGAAGATGTTTCCGACAATTAGTGACGTGGGCCTATTTACGCCTCGTTGCCAGATGTCGCCATAAAAGCATCTAAACAATGCATGTATAGGACGTGTTTTTGACACGTTTGAACACGTTACGGAACGTGATGGAGCACTAATTGAACAATTGATGAACATTACGCATTTTAATTGTTAGTTAGGTAGGTTGGCTTACGAATTATTGGACAGTTTCACATTTTCGATCACATAAAAAATGAGATTTGAACTCTCTAGCTATTTAGTTGGTATCCATGATACCTGCATGTATCATGGATACCAATATTACCGAAAATGTGGAACTGTTTGACAATTCGTAACTTACCCCACCTTCGTGAGATTTTATTTTGATTAATTTGTCCATGAATTAATTTTTATGGATTGAATTTAAAGAATTTTTCAGGAAGGTTTTTAGAATTTACTTCTTGAATGATTTTGCAAGGGGTACCTATTAAAGGTTACTATTCAGTAGTCCAACGCCCCATTAGTCCGACGACTCAGTAGTCCGACGCTTCAGTAGTCCGACACCCAATTATTCCGACACTTTTGAAGTTTATTACTGATTTAGCATAAAATATATGTATATCCCCCTCCCCCCAAACCTCCCTGCCAGGTCATTAAACAATCATGGAGTGTGTAGTACAACAAACTAGCGGATACAACAAACTACATTAAATGATGAAATCAAATGAGAGATTGCATCATACTATTAGAAATAAAGTAAAATAGAGTAGTAATTTAAAATTTAAAAAATGAAAAGTTATTTTATTTTTTAGATTAGTTATTAATTGAGTATACCTATTCATTCATATTTTTTTATTTTAATCAAAAAATAAAACGAAAAATAACACAGAAATATGTAACTGTATGACTATTGGGACGTCGGACTATTGTGGCGTCGGACTAGTGCACACGGGACGTTGGACTTATGACACGTACGTCCTCCCTATTAAAAGACTTCAAATGTATTCAATTAATTCCATTGATTTTGAGAGATGTGAATTTGTACGTACTTTATTTGATTATTGAAAATATTAAATGTGTTCATATATATATATATACATTTGTGATGTACTTTCATTATTATGAATATATTTTAATTGTCAATTCGGATAGAACTTATACTTAACATTATTTATTTCTATATTTTTTTATAAATTTTATCTTATATTAAAAAAATTAAATTAGTTATCATCAGCAACATAACATTCATCATAATAATAATTACAACATATGAACAATAATGAACATTTCGATACACCACCAATTAAAAAAATGAACATAAGAGCATGACAGCTTGCTACAATATTCTCTAATTTTGAAACAGAAGTAGCACCCATTGTTTTACTTTAGTTGTAAACAATTATACTCATCTTCACTTTCTAACATCTGACCACAATAACCTTGACGTGCAAAATGCCGTTTGGAAATCGCGCAAAAAATGCCAAACTACTCAGTCGAAACGTGACCTATTTTGCGCTTCGATGAGGAAGCTTTTTTAACGTCAGTTTTAATTGTTGTTGGAGAGATGATTGGAGGTAGGTACTACATGAACAAATATTTGCTTGTAATAGTACAATGCTATATTTGAAAACCAATACCATAAAGGGTGAGGTCCGTATTATCGGACAGTTTCACATTTTCGATCACATATGAAAAACAAAAGATTTAATTCTTTATTTTAAATGGTATCCATGATATATGCAGGTATCATGGATACCATTTAAGATATAAATAATAGAAAACTAATGGTCATTTCAATGCAGAATAAAGAAAAAAATTGTTCACTATAGAGGCTATTTCCTTACTCAGGACACTACCTTCACTATCCATGATTTAATTATAGAGGAGTTTTACTATATTTAAAAGTAAATATTGTTACCATGGAAACGTTAAGGGAAATTTCAATAGAGATAATATGATAATCTGAAGAGTAATTCCATCCGAAAAAGTTAATAATGTCTCTGATTTGAAACTCACGTGTGCTTTTGATCTTGGGAGTTTATTTCGGATTCTCCTTCGAAATCTCTGATAAAATGGAAAAAAATGTATGGAGTTTGAACCCTTTTGTAAAATTGGATATGGGTAGATTTTGATTTATTGAATCTAATTAATTTAAAATGGTAATAATATTCTTTAATGGAGAATAATCCTGAATATTTTGTAATTTAATTTAAAAAATAATTTTTATTGATTATGCTTTTCTGACTATTCATTAATTTTCCCATTTCTTTATTTAATTAACTTCAATTGAAATTTAAATAATTACTTAAAAAACGATAAATAATCAAGTGAGAAAGCCCCATCTAGTGCTTTATACTTCAATAAATGTTACTAGAAATATTTTCTAGTTTAGTTAACAACAAAATCTTACCCAAAAAATAGTTTATATCTATAAAATGTTAAGAAATAATTAATCATAATTTTCTCTGACTTTCATTCATTTAACCACAGGGTTTCATAGCGGATGGTCGAGACCCAGGAAACCACTCTGGTGTCGGGACACATATCGTCGGACACTACAAGAAGGCAGTGAAACCTATCAAAGACGATGGATTCAAGGTAATTCGAATAGATTTGGAAAATATCCAATTAAACTTACAATATTTTAAAAAGGTTATCTCTAATAATTTGATATGGAACACAGGAACACATAAATAAATATATAAATTATATCCATATATTGGAGATGGTGAAAAAATTGTTTAAACCATCCATGAGAGAAAGTTATGGTGGGGCCATAGAAGATTAAGGGGAGAAAGTTATGGTGGGGCCATAGAAGATTAAGAGGAGAAAGTTATGATGGGGCCATAGAAGATTAAGAGGAGAAAGTTATGGTGGGGCCATAGAAGATTAAGGGGAGAAAGTTATGGTGGGGCCATAGAAGATTAAGAGGAGAAAGTTATGGTGGGGCCATAGAAGATTAAGGGGAGAAAGTTATGGTGGGGCCATAGAAGATTAAGAGGAGAAAGTTATGGTGGGGTCATAGAATATTAAGGGGAGAAAGTTATGGTGGGGCCATAGAAGATTAAGAGGAGAGAGTTATGGTGGGGTCATAGAAGATTAAGAGGAGAGAATTATGGTTGGGTCATAGAAGATTAAGAGGAGAGAATTATGGTGGGGTCATAGAAGAGTAAAAGGAGAAAGTTATGGTGGAGCCATAGAAGATTAAGAGGAGACACCATATAATCTTCTATTGCCCCACCATAACTTCATATGCAGTTGTCTATAAATATTGTCTTTACAATGCCTAAAAACATTATAGATAAATAATTCACTAAACCCATTGACCTTGTTACTAAAGCAACTAGTGCATACGTGCCGTCGTGAATGACTGCATTTTCACTATATCAATTTTATGGACACTGATGGTAGTTCAATTTGTGTAATAATTATTATCCCTGACTCTACTTTTGCTGCAATATTTTTACACTGAATGAAATGAAATTTGATTTAGTTATTTCCTATCCATGCTATCAGCTGCTTGCCAAGCGTATTATTAGGTTAGTGTGACGGACAGACAGAAACCATTTATTGAACTGATATCAGAATAATTTTCTATCCATGCTATCAGCTGCTTGCCAAGCGTATTATTAGGTTAGTGTGACGGACAGACAGAAATACGCCGCTCTTGTTATAGTATTATTTATTTGTAATAATAGATGCATATTAATATTGTACCCATGAATAAGAAACTAAGAAAAACAGTCTTGATATTTTTGTGTCTTCCATCATGACAATTAGCAAACTTTCATTAAAATTCATTTTCAAACAAACTATTGAAAATGTAAACTATTGAAAAAAGCTTCATCTTACTTGACAAAATGACGAGTATATTAATTATAAGTTTGTTGCTCCATTTTCTTTAGAAGAAGATAAGGTTACATGATGTAATAACACACCGTAAATCTTTGAGATGTTATGCGGACAAGAAGGAATTATTTCTGGGACATTAATGGAGTATTCCAGAATCGTAATTATAAGACTAAATAAAAAAAAAATATCATAAGATATACTGAGTGTTCACAGTTACCAGAAAATGAGTATATCAACATTTATCAACATTCAGATTGACTAATGACTTACAATAATGCCCCTTACACGGTAACTGTGAGCAGAGTAACTATACGGTAATAACTATAACTATGCGGTTATATAGTTACTCTTTGGTAACTATAGTGTCGGCAATAAAGTTTTAGTTAAAGTTATTTCATTACTCAAGTGTTTCACGAATTAAGTATAGTCCAAAACGAAATAAAAGTTTTATTCATTTCTCAGGGTTTCCACGAAATGGCTGTGATAGAAAACGAGGGAACAGGCAGGAGTTTCTACGACGAGACGGAAAACACGGACTACGTGCACGTGTTCGATAACATCGCCAAGTACCAGGAGAAGGAAGATGGGGAAGACTATCGGGGAAAGGAGAAAAAGGTGAGGGGAAAGGAGAAGAATGTGAGGGGAAAGGAGAAGCAGGTGAGGGGGAAGGAGAAGAAGGTGAGGGGGAAGGAGAAGAAGGTGAGGGGAAAAGGAAATCAGGAAGTGAAGGACCAAGGGAAAGTGCTGGCAAATTAGTAAGGAATGATAAAATGGTGGAAAGAGAAGAAGAGATCGCAGGTGAAGGAGAAATTATAAATAAAATTACGTTGATACCATGTAAATCGAGAAATAAGTTTTCAATGTTATTTTAATAATTGATAATTGAAATGATAAAAATAGCAATAATTGTTTTCAATTTTCGTATTATACTTATATAGCATCTACAAAATAGTGAATAGTTGTCATCTTTCGATATATAAAAATAAAGAATAGATAATGTTATCACTTCTTCATGATCGTTCCTGACACTATATTCCCTCCAGAATCTGAAGAAGCACTCCAAGGAAGGCGCTGAAGGAGGCTATTCCCTAGGACACGATAGGGAGAGGCAGGACTCCACCAAGAGAGATTTCGGAAAAGAGAAAAGGAAGTACAAGAAGAAGGAGCTAGGAGAGAGGGATTCTAAGAAGAAGAGGTTTAAAGACTTTAAGGAAAGGGGAGGTAGGAAGCCATACGAAAGAAGGAAACGCAAGAAACTGGTTAGTATCAGTAGAGTTCCTTCTGCCTCTTCGATGAGAAAAATACCTAATGAACGGAAATCCAAGAGAATGTTTCCAAGAAGAAGGAACGAAGGTAATGTGAATAGATTTGGTTAATTGATAGTTTGGTCAATTGTACTTTATTCAATTGGTATTTTGGTCAATTGGTATTTTGGTCAATTGGTATTTTCGTCAATTGGTATTTGGGTCAATTGGTATTTTGGTCAATTGGTATTTCGGTCAATTGGTATTTGGGTCAATTGGTATTTTGGTCAATTGGTATTTGGGTCAATTGGTATTTGGGTCAATTGGTAGTTTGGTCAAAGAAATAATTATTTTCCATTATGCAATAGTGTGCACTAATTGCAAAGAATTTTTCAACATTATAAACTCATTATAGTTTACTTAAATTATATACTTTATTTTTTATTGTCTGAAATATTATATTGTTTTGAATAAAGAACATACATTTTATTAATAAACTGTTCCATTGATTATTTCCAGAGAGACCAAATACGAATGCACGGAATAGAGTAAAAAGTACAGAAAACATCGAAAGCAAAAAGGAAATGCCACCTGACACCGAAAATAAAAACACTGCAGAGTTTATAAAAACTGCAGATGAAAATGTAGATGTTCCTGATGACGCCATTCTGAACGTACATTCGAATTTTGGTGAGAGAATAAGAAGGAGACCATCAACGTCTGTAAATAATGTTGTCAGTGTACCTAGCAGGAGAAATTCCCAATCCAAACGTTCGTACGAAGAGATTAAACCTGAGGAATCGAATGTAGAGTTGAAGGAAGAAAATGATAGGAAGGAAACAGAGAAGGGAATCAATGAGAAAAAAGAAAGGAATCAAAATGTACAAGAAAATATTAATGGAGAAAGAAATAATGCGATACGAATAAAAAATATTGAGAAAGCTGATAGAAGAGTTGGTACTAATAGAAAACTGTCTGTAAACCCAGAGAGTTCAAATACAAATGCAAACCAAAATATAAATGTACTCAAACCAGAGAAGTCTGTGAAAGATGTTCGAACTGAATGTAATGGCGATTGTGATTACGAGACTCAGACGGTACCGACTGATGCTGCTCTATTTAGGAGTAGGTTCCTTGATTACAGGAAGAAACTCAGAAATCAAAAGCCATCGTTAGAGGATAAAGACGAAAATAGAGAGGTAGGTACCAGGCAGAAAATTAGTACTGAGGAAAATAAAAAACTGGAGCATCTTCATAAAACTAAAAAATATTCAAATAGAGTAAAAGATCATAGAGGTAAAAATAAACAGGAAAGCAAGAAAGATGGTGTTCGAGTGTACAAAAAAGGAAAGGAAAGTATAAAAAATAAACCGCAACTCAACAGACAGAAGAAAATAACTGAATATAAATCTTATGTGCATACTCCTAAACCGCGGAAACTAGTTAAAAAGCCAAAACAGACTAACAGTAACACGAAAAAGAATGATACATCATATAAAGTGAAGGAATCTAAGAAGAAGAAGGAGAAAACCTACGTAGATCCATTTAATGATAAACTCAGTTACCCGATCACTGTGGATGATCTGGCCAAACATTTCGAGAGATTGGAGTCCGAGGTGATGGAATTCGACAAATTTGGAGACTTTAGTGTAGGGAGAAAACATCAATGAAATAAAGTAAAGCGAGAAATGTAGATCTGGTAAAGTACAGCGAGAAATGTAGATCTGGTAAAGTACAGCAGAAATGTAGGTTCGGTAATTTTTTTCACAAATAAAAGGAAGATATTGTATATGACTACTAATTGATATTAAATTGAAGTGTACTTTTTCTAATTAATTACAATATGTTTTTATCAATTTACCAACATCAATTAAAGGGTAAAAAATATTTTTTGCAATGACGGACTTTCAGTTTATTCATTAGCTATTATTTGAATTTTGTTCAGTCATCCAAATTACATTGCTATTTATACAGCAATTAATTATCTTACTATTTTTAAATTCAATTAGATTTATTTCCTATTTTTATACAAATGTTTATTACACAATAATTATATTAATATGAATCAAGCAAGTTGTTTATAGAATCATTAAATATATTCTTTGGAGCAATTAATGAAGAAAATGAATATCCCTGTCATCTTTGTGAGATCCGTTTTAAAAGATGATTGATAATGCTTAAAGCATTATACTATAATGTACTGAAAGCTGCTTAAGGCATTATACTATAATGTACTGAAAGCTGCTTAAGGCATTATACTATAATGTATTTAAAGCTGCTTAAGGCATTATACTATAATGTATTTAAAGCTGCTTAAGGCATTATACTATAATGTATTTAAAGCTGCTTAAGGCATTATACTATAATGTACTGAAAGCTGCTTAAGGCATTATACTATAATGTACTAAAAGCTGCTTAAGGCATTATACTATAATGTACTGAAAGCTGCTTAAGGCATTATACTATAATGTACTGAAAACTGCTTAAGGTAATACTTACCTGACGCTAATCTTTGCTTTAGAGTTTACTGTTATATGATATAGTTAATATCTAATAATATTTAAACCTGATTGTAGCATTTAGAGAATATTTGAAGAGTATTTATTGTTAAATACTGTTCGTTAAATTAAATATGTATCAAGATTTATTTATATTTATTTATTTGATTAGTATATCAAACACTAGGGCACTGAAGAGAGTTATAGAGAATTGTTTTCATTTATAGTATTTATATTGCACTTTGTTTAAATAAATGTTATGAAATGAACTGAATTTATTATTCATTATGTTTACTGCATCTGTGAATTAATTTAAAAGGTAAGGTAATATAGAATTTGATTTCAGCTTAAGCGAATAAACTTTACATCAAACTAATTCAATGTTCACTCTATAAATTAAACCCTTTCGTGAAAATCAATCATTAACTTGTAGAGTCGCTAACACTCAATGATTATTTACTAAAAGTAAATAAAATATTCGTACCAAAATCCGTAGACTTATTTTCAAATATCTTTAAAATACCCAAGAAGTCGGTGGATATAAAACTCACTCACTCACTACGGTGAGTGATTGGAAAACTACGAACAAGAAAGATTGTATATTCAGGATGAAGAAAAATTGATACCCATTTTCAAATTACTTTCTCTTACAAACTAATACAGCTAAAAGTTTTCTAAAAATAAATAGAGCCCGGTCACACGAACGTTTTTTCACAGCGTTTTTGACTCTGAGGAAATTATTGTTAAGCCCATTTGTTACGTGACGCTTTTGGAGAGTTGAAAACGTTACAAAAACGCTCGTGTGACCGGGCCCATATTGGGACAACATTATGACATCATTTGCATGAGAATCATTGCTACCTGGGTATGTACATTATTGCTAAAACCTATCAATCTAGTTCGATTGTTCAATTTTATTGAATTATTAATTTAGTTATTCAATGTTTGTTCTAAATTTCATATACTAATTATTGTGATGTCTTTATTTACAAAGATGAAATTAGGCAAGATTTTTCTTTTTGCTTTAATAAACAATTGAGTTATTAATTATATAATTTCAAATTAAAACACAGGTACGAAAGAGTACTAGGCCGTATGGTGTAGTACTCTTAAAGACAAAGTATCGAAAGACAGAGTATCGAAAGACAAAGTATCGAAAGACAGAGTATCGAAAGACAAAGTATCGAAAGACAGAGTATCGAAAGACAAAGTATCGAAAGACAGAGTATCGAAAGACAAAGTATCGAAAGACAGAGTATCGAAAGACAAAGTATCGAAAGACAGAGTATCGAAAGGCAAAGTATCGAAAGACAAAGTATCGAAAGACAAAGTATCGAAATACAAAGTATCGAAAGACAAAGTATCGAAAGACAAAGTATCGAAAGGCAAAGTATCGATAGACAAAGTATCGAAAGACAAAGTATCGAAAGACAAAGGATCGAAAGACAAAGTATCGAAAGACAAAGTATCGAAAAACAAAGTATCGATAGACAGAATATCGAAAGACAAAGTATCGAAAGACAAAGGATCGAAAGACAAAGTATCGAAAAACAAAGTATCGAAAGACAAAGTATCGATAGACAGAATATCGAAAGACAAAGTATCGAAAGACAAAGTATCGAAAGACAAAGTATCGAAAGACAAAGTATCGAAAGACAGAGTATCGAAAGACAAAGTATCGAAAGACAAAGTATCGAAAGACAAAGTATCGAAAGACAGAGTATCGAAAGACAAAGTATCGAAAGACAAAGTATCGAAAGACAGAGTATCGAAAGACAAAGTATCGAAAAACAAAATATAGAAAATGAAAGTATAGAAAGACAAAAATAGAAGGATATTTAGCATAGAAAGAAAAATGTTTAAAAAAGTTGAGGCCGTGCCTCCCTAGCCTGGTTTAATAAAGACAAAATGAGCCCACCTACAATTGAGCCCGAAACAATTGGGCCCAGGTCAATTGGGCTCCAAGACAATAATTTTTGGGCCTAAGATAATTGAGCACATAAAAAACTGTTACAACATTCTTCACTATTTTGAGCAATCTTGATTTTCAGAATTTGTACGTATAAATTTATTTTAAACGTAATCTTGCTCTCTAATCATGCTCCAAATTAAAAATAGTAAGGTGACGATATTGATTTGTGTTGTGCTTCACTCGATCTGTACCACCCTTCAATTACGTTAGTGGTACGAGGCAGATCTTCCATGACACGGTTGAAGAAACTGCACCCACATGGTTTGAAAAGAGGATTTTGTCTATTTCTTCTGAATAGCCTTCATATCGACGAAGTAAACCTTAATGAAGCATTAAGTAAAGGTTAAATATCATGTATGATTATGTTTGCAGTGTTCTTTTATAGAAAGGCAAAATCTTGATTTTCTCAGGGTTGTAATCGAGACCATTTTTATCAGAGTCTATGATATCAACTTAATATGCTACTATAATAACAAAGTAAAGCTCCTCTTTAGTGTCTGCTGTAACCATTTTATCAACGTGATCAATAGTGACCCTGGGCCCAAATCTCTTGGGGATCAATTGTACTAGGCTCAATTGTATTGGGGCCCAATTGCCACGGGCCCAAATGTCTTCGGCTCAATTTTCGGAGGATTTAATTGTCGGGACCCAAGCAATTGACTTGGCCCCAACTGTCGGTCAATGAACAAAATTCATACTTCAAGTTATGTATAACTAATGTAATGTATGTTATTTTTAAAGAGAAATTTCTCCATTTGATCAATTTTTCATTCGATCAATTTTCTTTTATCGATCGAATTTTCGATACTTTGTCTTTCGATACTTTTTCTTTCGATACTCTGTCCCAGTACCTAATATTTTTGAGTATTGTTTATACATGCCTAATTTATAAACACAGTGTGTACATTGACCCTCTACCCTGTACATTGACTTGTTACTCCATGAACCATGAGCGACTATGTATAGATCACTAAATGGGACCAATTAAATGCCGTATTAAATGGGTCGATAGCATTTATTTAATCATACATGCAGTTAGAATAACTTGTGTAGCACCAATTTTTATACAGATATTACGAATGTTGAATTCTGAATAACCATTATAATAGCAATATGTGTATTTATCAAAATACTTTCTAAATCATCATTTATTTTGTAAATAACTAAAAATTTTCATAAAAATTTATTTCATCTTTTACGACCGAAAAGACTTTTTTCAAATAAATAAAGTTAAAAGGTAAGTTTCGAGTTATGGGACGTTTCAATATTATCGATATATAATACGGGGGAGAAAATATAAAATTAGTAATATTTAACACTCATATCTTTATATTAACTACTAGCAAGACCCGTCAAAATTCCATTTGATGAGAATCAACAAAAATGTTTTGATGAAACTGATAATAAAAAAACTCTGTTTTGGACATAAAAAATATAAAGCGCAGCAAATGTGTTCAGTAACAAGTTTCTGAAAATTGTATCCTTTGTATTTAAACATCTTGGTCACATTACATACTTGATTTGTACCAACTTTATGAGGTGCTATTGATATAATGTCTGTTTAACCCGTTTAACATTATTATGTATGTTGGGGGTTCTTTTTGTCCTTTATATAATTTACTTTATATCGGGAATTGATTCCAAATATACTCCAACATTCCATTTTAAGGTTGCTTCACACATCACCGATATCCGTCCGGGACGTCACCGGTCAGTGATTTTTTATCACTGATGAGAGCCGGTACTGTGTGAATAGGTCCGTTGAAATTAATGTAACGATATTTCTTTCACTGACACCGAATCACTGAGAGGAGAGTGACGGAGACGGACCGGTGACGTGCCGGACGGATATCGGTGATGTGTGAATCAGCCTTTATTCCATAACTTGGTAGCGAAGCAATTAATTAATACTTAGCGATTATTTAACTTACTTTTTTATTTAAAAAAGTTTATAAGATGGGTTAATATTATTTGGTGTAGAAGGGCAGAAAAACTCATATATAGTTTAAATAAAATATATTCTAAGTAAGAAAATTCGTTATCAGAGAAAAAGTTCATTTTCTTAAATTAACAGTGGTTTTTAAATTAATGTTTAATTTTTTTATAACCTTAAAACACGGGGACTTACAACACTGCTGTAGGGTTCAACTGACTCGTAGATAAACAGCTCAGCAATTGTCATGAAAATGTTCTGCAATCTGCCTAAGTCACTGACTTGGCATAAATAATAAATAGTCTTATATTCTACTATGGCTCTGATTCTGTCGGAGACATTGCAATCATTGCCATCAGGACACTGCCGATGACACGTCAATTTGCAAGATTTGGTCACTCGTCTAAGGCCCAATCCCCACCGCTAGAAGGAAGGTAGATCTTCATCGACTAAGTCTTGCGATCCTCTTATTTAGGAATGAGTGAGAGAAAGATACGCCATCTTTCCTTAGGTCTAAGGCTCTAATAATTGGATTTATTTATTTTCATAAAAATGTTCCCTTACAATTAGATCAAGAATACGAAAAATCTTTTCGATCTCCAATATATTAGCTAATATCATTAAGGCAGCAAAATATGTTAGACCATTTTTAAGCCGAAGCTTCTTCGGCAACCAAAATTAAAGAATAGGTAAAATAATTTTTTAAAACTAATTACATAATAGCGAGTATTGGAAAGATTTACTTTTAATATTTTTATTCAATCTGAAGAAACAAAAATCAAGAAAACCTCAAATTATGACTTACTAACTCTACTGAACAGAGACACAGAGAAGGCGAAACAAACCGCGTTTCGTTGATGCAATTCATCTGTTTATACCCCGAACTATCCTCTCCAATTTTTATTTGTCTTCAATCACCAATTTTACCGTCTCCAATTTTAGCCCCAAACCAATGGCAAATCATTAATTGAAAAATAACTTCACTATTTCCCTAACCCTCTCAGTAATTTCTATCGAAGCAGAAATTACTCACTTGAAATCTGGTGATAAATAGGATAGGTTCCAAGATCACCATACCTAAAGAGATAACTACAGAGATAACTACAGAGATAACTACAGAGATAACTACAGAGATAACAACAGAGATAACTACAGAGATAACTACAGAGATAACTACAGAGATAACTACAGAGATACACACAGTAGGACTAGAAAGAAAACCGCCAAATGAACCTACCATATTGAGAAAAATAAAATATAAACTTACAATGTCCCAAATTTCAGATATACAACTAGAATGGGCACTCGGTAGAGCGCATATGCCTTCGTCGCCGCTTATGAATAAACTTCACCATCCAGTAATCCTTGAATTATAGATGTCCTTGACCTTAACCTTTGACCCGTTCTCTCCCAAAATTTAATAAACTGAAACCTGGATAATGACCAATCGTATCACCAAATTTCAGGCAAATTGGTTGAATACTTTTTGAGTTATTGAGATACAAATGGCCTTGACCTTGATCTTTGACCTTTGACCCGATCGCTCTTAAAATCTAACCAAATGGTTCCTGGTTATAAACCAATCGTCCCACCAAATTTCAGGCAATTTGGTTGAATATTTTTTGAGTTATTGAGTTACAAATGGCCTTGACCTTGATCTTTGACCTTTGACCCGATTGCTCTTAAAATCTAACCAAATGGTTCCTGGTTATAAAACAATCGTCCCATCAAGTTTCAGGCAATTTGGTTGAATACTTTTTGAGTTATTGAGTTACAAATGGCCTTGACCTTGATCTTTGACCTTTGACCCGATCGCTCTTAAAATCTAACCAAATGGTTCCTGGTTATAAACCAATCGTCCCACCAAATTTCAGGCAATTTGGTTGAATACTTTTTGAGTTATGCGAATAACAAGATGATAAATAAATAAATGCCATCTAAAATATAGCCTTCTGCTTTCTGCAAAGGTAACTAGATGACATGCACTCGTAGAGCGCATACCTACGCCACCGCTTATAAACGACCTTGATCTAGATCTTTTACCCGTTCGCTTTTACCCGTATAAGTTAAATAATAATTATTACATATTTTTTTCTTACGTGTCCGAAAATGTTGAACTGACCGATAATTAAGATTTTACCCTAGACATTTTTTCAATTTTTTTTTTGTAATTAATTTCTTTAAATGAATTTTGTGTAGTAACAGTTTTTAACAACTTATATTGAAAAACAGTAAAAAATGTATTAATTAGCTGATAGCTTGATTTTCATGAACGATTGTACAACGTTAATAACTGTGGATAAAATTTAATTTTAGCAATTTCATGAAAAACAGGAAATAGAACAAAAAGGTACATACAGTGCCTGTTGCTCATCCATTGAGAAGTTAATTGATATAATGTGTTTATATTTCAATACAAATACGTATTATCAATATATATAAATAGATACTAATTTAACTAAATTATTTATTTACTCTTGCAAAAATCAAAGCGATTATTTCTTTTAATTATTAATATTAGTGTGACCCGTAGCCATGGCCACAAATTATTATTTTTTCCTTTATAATTATCAAAGGCTTCGGACAAACAGACAGACTGTTCACTATACATTGCTATTTAAATGACCATTTCACTAGGCATTTCTATATACTATTTCAAATGCCACACAGCTATTTCACTAACTAATTGATTCAGTCGGTTACCCTCCATTGGCTACCGTTCCGGTAGTAGCTATGCGAGTCACATTGTTCGCTAGTTTCCTCCTCTTGCAATAATTAAACCATAGGTGCGATTGTTTCCCCATCTCCAGACATTGAGGAAACATCACCTCAGAAGATATTGTAAAGTGGAAACAACCGGAAAGATGAGACCAGTAGTGTTCTGTAGCTGCTACAGGAACGTTATGACCTTATGGGCTCTAATCTAATTGAGATCATCTTCTATCAGCTTTAATTAAAACATACTGAATATTATTTCCTATTAATTTTGATTAAAACATATTTCCTTATTGTTATAAGCCGAAGATTATTTCCTATTAGTTGTAATTGAAAACTATTTCCTGATGTCGAATTTCACAGCAACGAGTATTTGAAATAAATAATGATTTATATCTTCAAGTATTGTATTTAATATTACGTTACCGCATTACTTAGATACTAAGTTATACATGTTTTTTTCTGTTTCTAATTTGTAAAATCGTTATATAATCATACAATACTCGTTACTACATCGACAGGCAAATCTAAAAGAGTCTTCCTTACAGATATCCTGTAGCCTCATGTTCACATCTTGCCAGCAATGTTAGTGTTTTTACTGCTAGTTTGTTGTGGTATGGCCTTGTCACTGGCAGACATGTGGCAATGGAAGAGGTCTGACGATGTACAGCAGGTGGGTCATACGTCACAGTTAACAGAAATAGAATAACTTCCAATCTATTGTTTCTGTCGCAATTAAAATGTTTGTGAAATTGAAAAGAGAGTACGGTAAATTCCGAGTTATCGGGCAGTTCTATATTTTCGAACACGAAGTTGTTAATTAACTTTCATTTCAATTGGTATCCATGAGACCTGCAGGAATCATACCTATTAAAATAAAAGTTAAATACTAAATATCCTGTCACAAACCCTATTTAATTCTCTGTCAAATTTTAAAACCATATGTTGTTCTAAACTTCTCCATTCGTGAAGCTATTTATAAAAGAAAAAAAAATATTGATGAGGTTTAGTCAACTTGAAATTCAGTAAGAAAAGAATATGAAGTGCAGTTTAACTATGTAATTCAACACAGAGATCTACATAAATCAGTTAACACAGATATTAGTGAAAACCAGTTAATTTCATAACTATAACCTGGTTCTATTCGATCAATGTCTATAAAACTGAAATCTGAACCAATACGCCTGAATGAACAAAAAAGAAAAATAGTGACAAGCTGAAGTAAATCTTTAACTTTTAAATTGCTGTTAAAATAAAGTTTTCATTGCAAATTCACATCATCAAAGAGGTCTGCAATTTATAAAAATATTTATTATTATTATTGATAACATGAATGTATTCAGTATTAAAAAATGAATAAACATTTTAGATGTTGCAGGAATCCGATTTCTGAAGGTCTTGTTTTTATAGGTTATTTCGAATTGCATGAATGGATTCGACTGAAACAAATGAATCAACTTAAAAATAACAGTCGACATATTTGAGTACTGATAGTTTATGAAGTAATAAAAATCCATCAGTAATTAAATTTGAAGATTTGGAAAAAACTGCATATACTAAATTAATTAAAATTATTTTATGAGAATTATAGATGTATGAATTTATTTCAATCATAAGCAGAGAACTTGTAATTTTTCCGACGCTTTCTTTTCAATATTGAATTTCGTAAGTTATTGTGAAGCAAATAATTAAATTATCATATTTTGATCAATATCTAATAATACTAATAAATTAACGCTGTACAATTATTGTACATACATGAACAAAATCATTAGTACAAAAGAAATATTATTTATTTGATACAATGTATAATACTACAGTTCATCAAACATTATATCAAATATATACGTATACTAGCTATAAGGTAAATTACGAATTATCGGTCAGTTTCACATCTTTGGTCATATAAGAAAAAACTATACTATAATTGTTATTATATTTTAATTTAGTCGGTATCCATGATACCTGCAGGTATCATGGATACCAATAAAAATAAAAATATAATAACAATTATAATATCGTTTTTTCTTATATGACCAAAGATGTGAAACTGATCGATAATTCGTAATTTACCCTATAGCTGTAAGTATAAATGTACTGAATAATAACATGGGAAATTTAAGGCAATTACGCTTTTGTAGACATGGATTGTACTCAATTAATGTTCTATTTATATTCTTCTACATGTCACTCCCTGCATATTGGCTCAGAAAAAACCATTCCTTGGGTAATTGACCTCCATGTTGTTCTTCAACATTGAGTGTAACAATAATAAAGATTATATTATTGATACTTCTTTCCCGTTAAAAATAACGGTTTATTAATAATATTAATATTTGTGTAACTTGACAATACACACATGGTCCGTATCTTTATTTATTAATGACTATTATATTATATGCTGCATTGTTTAAAATCATTTATGAAGAAAATTATTTTCAGTATAGACTGATAAGTATTTTATAGATGAAATACTTATACAAATTGAATGGAAACATAAATATTAGAATATCGTATCATTATCATATACCCTACTTTCTTCGTTTTTTCCTACCTAATTATTGAAAGTGAGACACGAAATATATTTATATGCATTGGTCTTTATTATATAGAGAGATAATATATGAATTATTTTATTGATTGCTCAATATATTTATTTATTACTTAATATTTATTTCATTCTCAATCTCATTTTTGATGTTTTTCTTCAGAGTAAATTAATTCAACTATCAACTACCGTCCTAAACTCTAAACGGTAGAACAAACTGAAGTCAATGAAATTGTTTACTTTCACCATTTCTGTTTCAGAATGTCTTGTCTTCAAAAGACTCTTTCGTTGAAATTTCTCACCCAATTACAATGGACTTCAGAAACATCGTCAGGAGGTCTATTCAAACTAATTTGCCTTTCGCCTTCCCGGAACAGCTCGAGGAAATGGCATCGGGTATACACTGAGAATTTATATCCAACCTAACCCTGGCAACAAGATTTCATTCCTGGAATATTAGGGGAATATCCCAGGAAAAAATATTTTTTTCTCATGAATATTTACTTAATATCCCAGGAATAAAACCTAATATCCAACCCAAAAAGAAGGGTATGGTGGGGTCGTAGAAGATTAAAAGGGGTCTTTTAATCTTATATGGCCCCACTTTAACTATCCCTCTTAATCTTCTACGGCCCCACCATAACTTCTTCTCTGAGAAAAATCTGAAAAATATTTACGTGTTTCAGGATCTTCCAAGTTTTCGGATGGTACCACATTTTCGATCATACACGATTAAATTATATGATAATTATATTTAACTTTCATACATATCTTTTCTTATATGATCGTAAATGTGTAACTATCCGATCACTCGGAACTCACCCTATTTGTATAATTCCAGGACACCATCATAAGCTGAAACACAAGAAAGAGTCTGACAAACACAAGAAAAATCACCATAAAGATTTCAAGAAGAATCACCATCACTCCCATCACGACATCCAGAAGCATACGGTAAAGAATTTAAAGGTTGACAAATTATGAAGCTGCTTATGTACCCACAGAGAAAGTTATGGTGGGGCAATAGAAGATCATAGATATATGTAGATATTATGAATACCAATTAAAAGAACAAGTTAGATTATACTTATAATACAGTATTTTGTAAAATCGATATTGCGCGACCGTTCGAAAACTCGGAACCTACATGATATATTTTATCAAATAATTAAAATTTTCAACTAAATCTTTTAACTTTTTTCTTTTAACTAGGGTAAGATACGAACTATCGGTCAGTACTAAATCTTCGGTCATATCAGAAAACACTATATAAAAATTATTAGATAGCACTGTCTAATAATAATAATTTCTATATTGTTTTTTCTGATATGACCGAAGATGTAGTAGGTACTGACTGATAATTTGTAACTTAACCAAATCTTTTAACTGAAATAACAAACTAAATCTAAACTCTAAATCTCTCCAGAAGAGGCACAGGGACTCAGGGAAGAAGTTTAAGAAGGCGGAGAAGAAACAAAAGAAGAAGTCCTCAGCGAATAAGCATGTGAAAGGAAAAAAAGGACATGATAACTTCGTGAAGAAAGAACACGACAGAGGAAAGAAGAAACAGGTATGAAGTATGAAAAAAATAATTATAAAGCTTAACATTATAATTTTAATACAGAAGTTTAAATAATAGTAAATAGAAATTATGTATACATCGCTAAAGAATGTAAAATATCTATAAACGAATATTTTTTCAAATGTATCGAATTATTTTAATCAATTATGTAAAAACGTTATAGAATTTATTCAGTATTTACTATGGAAATATGTTCAATTGTACTGTAATTAATGTTAATAGATAATAATGTGTTATTTTTAGTTAGAAAGTGGTTGAAATACATTATTTTTATATTTTCATTTTTCTAATTTTGAAAGCAAAACTGTAAAAATGATGAAAAGTGACTATTATTAAGGTTTTACTATACATAAAATATTTTACAATGAAAAATTTATTACCTGCATTACTTAATATGAAATCAAAATATTTCAATAATCAATATTTAAGAATTTAATAATTATTTCATATTGTCGTATTTAATGTTTGTAAATAATGAAACTATTATTAATTATTTAAGGGCGAGGAAAAACATTTGAAGAAACATGAAAATGACCGTAAGAAGAAATTTTACGACGTGACTGACCATCACGAGTATGATATAAAGTACGACACAATGAACGAATTTTTCGACCACTTCGACGCCAACGAACACGAAGAGGAGAATGAAAAGGTGAGAATATCCTATGGATAAAAAATTTAAATTTCGTTAAATTTAACTAGCTCCAATGAAATCCTTTACGGAAAATAGAATATCCTACTGATCTTGTAAATGATTTGGCTATTAATGTATGCAGTAGATTCCTCTAAATTACAGTTGAATCCTCTATAGTGAATGTAGAATTCTGAATAGGAGAATTACCCCCGTTTAATGAACAAATTTTATTTGTCTGTCATAGATTGCCATCAGTTTGTTTCTTCATACGGGTCAGTTCTCTTACTCAGAATTCTACATTCACTATAGAGAATTTCTACTATATATTAAATATTTTATACATATACCAGGCTTTAGAGAAACATCTTCAGAAACACGAAAACAAGCACATTGACAAGGACAAGACTTCTTTCCACGAAGAAAATTTAGTGAAGCACAAGGATTACGACAAGAAGAAAAACTCCGAGGAGCATTATTCTGGGAAGGAGGGTCATCAATCTGCGTCAGGGCACAAGACTGTTCACCCCCACGGATCGCACTCTGCACCTGTGAATGTTGTGACCGCAAACAGGAAGGTAGTACCTCCTACAAGCTTAGATGAAGTTCTAGAGAAGGAAGGAAGTAAAACTCATCCTGTAAATGCCATCAGAGTTACCAGTCGAGGTCGTATGGGTGTCATCAACGATCCGGAGAAAGAGAATGGGCTTCTAAATAATGAGATAGTTACTGATGAGACAGTTCAGAAAGAGCAACATGTTGAGAAAGAGCAAAATGGTGAGGAATCAAAGAAGAATATCCCAACTCCTGTGCTGCTGACACGATCAGACATGAACCAACATGAAGAGAAAGTGGAGAATCTTAAAAATATTATAAATCCTGAGTTACGAAAAGAAGCAAAAGAGAAACGTCAGAAATATTTAGCTAAGAAGTTGCTAGATATTCCTGTGGAAGATGGCCGTGTATTGCACACGTCTGATTTTATAAAGGAACACTCGAAACTACCTGAGAGTGTTGAAAATAATTCAGACCCTTCCAAAGAGAATATTTCAAATAATAACCAACCAGAAGTTTCGATACAATCCAGATCTGATGTACACGAGGGTGATGGAACTAGTAACGGTGTACTAGTTCAAGTGGAGCCTAGCGAAAAAGATCTAATGGTGTATCTTCTTGGACCAGATTTGGGAGGGTATGGCACCAAGATAAACTCGGACAACAGTGAATCAAAGACATCAACTGTCAAGTCTAATAAAGTAAACCCATTAACCATTCAAAATAAAGTTGAAATGAAGAATAAAATCAATAAGAAGAAACCAACAGTTCTTCTTCCTAAAATTCAAGATAATAATACAATTAATAGAAAGCGCGTAGAAGCTCCAGGTATCTACCATAAAGAGATTCCTTACTCTGAAGTATCTCCTTTGCCTAAGAAATCTAAACCTTCACAAACTGTTAAAACTGTGGTGCAAGATATTCCTAAAACTTTTGATCAAAATTCGCAAGCAAGAAGAGTTTTACCCAAAGTTGAAGGCGGACCTCAAGTGTCTGTGGTTACCGGTGACAAGTTACATCCTTCGTCAACTGGAGGACACAAGGGCCACAATAAAGGTACACTTTGGTCATTAGTTGGGTGTTGACGATATGCTTTTAAAATCATAGATCCCTAAAATATTATAGACGGAATGAATTAAAAAGTATTGAATGGTCCAACACCAGCGGTATATAGTATTCGATACCATTTCATTTGTCTATGTATTCTTAAGATCTATGATTTTAAAAGTATATTGTGACAACCCTAGTCATTAGAATGTCCTGTTATGTATCATTGTTCATTGTATATAGTTGAGTATTGTACCTATAACTGAAATGCATTGCAGATTACAAGACAGGAAAGAGCAAGAAGAAAGGGTTACACGAAGAGCATGGCTCTAGGCAATCACACCACGATGAGGACAAGAGGAAACACAAAGAGAAACATCACAAAGAGCATGCAGATAAAGAGTATAAGGTATTTCAATTATTATAATTACATGCTAAAATTAAACAGGAAGCCATTGAAATGATTATGGTGGGGTCTTCGAAGATTAAGAAGGCACCTAACTTAGTTTGATAAATTGCTAATAATGTTATACTGCTGGTACTTCTGCTTATACAGTTGGTACTACTGCATATATAGTTGGTACTACTGCATATACAGTTGAAACTCATGTATATACAGTTGGTTCCCCTGCATATACAGTTGGTACTACTGCATATACAGTTGGTACTACTGCATATATAGTTGGTACTACTGCATATACAGTTGGTACTCATGTATATACTGTTGGTTCCCCTGCATATACAGTTGGTACTACTGCATATACAGTTGGTACTACTGCATATACAGTTGGTACTATTGCATATACAGTTGGTACTCATGTACATACAGTTGGTTCCCCTGCATATACAGTTGGTACTACTGCATATACAGTTGGTATTACTGCATATACAGTTGGTACTCATGTATATACAGTTGGTTTCCCTGCATATGCAGTTGGTACCCCTGCATATACTGTTGGTATCCCTGCATATACAGTTGGTACTACTGCATATACAGTTGGTATTACTGCATATACAGTTGGTACTTCTTTATATACAGTTGCTTCCCCTACATATACAGTTGATATCCCTGCATATACTGTTGGTACTCCTACATATACAGTTGATATCCCTGCATATACAGTTGGTACCCCTGCATATACAGTTGTTACTCCTGGATATGCAGTTGGTATCTCTGCATATACTGTTTGTACCCCTACATATACAGTTGATATCCCTGCATATACAGTTGGTACCCCTGTATATACAGTTGTTACTCCTATATGCAGTTGGTAGCCCTGCATATACAGTTGGTACTCCTGCATATACAGTTGGTACTCCTGCATTCACTCTGATTGATTAAATATCTTACAGACTGACAATGACAAATTGCTTTCTATTTTCTCTTTATTTAGATACATACATGGATTTATTCATTATTTCTACAGTATATTGCAATATGAGGAATAATAATAATAACATTATTTCTAAGAATTTTATCAGTTTTTATAAATTATTTATATTAAATCCCCTGACTTTTTAGTTTTTACTTTCGCTTATTGACAAAATTTCTTCATTAATTTTCCATGTCAATTTTTTTGAACCATCAATAATTTCTTCAAATTTTTGAGCCAAAAACTAAAGTGTCTATAGTGACTTAAGAAAGTTCTCAAATGAAAGATAGACCCTGTACTCTATTTAGAAGCACAAGGAGGCGGAGAAGAAGAAGTCAAAGAAGGCGCACAAGAAGAAGGCGCACAAGAGCCATAATAAGAAAGGCAAGAAAGGAGAGAGGGGATGGAAGAAAGGAAACAAAACCTTCAAAAAGAGAGGACACAATGATCATGTAAGAAAATGTGTAAATATAGAAAAGTATATTGGAAAATAATATATTTTTCTTAGAAAAATGTACGAGATATTTTTTAAACAATTTTTTTATTTCATGTGCTGCTAATAATTTTCAGCACTAAATGATTATTTATTATTGAACATCCTTTTTCTGTATTTTTTAAGAATTTTATATTGAAAAAATTATATCTGTTCCATTAAATAATTTCAATTATAATGGAATTCAAGCAAATTAGAGAAAAAGAAAAACATCAGATTTTCGTACATTGCCTTTACTAAATGTTATAATTTTCGTATTTGTTTTCAGGGTTTCGAACATCATCACGAGAAATTCGTCTACAAGAATAATAAGAAAATTTACGACAATTCGGCCGACAAGAAAAAGTCGAAGAAGTACGATGATTTCGATAAAATTTTCAGCGACCACGAGAAAAAGTATAAGAAATTTGCAGATCATTCAGTAAGTTGAGGGAAATATACTTAGTTATAACTAAAATAGGCCAATTATTATTCAGTTTTACATAAAGAATGACACACAGATAGATAATGAAAATACCCATGTTAATTATAAATACAAGAAAATTGCTGGAAAAATATATCGAAGTTATAAATAAAATATGCTAATAATTATTCAGTTCTATATCTTATTAATTACATCTTACATAATTAAATATTAAACATACTCCTGTTAATTAGGAATACAATCAGATATATATTTAATTAAAAGCTTCCAACACTTTAAATTGAACATTCATTCAAACACACTTTTGTTGTATAACAAATTTGACAAAGAAAATGTATAATAATCACACACAAACTTGTGCTTAATTACTCATTTCTTTATAAAAGAACTGCAGAACAATTACTATCTTAAATATGTATTATTAAGGTGGATAAATGATTCATTCATTACATAACTAATCTGCAATTGAGAAACTGAAATAGAATTCCTTTCAAACTAAAAAACTAAGATATCATTCATTATATACCTAATAGACAATACCTAATAGACAATACCTAATAGACAATACCTAATAGACAATACTCATTCACTACAATACCCAGATAGAATTGCAGTGGGGTATTAGATAATTAACATGGAGAACCCTTTGGTTAGGTACTAAACTGACTTCACATTTCACAGTTTTCTCGTATTTCATATTTTTCTTCATATTTTCTTCCTATTTTCAGGGTAAGAAGCACCATAACTCCCACAACAAAAATTCCTTTGACAAGAACAAGAAACACAAAAGCCACAAGAAATCAGGTAACAAGGAGCACGATTTCAAAGGATTCGCTTCATCCTTCGAGAAATTCCAGAAGGATTTCGACTCACATTTCTAGGATATGTGAATTTTGGTGTTATTCCTTGATTGGACCTTTTTATTTGTTGTGGTTATTGTTTCATCATTCACAAATATAATTGTTATTGTTCTATCGTATGTTGAAATATTGAATTGATTCTATTGTACAATAACGTTTTGATTAGTGTACACTCAAATAATGTGTATTCTAACTTATAGCTCTCGAATTTCAGGAAATTATTTAACAGAATGTTGATAAATCATAAAAATTATCATCCGGAATTAGTTGTTTGTGTTCTGTATTTTCAATCAATGTTGATGCTTTAAATTTAATATTCTAAAACTGCTATTTCGTCTTAAATATCTAACTTCTCATCGTCTTTTTTCATTCTTTAAATGTCATTTTTCAAACTTTTCATTCGTTCTTTGCAATTGCTTAAAAGTTCCGCTTTAGAATTTTTGTCATTTTTTAGTAGGTTTTTGGTAGATTTTGGCCTTTTTGTTTAAATTTCAGGTTTGCTAAATTGTATTTATTCCTTTTTTATTTCTTTGATCCTCATTTTGAATTATTTCTTCTCTCGTTTCTTTATTATTTTCATTTCATTTTATATATCCTTGTATTATTATTTCTCATTTCTTGATCTCTCGTTTTGTTGTTATTAAAATTGTTCCCTGTTATCCGTTGTTTCTTTCCAATCCTTTTTCTACTGTTTTATTTATTTTTCTAGTAACATGTTTTGCAGTTGTTGCGACTGTTGATTCAATTGCGAATATTTTTTTCTCAATTTGCGTAATTTCTCTCGAAGCTGCTTTGCCGAAAGTTTCACCTTCGAATTATGAACATTCGAATCAGGGTTTTTAAAACTGGAGGAGGACATCGAAAAATTTTTGGTCAATCAAGATAATGTAAATTGAATTTGCTGAAAATTATATCGGATTTTAAAGTAGCTAAGATACATCAATTATTATTGATATTATTTGTTTGAAGTATTATATTATTTTTTGTAAGTATCATAATATTTATTTGATTTATAATATTATTTAATGTGAAGACTATTGAAATTGAAAAAGATTTCTATGTCAACATTACTAATTGTAATCAATTACAAATATTAGCAGAAGCTTAAAAAAGAGGAAAATTCCACCTGACTTCCAAACAGACTTTTATAAAAATATTTCGTTCTTTCAAAAGAATATTTTTTCCCTTCCTATCTATTTAGCAACGATACTGACGTACTCTAATCTCCTGGGAAGAGACTTTCATGATAATCATCTCTCTTTCATGATAATCACCAGCACTAATCACACTTTCATGATAATCACCAGCACTAATCACACTTTCATGATAATCACCAGCACTAATCATTCAAAGTCAGATCAGGAAGTGGAAAATTTGAACAAAATTTCCTTTATTTTCTAAAGTTCTCGAAACTTTGTTGTTTCTATGACAGAAAATCGCAAGTTAATTATTCTCTTTTTGAAAGATAAGTTCCTGTATGAACAATGTTAACAATATGAACACTGTTAACAATATGAACACTGTTAACAATATGAACACTGTTAACAATATGAACACTGTTAACAATATGAACACTGTTAACAATATGAACACTGTTAACAATATGAACACTGTTAACAATAAGAACACTGTTAACAATATGAACACTGTTAACAATATGAACACTGCTAACAATATGAACACTGTTCACAATATGAACACTGTTAACAATATGAACACTGCTAACAATATGAACAATGTTAACAATATGAACGATGTTCACAATAAGAACATTCCTCAATCTCTTCCTTTTAATGAAAATTGACATGACGGATATCATAAATATGCGAGTTTTAGTTTTTAATATACATTCCTATAATAAGTTAATAAATATCTACATTCCAATGGAACTGAATTCCTCATTCCTAGTTTCTGTTATTTTAATTTACTTCCGAATACACATTTATTTAGAAATTATTAAAGGAGATTTAGGACTTTTTCTTACCTGTACCAATTGATCATGAAATATGGCACTGACATCACAAGCTTCGTTTAAGAGATCAGTACAATCAAATATATTTTATTATTTTGATTGGTGATTGATCATTGGAATTTTTAAATGATTATATTGGAGAAATGCGATATATTTTCATAGGACTTAAGATTTTATTATTATAATTTCTATTAATCTTACACAAAATGAAACGAAAATTAGTTAAGAATTTCACTATGATATGTATTATTTATAATTTTTTATTTTATTTTAGGATATGTAACTGATAAAATGAAAAGACTAGAATATTGATTAATTATTTCATGGGATGAAAAATTTATATATATGTGTGTAATATCATTCGACAAATTTAGTGGATTATTAATTTTCTATACTTCGTCATGCTATTCATACTGGTCTCAAAATTCTGTGTTCACTTTTTACTTACCATGATTATCACTTAAATTTTAATAATTTTTGATATTATTTTCTATGAAATAAATGAAATCTAAACAAGTAAGATTAATTAAGTATTTTCATAAATTCATTTAATTTGAAAACATCCCATTATTTGAATTTGTCAAGATTTCCCATATATATATATATAAAAAAAAAAAAAAAACGTTTGTCTGTCCATAAATGGAGCAGATGAGGTAAAATCAAAATATATGCTTTGCGGTTCAAGAATGCTGTTGTTTCTTGCTCTACTATTGACATTGGGAAATTGTTATTGGTGAACAGTTGCTTTAATCTATGGACTTCGTGATGGAAAGTTTTCCAGTCACTTGATATTAGGAATGATCTGTGGAGCATAGTTTTAATTACACCGGTTCTGTATTGTTGAGGGGCCAGTCCTAAATAGTTTGTGCATTCGCCTGAGTCTGTAGGTTTTGTGTGCACTTTGGTTGTTATTTTTTGGTCACTGTTAGTAATTTGTACATCCAGGAAGGCTATTGTATTTTCTTTTTGAATTTCATAAGTGAAATTCAGGATTGAATTGGATTCGACTATTTCTTTTATGGTATCAAGTTGATTGTAATTGTCAACGATCATAAATATGTCGTCAACATATCTGCAGTAGACTGAAGGTTTTTGATCCGGGGACATATGCCCCACACATCAAGAGAGAAGATCTTCCACTAAATAACCAGCACGAAGGTGACACCCGTATTTTGCATATATTTTGATTTCACCTCATCTGCTCCAAAACCCTATGTAGGCTATATAGCATATATAATATACCTCAATCTTAATTTCCTCTACTCCTCTTCCTCTAAACTACTTATCAACTCAGACAACAGTTCTTTCATCAACCTGCTAGATAGTTCCATTTTTTATTTATAAATTCTTTAATTTTGTCCCCTGTAATTCCATTAAGCTGTTTCATTTAAAACTTTCTATAATCTCATCAATTCATTTTCACTAACTATTAATTCTTTGCTCCTTTTTAATTTCATTCTAATTCAGTGTACAATATTATGTTTTTCATATCAACTTTTAGTCCTTTGTAGAAGTTAGTAATTTTCCTTTTTGCTTTTTAATTAACAGTTCATTTTAAATCCTCCCTAAAAAATACGCTACCAAATTAATACCTGAAATCATACCTTTAATCTAATCCTTCAAATTTATATATTTTTCTTTAATTTTCAGGGTGTATTATTTATTATTTTAGCCTGAAGATGAGAAGTGTATTTTTCTCGAAACGTCGCGATTATCTAATATTTATGTTATAATTTTTTTAACTATGTCAATAATGAAGTTTTTAACCAAGTGGCTATCAAACTGCTTCCTCAAACTAATTACTTAACAAGAAAAACATTCATTTAGAAAACTTGAGAAATCCTTACTAAAAATAGTCGAAACAAAAGCTCATCGTCTCTTCAATGAAACCTGCCTTAATAAATTAATTTGTCTATTTTTTCATCAGCTTCATTGACTCTATAATTTAATTAAGTTTAGGCGAAATTCTTCTAATAAATACACGCCATTATTCCCAGCCAACAATGGTTCTTGGGGCATTGTACATTGATACAATATTAACAAAGCTGTAACAATATTGCGACATTGTTATATAAAATATCGCAATATTGCTATGAGAAAAATTGCCACATCAAATAGACTACAAATTGCGAGATCATTAGTTTGAAAATTGACTTCTATATTTTATAATAAACCAACTAGTATATAATATGCAATAGTAGGTATATTAAGCCAGAAAATTAGGAAGAAATTCTTTATACGATGTTACTGTATATATACAGGGTGGCGGGAAAGTAACTTTACACTTTTAAATGTTTATTGAATGAAAACCGACTCAACTATCGATATCAAATGAATATGAATTGATAGACAAAATCTCAAAGATTTTTTTACATAGACAATACATAGACAATAAATTAATTCAGATGTTCTTCGTTATTGTTCAAGTAAAAGTGCACTCATAAATTCGCACAGTATTTTACGGGTCTAGGTCAATTGATTTTCGGTCATTTGACTCCCGGTCATTTGATCCCCATACCATTTGATTCCCGGTCAAAAGATCCCCGGTCATTTGATTTCCAGTCATATTTTCCGTTTATACACCTACTATTCATTTATTATTTGACTCGTAATTATTTCTCCTGGTATATGAGCTAATTGAGGAGTAACTTTTGACAATTTCATCGGTAGTTTCCAGTTAATCTTCTTTGCCGTAACTATTACAATTATTATCATCGTGCAGGTGGGAAAGACCAATAATCATATTATGGTAAATATTTAAGTATACTATTCACCATAAAATCATTTTCTATTTATCCCAACCACATGATCATAATGTTTGTAATAGTTACGGAGAAAACAGCTTACTTGAAAGTTAGGTATATTCACTTAGCTTGCGAAGTGAATATACCTAACTTTAGCTTGCAAGAGTTGGTTAATATTTCCTATCACCTGTAAAATGTTTCCTGACTAGTTGTAAATGTAAATTATGTTTGAATAGCTGTTTGAATTCTGTTATTTTGTTTTATTATTATAAAAAAAAAAAAAAAAAAAAATCTACTATTTTTATTATAAAAAAAAATTATTATATAAATAGTAGATGTCAAATTGTTTCACAAATTTTATTTATTATTTAAATAGTAAACGGCAATTTTTACATAGAAATGAAAATCGTAATAAATTAGTGTATGCTAAATATATGAGCAAATAAAAATTGCGACCGGGAACCAAATGACCGGAACCAAATGACCGGGAACCAAATGGTATGGGGATCAAATGACCGGGGATCAATTGACCAGCCACCGTATTTTACAGAGCATTTTCTAGTGTGTCCCTCGTTATTTATTTAATTAAGAGGTGTTAAATCAGGAGATCGAGCAGGCCATGAGATTTCACTGCAATGTGGAATTAAACGACTTGAATATGTTTCTCTTAATATGGCTATGGTTTCTCTGGTGGGAGTTTTTTTTATCTGCACCATACATATTGTAAAAAAAACTTAGAGATTTTTTCTATAAATTCATATTCATTTGATATTTGTAGTAGAAATTGTTTTTCTTGCAATAAACATTTAAAAGTGTAAAGTTACTTTTCCGCCACCCTGTATGTATATCATATACAGTATAAAAAATATATAGTATATATAAATATTAACATAGTATATGCTTATATAGTACCTATATACGAATATAAACATAGAATATGTATATATTTGTAGATTAAGAAGGGGAAATTATGGTGGGTACTGAGTAATTATTTAACTATTGACAGTAATTTAACTATTGACAGTAATTTAACTATTGTCAGTAATTTAACTATTGACAGTAATTTAACTATTGTCAGTAATTTAACTATTGACAGTAATTTAACTATTGACAGTAATTTAACTATTGACAGTAATTTAACTATTGGCAGTAATTTAACTATTGACAGTAATTTAACTATTGTCAGTAATTTAACTATTGACAGTAATTTAACTATTAACAGTAATTTAACTATTGACAGCAATTTAACTATTGACAGTAATTTAACTATTGACAGTAATTTAACTATTGACAGTAATTTAACTATTGTCAGTAATTTAACTATTGTCAGTAATTTAACTATTGACAGTAATTTAACTATTGTCAGTAATTTAACTATTGACAGTAATTTAACTATTGACAGTAATTTAACTATTGACAGTAATTTAACTATTGACAGTAATTTAACTATTGACAGTAATTTAACTATTGACAGTAATTTAACTATTGACAGTAATTTAACTATTGACAGTAATTTAACTATTGACAGTAATTTAACTATTGACAGTAATTTAACTATTGACAGTAATTTAACTATTGACAGTAATTTAACTATTGACAGTAATTTAACTATTGACAGTAATTTAACTATTGACAGTAATTTAACTATTGACAGTAATTTAACTATTGACAGTAATTTAACTATTGACAGTAATTTAACTATTGACAGTAATTTAACTATTGACAGTAATTTAACTATTGACAGTAATTTAACTATTGACAGTAATTTAACTATTGACAGTAATTTAACTGTGAATATTAATGATTTATTAATGGGTATTTTGGCTCTATGTGAATCGTGAAATTAACATTTATTTACTTACAATAAAACAGTTTATTAATAATGATTCATATATTTGAAAATAATTCCTTCCTTCCAGTATATTAAATCTATAATCTAATTAATCTAGTCTGTTGAAATTAATTAATCAATTTAGGTAAAAATCCAATAGATAATAACAGTTCTAGTATTTTTCATCAGGTCTGATCAAACCGATCACATTTCGTTAATTTGCAAGAACAATTAATATATTTTCGTGTTATCCATATAAATCTTAAAATTCTGATTATATTGATAAAAGTTTCATAATTGTAGCTCTAAAATTGACCACTAGAGAGGCTAAATGTACTAACGATATACCATTAAATGTACGTACATGACAAGTACTAAAATGCCTCTCCTGAAAAGTAGCTATTGGGAGTAATGACAGTGTTCTCTCAAACAAGCGATATAACGACTTGCATCTTACTTTCCAAATTAAATTAATCACAGGAAATTCCACGTGTCCACTCACTAACAAACACAATGACGTAAAACGTAACAATGCTTTGCAGCAAATAAGGCCAATGCTAACCGAAGAAAAAATGCATTGCGTGCTGTGTAGTGCTATATAAGCTGTGCATTGGTAAGTTGAAATCAGTCTGCTTGTGGTATCGAGAACTACAGCTACAAACATGAAGGTAATTATTAGTAAATATGATAATAAAACAATTAAAGCAATTAACACTGAACCTATTAATCAGTCAATTTTTCTACATTTCAGTTTTCAAACATTTTATCTCCTAATTTATTATTGGTAGATAGTTCGTATATTTTTAATATGTTGAGACAATAATATAAATTTTATTAAACAATTAACGAGTTGAATATTTTAGAGATAAAACATTTTCATATGTGAATGAAAAAATTGTTATTTAAAAGCTTAAGTATTGAAATATCAATATCAATCGAATTCTATTTTTGTCTTCAATTTTTATAGTTCAATTTTCAATATTCATTGAAAAAGTTATTCATTTTTTATACCACTCCTATTTAATTAGTTAATGATTGGTTTTATGCAGAAGAGATGTCAATGTTTATTAGAAATATATTATTAATAGCACATAATAATTGAATCTGAAGGTAATTACTGTAACATCAAGAAATAAGATTGCTAATTTAATTCATATTCACTATTAATACTTTTTATTTTATCACATTACCTGGTGACATTTTTTTTAATCTATTTATCAATAAATTGTTAAAAATAAATTAAAATAAAGCTACTACAACTAAATTTTTAGAAAATATACTATCATCAAGATACATATTTTTACAGTCAAAGAAAATGCATCAATATGATTTTTTTTTATAGTTTACTAATTTTCATATTAATTTTTATAAATGCTTGTATATATTTTAAATATTTCTTGGCAAAAAATTTGTAATATTTGAAAATAACAGAGAATACAAATTACTGTGATTTGTGAAATGGGTGGCACATCAGATGTTATAAATTGAAGGGTTACTAACATTAAGGATGAAGTTTTAAAAATATTGTTCCTTGTGGATAAGCTTTTATTATAATGTTTTTAAGGTTACTAATTCATTGATTGGGTATTTAGATTGACCAGTAAGAGTAAACAAGAGACATTTCTGTTCACTTCTTATTATTTGTGTGGTGTACACTTCCTATTATTTGTATTATTTAACATATAATTTAATTAAACTCATAACTACACATATGCAAGGAGGAGGATCCAACAAGAGGCGGAGCTCCGCCTCCCATTTGCACCTCATTTGTTGAACAATCAGAGAATAGTTATCCCTAAAAATATAATATCTGTAGATACTTTATGCTTGCCGAATTATATCGATAGAGGCATAAGTTGTAGAGACAGTGTCTTATAAGCCTTAACCCTAATGAGTTTGACATGTGTTTTCTAGTCACATCTTTTTTTAAATTACTTTATATCTTTCATCAAGTACAGATACATGCGCAAGCTGTGATTGGGTCACACTCCACTTAATCATAGTTCTGCTCTCTTAGTTTCCAATGTCTTACAGACCTATGTATTTATATCTCCTTATATGTTCAATATTTCTACTTGATATTTGGTACACATTAGTATAGTATATATACTAACAATTTGTAAAAAATACAGTACCGTTCTTTTAATACATAGTCAAACCTTCTCGTTGATTCTGACAGTCAAACTCATTAGGGTTAAGCGCTGTTTATTATATCTTTAAAATTTTAGACGGAAGAAACATGACCTTTTTGGGCACAAAATGTAAAATTAGCATCATGCGGTGACTCTTATGCTTTTCATAGATAACTTATGACTTTTCATTTTCAGGTCCTTTTCGTATTCCTGATCCTGGGCGTAGCCGCTTCGTACTCCCTCGCTCCTCCCCTCTCCACCCTCTTGCAGAAGAGAAGAGCCGAAAAGAACGCTGAGACCCAAGCAACGAACCAACAAGAAGCTGAGACCCAAGCAACGAACCAACAAGAGGCTGAGGGACAGCAAAACGAACAGAACGAACAGAATGAAGAGCTGGAGGGGAAGGAGACGAGAGGAGATGAGAAGAAGGATGCACAGCAACAGGAGGAAGAAGAGGGTCCTGTTGTAGCTGAGTCGAAGCAACAGTTTTCTGTCGTTGCTTTCGATGATCTGGACACCGCAGCGACTGGTGAGAAAAGAGACTTTGTAAAATCGGTATAAATCTCCTGAGCTAATTTAGGAATGAATATACCTTTTCCCATCACTAGGATATGGCGATCATCATGGCGGTCACCATGGCAAGCATCACAGCAGTCACCATCACGGTCACGGTCACAAAGGAGGTCACGGTCATCACAGTGACACTGGTCACAGCAAGGGGAACAAGGGACACTATGGCAAGCACCACGATGCAGTCAGTCTCGAAAATGGAGAATATATTATCAATGAAATTAAATTGAGAGGTAAATTTACTGATTTGTAAATATTTTCAGGTTATTATTAATCATAAAAGTTTTCATTTACAGGGTTTCCATGATAAGGCTGGCAAACATTATGGTGGTCACCATCATGCCGATCACCATCATGGTCATCACCACGCTGGCAAGAAAGGATACAAAGGACATCATCATGGGGCTAAAGGACATCATGACAAAGGTCATAAGCATAAGGTAAGCTGTGAAATACGATCAATATTTACTGTAATTGACAATAACAGAGGATCTGCAGATTATTAATAAGTCGACTGAAAACAAGAAGTGAAAATAATAAATATTTAATATATATTCAGGGATTCAAGAATGTGTACCACAAGGAAGAATCCGGCCACAGTAAGAAGTTCCACGACGAAGCCAATCACAAGGGACACTATAATAAGTATGGAGGAAATGACGCCAGCTTCAAAGCTCACGAAGGAGGGGCCCACAAGGGAGGCAGTCACAAGGTAAGCAGTCTGACAAAGAACAATACTTTGCAATACATTTCTTTTATTTATTTACATGAAAGTAATAACATGTGATTTTTGAAGGGAGCGAAGCACCACGATGCCCACGGACATAAGGGCCACCACGCCAAGGGGGGATACAGTGACGCCCATAAGGGACACAAAGGGTCCCACGGTCACCACGGACACCACGGTCACCACAGTGCCTATGGTCACAAGGGGGGCAAACACAGTAGTCACGGTGATGGTCATGGTCACGGTCACGGACATGGTCATGGTCACGGTGATGGATATGGTCATGATGATCATGGACACGGTTACGGTCATGACGATCATGGTTACGTTCATGATGACCATGGTCACGGACACCACGACGGTCATGGATTTGATGACCATGGTGGTCACTACTAACAAAGATCTCTCTCTCTCTCTCTCCGAACAATGCTGCCATTGTCTAATGTGACAAAATGACTCGCCAGACGAATGAAATTAAATGAAACGAACGAAATGAAACGAATGAAATGAAACAAACGAAATGAAACGAAATAAAACGAACGAAATGAAATGGAATAATCCAAACGAATAAATCGAATTAGTTTAGTATAAACGAATCGAAATATAGTATACGACAGCTAATTTAACAGCTGATTTTTTTTATTGAAAGTTCATGTTGTCATCTTTATTTGTAAGAAATTGATTATTTATATCTATTTATTGATGTTTTACGAGTCATGAAGTGATAATGTAACTTATTATTTTAATTATATTTGCAAACAAAATACAAGATATTTTTTATTTCCTCAAATCTAGTGCACCCGTACCATAAAGAATATCAGATACCTAAGGGATTCGTCTCACATATATGAAAACTTTTCTAATTGATGACCGATTTTCTTTTGAAAATATATACATTTTATTATTGTTACTTTTTTGATTTAGTGACTAGTTTTTTGAAAAAATGAAGATTTTCTAAAAAAAAAATTTCTGAGAGTCTTCAAAAATTGCAAAAGTCTATGAGGATATAGGTATGCCTGAACAAAAACAAAGACTGTTTTAAAATTCTTATAACATTTTTAACAAATACGTAGAAGCTGATCTTTGATTTTTCTTTCCCATTTTCTTTGGATAAGTAATTTATGATGACTAACTGATATAAAAAAAATCAGCTTTTTAAGTGCTATGAAAATAAATATTGTTAACATGAAAAATATTCCTCTATTTAGAAACTGTCACTGTACTGTATTTCTTGTAGCGTGAAAACTCATTGATTTATATTCATTTTTAGGTTGAAATATTCACATTGAACTTTAGAGCCAAAAACATAAAATATTTAGGTGAGATATCAATTATATATCAGTATGAATAAAATGTATCTGATGTTTTTTTTATTGTTCTGACATCTACAAATGAGATAAATGTATATTTTTTATATATTTACTTGGGTAAAAAATTATAATTTTTGACCTGGTGCACGCATCACGGTATTAATTAGGGACATGAAGACACCTTTTAGAAAAAAAATGATAATTTTGCACCAACTTTGATGAGAAGATCCCCTCATATATAATTAGAAAGAATTATTTCAAAGTTTTATGATAGCTTGATATTTTAATTAATTAGAAGTTAAATTAATTCAATCGAGTTATCTATTTTTCTTGAGTAATATATGTTAAATAAGTATTATCTATAACAATATTGTTATTGCTAATGTATATTTAAGTTTTTGAAAAATGTGAAAAGATTACGTAAGTAGATTTCTTCATGTTGAAATAAAATACACATAGCGTTGAATTAAAAAAAAATTGATGCACACGAATTAATTAATAATATACTATTAAAAATTAATAATCATTCTGCTTGTGAAAATCTTAGAAATTAATGTAACAATGAAGAGTTATATTATTACATTAATCCTAATGAGTGACACTCAGAAGGTATCGGAAGGCAATAAAAAGGCAATAATAAAAACATAGGTATATTAGACATAGGCAACTGAGAGAGCAAAGCTGTGATTGGGTGGAAGAGAGGGTGTGTTTCTCGCGCGCGTATGTGTTCTCCATGAAAGATTATGGACTGATGTGTGTTGCCACATGTCACTATATTACAATCAACATCCTAATTTACGTTATTTTATGACGATACGTAAATATTTTTAAATTTTTAAAAACAAAAATATATTAGAAAGTCAAGAAAAGCTGATGAATTTGAAGGGACGACACGAGAGACATAAAGTAATTTAAAAAGGATGTGCTAAAAAAACACACGTCAAGCTCATTAGGTTTTAAATTTTCTAATTGAATATGATAGCTAATAAATCTTTCTTGATTAATGATAATATTACTTCTTATATTATATTTCCTTTATGTAATTTCATCACTTTCTAACACAATGACAAAATGAAATATTGTCAATAAGAAAATGAAATAAAAATAAAATTAAAAATAAATAAAATGAAAAATGAATGAAATATGAATATTATTATAATAAATAATTTAATTTAGTATTGATCATTGAATGTTTAATACACAATGGAAAAAATTGATATAGTTTATGTATATAGAACACCAGAAGAAATTACAGATATGTATTTGGAAAAATCGAATGTAATTTTGAATACGTTGCGAATTTCATCACAAAGAAAAACTTCATATTTGGCGACTCTAATTTAAATTCGAATTTAAACCTACGAGAATTAGGGACTCAACATGTAAACAAACGTCGATTGATAATATTATCCTTATTAATCCAGTAAGATATGTATTTATCTAGTCAAATTATAACTGATATCTTCGAACCTGTTTTCTTAATTTGCAAGAATGTGTTTTGTATTTCGATTGTTAGTAATTTGAGTAGTACAGATATCGAATACAGATTGATTAACACGAAGAAAGCGTATGTGAATTCTGAATGGCCTTGAATAACTTTGATTTTTCACATGTAATTTCATGTCATTCTGTAAATGATAGCCTAAATAGATTTAATAACATAATAATCACGAATTATAACTCATGTTGTCTTATTCAATCAAGAGTAATTTAATACAACCATGGATAAATTCAGTAGTTAAAGTGGAAATTAGAAAGAGAGAAAAAATAGGTTCTTGAAACTTTAAAGAATTGAACTAATTGAAAGAAAAGTTTTAAATAGGCTAGGGAATGGAGTAAGTAAAATAATTAGAGACCAACGAAAATTCTATTTTGATAGAAAATACGCTGAAATGAAAAATGATATTAGTTGAGATTGGTTTCTTATAAATACAATTATAAGACCTTCATATTGAGACGGAGAATGTAAAATTGGAAAGCTGGTTTTATCCTGTGAAACAATAGATAATGCGAATAGAATTTCGGATTAATTTTATAATTACTTTGTTTCGGTTGGGTGAAATATTGCAGAATCATTTGTAAATACCAAATTATAGAAACTATTTTGTTGGGAATTATAAAATTTACTTTTATTCTCACCCGTCGTTCATTATGATGTTTGCATTTATATGTCCTTAAAAAATATAAAAGAATATGAAGCAATTCGTATGCACAGGTTGTGTTTATTCTGCTATTCGTAACGTTTCTCATTCAGTACCCGAGGGTAGTATTATTGTCCTCTTTTGATTTTTGTCAATATTAATGATTTGGCATCATGAACAGACATCTGTAGTTTCCTTATGTTTGGAGATGACTGTACATTGACTTGTAGTGAAACTAAAGATAATATAAATGGCCTTCCTATTGTTATAAATCAAAATTATAACAGAGTTTTTATGATTGGTTATGTGCTAATAAAAGGTAGATAGAAAATGGAAAAACTAAGTAAATGATAAATTCTTATAGAGGTGGATTTTGTTTGACTCACCTATTTTTATTGTAGGGAGTAAGATTAGAAGAATGAATAATGTAAGGTTTGGAGATGTTGTATTTGATAACAATTTAACATACAAACATCATATTATTATAAAAGATGGCTAGGTGTTTTGGGGTAATGCGTAAAATTCATTATATTGTTCCAGTACCCATATTGCATTCGTTATATTATTCATTGCCATACCCCTATTCATTCTATCGTGCGCGGACAGAATGCCTACGGACAAAATGCCTAACGGACAAAATGCCTAACGGACAAAATGCCTAACAGACAAAATGCCTAACGGACAAAATGCCTAACGGACAAAATGCCTAACGGACAAAATGCCTAACAGACAAAATGCCTAACGGACAAAATGCCTAACAGACAAAATGCCTAACGGACAAAATGCCTAAAATGTATTTATACTAATTTCAAATATTGAAGTTGTGGACAAAAATTTAAAATAAGTTAGACCAAGTGGAAACAAAGAGTCTTGTGTCAGAGATAGTTCATTAAATCACTTTCACATTGAATATGAACATTTGTAACTCAGCGTGCTTAGTGTAAACACTCTCTTATTTCATTTAACTGTGTTTGTGATTTATCACTAAAGTGTTTGCTCTATTTATCAAATTGCTCTAAAAACATAAACTTCCAACATCTTGCCATTTTTATTGGATATCTATAATCATCTTCTTCTATTTTCATTTTTTTAATATTGTTTATTCTTTTAGATAGCTATAATCATCTTCATTCTATAGTGATGTTTTTAGTTGCTTTTGAAGTTCTAAAGCAAGTTAAGTAATTACAATGTTTATATAAGTTAGTACTGACATGCAATTAACTACTCCGCTTATAAAAAATGCCGCCGATATTTGTTTTATTCAACTACCTTTATAGTATTAGAAGTTCCGTTGGAAAAAAAATCAGTATTCTTTATGAGATGTAACTGGGACGTAGTATACATTTATTTCTTATGTTTTACAGAAATTCAAAAAAATATTATTTGATTTTCAATTATGATAAGTTATATTACAATATAATGTATTCTGTTCTTTATTTACCAATAATCATTCCATTACAGATATCACTTCAATGTTTTCTATTCGGCCCTTATATTTAAATATGGAGTTAATTCTTTTATTCACTTGACAACATTCATTTACGTCATCATTTTACAATTTCCATTTTCTTTATTCATATATTTTGTATATTGAGCATTTTGTCCGTTAGGCATTTTGTCCTTTAGGCATTTTGTCCGTTAGGTATTCTGTCCGTTTAGCATTTTGTCTGTAGGCATTTTGTCTGTAGGCAGTTTGTCGGTAGACATTTTGTCCGTAGGCATTCTGTCCGTAGGCATTTTGTCCATTAGGCAATATGTCCGTTAGGCCTTTTGTCTGTAGGCATTTTATCTGTAGGCATTTTGTCCGTAGGCAATTTGTCCGTTAGGCATTCTGTCCGTTAGGCATTTTGTCTGTAGGCATTTTGTCCGTAGGCAATTTGTCCGTTAGGCATTCTGTCCGTTAGGCATTTTGTCTGTAGGCATTTTGTCCGTAGGCATTTTGTCCGTAGGCATTCTGTCCTAGTACCCATTATATTACCCATATATTTCCTATGCATTAGAAACTTGGTTTAGTGATCCTATGTAAATTTCCAAGGAAATTAAAATGTTGCAGAAGAAAGTTGTTAGACTTTATATATTGTAAGGTAGAAATTATTCTGAGACAGTGTTTGGTAATATAAAATTACTATCATTAGGCAAACTTTTTTTATGCAATTGGCGTTTACATATTCAAAACTCGATATATTTTGAGCTATGATGTACAATTATTGTTGGATTAATAAAACAGTTTAAAAAATGTACGCAACCATAATACTAGATAAAACAATGACTATATTTTGCCACGTTTTAAAATATGTTAAATTTGTTGGTTACAGCCAAAATATGAAAAGCTATACTTTTAAATATTGAAAATTCAGTTTAGCTGAGAGGTCATCAAAAAGTGTCACATCACAAATTACTCGCATACTTATTTTGAGCTGTGTAACCTAGTAATTATAATTAGATAATTCACAGCTATATAAGCCGTGCATTGGTTAGTTGAACTCAGTCCGCTGGTGGAGTTGAGTCTGATAACTACAGCTACAAACATGAAGGTAACAAATAGGAATTGCAAAGAAGAAAATAAACAAATTGAAGAAATTAACGAGTTGAAATATCTTAGAGAGAAAAACAGTATAATGTGAATAAATTATTATTTAAAGTGGTTATTATTGGAATGATTTCTATAATTAAATCAATGATAATGTCAATGAAATTTCCTTTTTGTTTTCAACTCATATGGTAAATTTCAATTCATTTCAAAAAGTGCTCCATTTATTCACATCAATGAATATATAACATGACTCGTATTTAATTAGTTAATGATTGATTTTATGCAAGGAAACTGATGTCAATGTTATTAGAAATGCATTATTAATAACACATAATAATTGAATCTGAAGGAAATTCCAGTAACATCGAGAAATAAGATTACGAATTTTATTTACATTGACAATAATTCATTTTCATTTTATCACTTTACCTAGGGAAAATATTTAATCCACTTATCAACAAAATGTTAAAAAGGAAATAAAGTTACTACTATTAAATTTTTTATGCATGTCTAATTGTCTATTTAAGAAAAAGTATTATCAACATGATATATTTTACAGTCAAAGAAAATATATCTGCTATGATTTTTTTATAGTTTACAAATTTTCACAATTAATTTTTACAAATACTTCCATACATTTTAAATTTGTGTGGGGAAACAATTTTGTAAGATTTAAAACCTCTAATGATAGAAATAAAAAGGTTACTACCACTGAGACTGTAGTTTCAGAAATATTGTTACTAGTGGATAAGTTTTATGATTATGTTTTAAGGTTACTAACTCATTGATTGGCTATGGAGTTAGACCCTTAATGTATATACGAGGGGCATTGCTGATCACTTCTTTTTATTTTGTACTGCACACTTATTATTATTTGAATTGAAATTTAATTGAATCATAACTATATTGCAAGGATGAGGGCCGAAAGGCCAATAAAACCGTTAGGACAACTAAATCGTTAGGAGGAGGAGCCTCTATTGGTTCCTCCTCCTTTCCGACCAATCAGAGAAGAGTAAACAATAAAAATATTATCCGTAAATACTTTATGCTTGCAACACTGTATCTATAGAAGCTTATGCACTAGAGACAATACCTCAAAAATCTTATCATCTGTATACAACATATTTTTTTTAAAAGATTTTTTAGGGTACACCGTGTGAAATTAGCATCAAGCGGTGATTCTTATTCTTTACATAGATTACTTATGACCTTTCGCTTTCAGGTCCTTTTCGTATTCCTGATCCTAGGCGTAGCCGCTTCGTACTCACTCGCTCCTCCCCTCTCCACCCTCTTGCAAAAGAGAAAAGCCGAAAAGAACGCTCGGACCCAAGCAACGAACCAACAAGAAGCTGAGGGACAGCAGAACGAACAGAATGAAGAGCTGAAGGGGGAGGAGACGAGGGGAGATGAGAAGAAGGATGCACAGCAACAGGAGGAAGAAGAGGGTCCTGTTGTAGCTGAGTCGAAGCAACAGTTTTCTGTCGTTGCTTTCGATGATCTGGACACCGCAGCGACTGGTGAGAAGAGAAACTTTGTAAAATCGGTATAAATCTCCTGAGCTAACTTAGGAATGAATATACTTTTTTCCTTCACTAGGATATGGCGATCATCATGGCGGTCACCATGGCAAGCACCACAGCAGTCACCATCACGGTCACGGTCACAAGGGAGGTCACGGTCATCACAGTGACACTGGTCACAGCAAGGGAAACAAAGGACACTATGGCAAGCATCACGATGCAGTCAGTCTCGAAAATTGAAAAATATATTATCAAGGAAATTGAATGGAAAAAAAAACTTACTGATTTGAGGTTTGTATTAATCATGAAAGTTTTCATTTACAGGGTTTCCATGATAAGGCTGGCAAACACTATGGTGGTCACCATCATGCCGATCACCATCATGGTCATCACCACGCTGGCAAGAAAGGATACAAAGGTCATCATCATGGGGCTAAAGGACATCATGACAAAGGACACAAGAATAAGGTAGGCTATGAAATACGATCAACATTTACTGTAATTGACAGTAACAGAGGATCTGCAGATTATGAATTAGTTGACTGAAAACTAGAGGTGAAAAAAAAATAATATTATATTTTCAGGGATTTAAGAACGTTCACCACAAGGAAGAATTCGGCCACAGTAAGAAGTTCCATGACGAGGCCAATCACAAGGGACACTATAATAAGCATGGAGGAAAGGACGCCAGCTTCAAAGCTCACAAAGGAGGGGCACACAAGGGAGGCAGTCACAAGGTAAGCAGTCTGACAAAGAACAATACTTTGCAATACATTTCTTTTATTTATTTACATGAAAGTAATAACATGTGATTTTTAAAGGGAGCGAAGCACCACGATGCCCACGGACATAAGGGCCACCACGCCAAGGGGGGCTACAGTGACGCACATAAGGGACACAAAGGCTCCCACGGTCACCACGGACACCACGGTCATCACAGCGCCTATGGTCACAAGGGGGGCAAACACAGTAGTCACGGTGATGGTCATGGTCACGGTCACGGACATGGTCATGGTCACGATGATGGATATGGTCATGATGATCATGGACACGGTTACGGTCAAAACGATCATGGTTACGGTCATGATGACCATGGTCACGGACACCACGACGGTCATGGATTTGTTGACCATGGTGGTCACTACTAACAAAGATCTCTCTCTCTCTCTCTCTCTCCGAACAATGCTGCCATTGTCTAATGTGACAAAATGACTCGCCAAACGAACGAACGAAACGAAATGAAACGAACGAAATGAAACGAATGAAAGGAAATGAATGCTTTCTCACGAATAAATCGAATTAGTTTAGTATAAACGAATCGAAATATAGTATACGACAGCTAATTTATTTAACAGCTGATTTTTTTCTCTTGAAAGTTCATGTTGTCATCTTTATTTAAATTTTTTTTTATTATTTATATCTATTTATTGATGTTCTACGAGTCATGAAGTGATAATGTAACTTATTATTTTGATTATATTTGCAAACAAAATACATGGTTTTTTTATTTCCTCCAATCTAGTGCACCCGTACCATAAAGAATATCAGATACCTAAGGGAAGCGTCTCACATTTATGAAAACATTTTTAATTGATGACCGATTTTATTTTGAAAATATATACATTTTGTTAGAGTAACTTTTTTGATTTAGTGGTCAGTTTTTCGAAAAAAATTAAGATTTTTAATTGTTTTTATTTTGATAATTTTTAAAATTTCCGAAAGTCTTTGAGGATATATGCAAAAACAAAAATAAATGCAGTTTTAGAGTTCTCGTAACATTTTTAACAAATATAAAGAAACTGGGTTTTCATTTTCTCTCCCGTTTTCTTTGGATTAGCAATATATGATGACTAATTGAGATTTAAAAAAAAATTAATTTTCGGTTTTTAACTGTGTTAAGAAAATATATCTGTTACTTAGTCAGATATCCTTCAAGAATTCCAAAAACTGTCATTTTATTTCGTGTAGCGTGAAAACGCATTGACTTCTATTCATTTTTAGGATGAAAATTAGCATTTTACTTGAGAGACAAAAACATTAATTATTTAGGTGAAATGTCAATAATATATCAGTATGAATAAAATATGACTGATGTTTTTTTATTGTTCTGACATCTACAAATGAGATAAATGTTTATTTTTTTTATTTTTACTTGTGTGAAAAAAATGATAATTTTTACATAATAATTGATAATTTTGCATCAAATTTGATGAGAAGATCCCCTTAAATATAATTTGAACGAATTCTTTTAACGTTTTATAACAGCTTGGTATTTCAATTAATTAGAAGTTAAATTAATTCAATCGAGTTTTTTTTTCTGTGTCATATAGTTTAAATAAGTGTTATGTATGACAATATTATTATTGTTAATGTACATTTAAGTTATGAAATGTGAATAGATTACGCTAGTAAATATCTTCATATTAAAATACAATAGATGTAGCGTTGAATTAAATAAAACGAATTGATGTACAGGAATTAATTAATAATACACTATCAAAAATTTAATAGTTATTCTGCTTGTGAAAATCTTTGAAATTTATTTAATGATGAAGAGTTATAATATTACGTTAACCCTAATGAGTGACGTTCAGAAGGTATTGGAATGCTTGACTATGTGTTTAAAAACACATGTCTTATTTATAATCATACGGTACTTTATTTCTTAGAAATTTTTAGTATATAAATTAAATTAATGTGTACCAAATTTCAAGTTAAAATATTGATCAAATATGGAGAAATAATTATATAAGACATTGGCAAGGGAGAGAGCAGAGCTTTGATTGGGTGGAAGAGAGGGTGTGTTTCTCGCGCGTGTATGCGTTCTCCATGAAAACGTTTGACTGATGTGTGTTTAGCGGGTACCAAGCTGGTTTAAACTATGTTACCACACGTCACCACAATACAATTAATTTCTCAACTTAATACGTAAATATTTTTTAACTTTAACTTTAAGGAACAAAGTCAAGAAAAGCCGATAAATTTAAATGAATGGCATGAGATATATAAGGATAAGGATGTTTATTGATGAATAAAAAAATATATATATACATCAAGCCCTTATATAATTTCCCTTATTTAGGAAATTTTTGGGCAAAATTGAAAATCAAATAATAATAAACCTATACTAGAATAATACAAAAAAATAGAACTATAGAACATAAAAAAAGACACATATACATTTACATATTAGTATAACAATTATTTACATCACGTTACTGCACCGGCATATTGGTCAAGAAAATACTTCTTAAGTTTACATTTAAAGGAACTGTGCGACTGAATATTTTTCAAGTGAACAGGCAAAGAACGCCAGAGTCTAGAAGCAGAGTAGTACACACTATGTTCCGCCAATGTTAATCTATGGCGATTTACAGTAGGACCATGGGCATGCCTTGTTTGATAAGCTTTATTTGTAATAGTAAATTTATCTTTATTTTTGAAAAAATATATGAGTAAGAGATGAACATCATCTGCTTTTAAAATTCCCGTGCTATGAAAGAGAGGCTCCATGTGAGCCAGAAACTCGCTGCCAGTTATAATTCTTAACGCTCTCTTCTGAAGCATTTCGAGAGTATCATATATAAAGTAATTCAAAAAGGATGTGCTTAGAAAGCTCACGTCAAGCTCATTATGGTTAAAATTTTACAATTGAATATGATAGCTAATAAAACTTTCTTGATCAACGATAATGTTACTTCTTGTATTATGTTTCCCTTTATAGAATTTCATTTCTTTCTAAAACAAAGACAAAATGAAATGAAAGGAAAAAGAAGAATTTTAATAAATTTTAATAAAGATTCTTATAATACAAAAAGTATTTTGCTGAACTGCATGAATGACAAACGTACCCTGGAGTTGTAAATTTAACGATTGAATTTTAATGAATTTTTACTGTTGCCTGTAATTAAAAAACCTACTAGAATTAGTGACTCAACATGTAAACAAACGTTGATTGGTAATATTTTCCATATTAATCCTGTGAGACCTGCACAAAATGTAACTGATAACTCAAAACATGTTTTTAATTTGCAATAAAATCTTATACATTTCAATTGTTAGTAATTTGAGTAGTACAGATATCGAATACAGATTGATTAACGGAGAAAACATTTCGATTTTTCATATGTAAATTCATGTAATGATGTAAATGATTACCTAACTAGATTTAATGACATAGTAATCACGAATTATGACTCATGTTGTCCTATTCAATGGAGGGTAAATTCATAGAAAGATTTTCTCAAACCGTGGATAAATTCAGAAGTTAAAGTGGAAATTAGAAAGAGAGAGAGAAATAGGTACTTGAAACTTTATAGACTTGAACTAATTGAACTAATTGTTCTTAATAGGTTAAGAAATAGATTTCCTAAACTAATTTAGAGGTCAACGAAAATTCTATTTTGGAGAGAAAATATGCTGAGGTGAAAAATTATGTGAAAAAAAATTGGTCTCCCATAAATTCAATTACAAGACTTTAATTTAGATAAAATTAGAAAGTTGGTTATATCCTGTGAAACAATAGATAATGCGAATAGAATTTCGGATTAATTCAATAATTACTTTGTTTCGGTTGGGTGAAATATTACAGAATCAACTGTAAATACTAAATTATAGAAACTCTTTTGTAGGGAATTATAATTATTCTTTTTTCTTCTCACCCGTCGTTCATTATGATGTATGCTTCATTATAATGCCAATAAAAAACATAAAAGTTGTTCTGTAAATTCATTGCCTGTATTTGTTCTGAAGAAGATTTCTCATATAGTTTATGCTTTTTTAATCATAATAATTAATATGTCTTCATCTTGCGGAATATTCTCTGATAGACTTAAGGTGGCTGTAGAGTGGTTCACCTATCAAGAGGTAACAATAACTAATAAGGAAATAGTAAGTAATTACACACCTATTTCGATTTCACACATTTATTCCAAAATATTTGAAAGATAATTTCAGATGTATAATTACTTGGAATCTAAACAAATATTTAAAGAAATTCAATTTGGTTTTAAAAATAATAGAGGAACCACTCATGCAGCTCTGAACTACAGTAGATACTTAGTTAGCAATCTTGATGGTAAAGTTATTATATTTTCTTTGTACTTAGACTTTAAGAAGGCTTTTCATTAGGTAGATAATTTTATTTTGTTCGATAAAATGGAATTCTATGGATTCAGAGGAGTTTAAGTCTTACTTGATGAATGGGAAGCAATTTATGAGCTCTGGTGGTGTTTATTCTGCAATTCGTAACGTTACTCATTCAGTACCACAGGGTAGTAATGTGGGGCCACTTTTGTTTCTTGTCTTAAATAATGATTAACTATCTTGTACAGACATCTATAATTTCATAATATTTGCAGATGACTGTACATAGATTTGGAGTGAATCAAAAGATATTATGAATGGCCTTCCCATTGTTATAAATAGAAATTATATTAGAGTATACATATATGATTGGTTATGTGCTAATAAAAATAATGTATATAAAAAATGAAAAAACTAAGTATATGATATATTCGTATAGAGGTGAATTTATAGTTTGATTCTCCTATTTTTATTGTAGGGAGTAAGATTAGAAGAATGAATAATGTAAGGTTTGGAGATGTTGTATTGGATAGCAATTTAACATACAAACATCATGTTGATCATATTAGTATAAAAGATGGCTAGGTGTATGGAAGTCCAGTATAAATTTCATGATATTGTTCCTGTTTCCATATTGTCTTCGTTGTATTATTCTTTTATACACTCATATATTAGCGTAATATCTACGCAAAGGAAGATTGGTTTACTGCTCCTATTGTACTTTTCTAATAAAATTAAAAAGTTGCAGAAGAAAGCTGTTATAATTTTTATAGTTATAAGTTAGAGATCTTACTGGGACAGGTTTTGGTATGACAAACTTTTCTGTATTATAGTTGGTGTTTACTTATTCAAAACTCATTGTATTTCGAACTGTGCGTCGCAATTGTTATATTCATTAAACTGCTTCAATTATGTTCATAACCATGATAATAGATAAAACAAAAACTTTATTCTGCCATGTTTTATAGTTTGTTTGTAAGGGACAAAACATGGTACGCTATTCCTTTGAATATGAAAATTCAGTTTAGCTGAGAGGTCATCAAAAAGTATTACAGAACACATTTATTAGACTCATTGCGAGCAGTGTAACCTAGTAATTATAATTAGGTAATTCACAGCTATATAAGCCGTGCATTGGTTAGTTGAACTCAGTCCGCTGGTGGAGTTGAGTCTGATAACTACAGCTACAAACATGAAGGTAACAAATAGGAATGACAAAGGAGATAATAAACAAATTAAAGCAATTAACGAGCTGATGTATTTTAGAGAGAAAAACATTATGATGTGAATAAATTGTCATTTAGAATTTTATCATTAGAATGGTTTCAATAATGAATTTAGTAATATTTTCAATCCGATTTCATTCTTCTCTTCAATCTAATTTTTCATTCATTCTAAAATGTGTTCATAATTTTATATCATTGAAAATATAATATCATGCACTCATATTGAATAATTTAATTGTTGACTTCGTGCAAAAAAGATGCCAATGTTTTTAGAAATGCATTATTAATAACAAATACTAATTGAATCTGAAGGTAGTTACTGTGACGTCGAGAAATAAGATTACTAATTTTAATCATATCACTAATATTAGTTTATCAGTTATAATTCATCACATTAGCTGGGGAAATTTTTTAATATAGTTATCAATAAGTAGTTGAAAAATAAATAAAGATACAATTACTGCTATTTAATTAAAAATATTAACAACAAGCTGTACCTTTTTTTCAATTGTAATCTCAGAGAAAAGTGCTTCTTCTACGATTTTTCACAGTTTACTAATTTTCTCATTGAATTTTTACAAATGTTTGTGTATATTTTGAATTGGTCTGGGACAACAAATTAACAGCTGTGAAAATAATAATTGATCTGTGAAATGGGTGGCACCTGTGAGGTTAGAGATTAAGAGGTTACTATCACTAAGTATAAAGTTTTAAAAATATTGTTCCTTGCAGATAAGTTTTTTATGATAATTTTTTTATGGTAAAAAAACTCATTAATTGGCCAAGGAGATTGACAAATCAGTGTAGGTACTTTCCCCCCTGCCAGAAACATACTAGCGGATGCAACAAACTATGTTGAGAGTTTCAAAGTTCTTATTATTTGAAATTTAAATTAATTCTATTTCTAACTATATGCAAGGAGGAGGAGGCCATTATCCGTAATTCTGTATGCTTGCCGCATTGCATCGATAGAAGCTTATGTGGTAGAGATAATATCTCAAAAATCTTATGCGCTGTGTACTATACTCTTAAAATTTTCGATTGAAGAAACATAACATTTTTGGGCTCACTATGTGAAATTAGCTTCAAGCGGCGACTCTTTTCTCTGATGATACTTTCTTTTTTATATTAACAAGCCAAGTTTTTCAATTTCGAGCATAATTTCTTAATTCATAGTTCTTTATCTGTTACATAGATTACATATGACACTTCGTTTTCAGGTCCTTTTCGTATTCCTGATCCTGGGCGTAGCCGCTTCGTACTCCCTCGCTCCTCCCCTCTCCACCCTCTTGCAGAAGAGAAGAGCTGAAAAGAACGCTCAGACCCAAGCAACGAACCAACAAGAAGCTGAGACCCAAGCCACGAACCAACAAGAGGCTGAGGGACAACAGAATGAAGAGCTGGAGGGGAAGGAGACGAGGGGAGATGAGAAGAAGGACGAGCAGCAACAGGAGGAAGAAGAGGGTCCTGTTGTAGCTGAGTCGAAGCAACAGTTTTCTGTCGTTGCTTTCGATGATCTGGACACCGCAGCGACTGGTGAGAAAAGAGACTTTTTAAAATCGATATAAAACCTCCTGAGCTAACATAGAAATCAATATGCTTTTCTCCATCTCTAGGATATGGCGATCATCATGGCGGTCACCATGGTAAGCACCACAGCAGTCACCATAACGGTCACGGTCACAAGGGAGGTCACGGTCATCACAGTGACACTGGTCACAGCAAGGGCAACAAGGGACACTATGGCAAGCATCACGATGCAGTCAGTCTAAAAAATGAAAAATATATTTAATGAAATTGAACTGGAGAGGAAACTTACTCATTTTAGAATATTCTACAGTTTGTTTTAATCATAAAAGTTTTTATTTACAGGGTTTCCATGATAAGGCTGGAAAACACTATGGTGGTCACCACCACGCCGATCACCATCATGGTCATCACCACGCTGGCAAGAAAGGATACAAAGGTCATCATCACGGGGCTAAAGGACACCATGACAAAGGACACAAGAATAAGGTGGGCTGGCAATCTTAAACGGATATGAATAAAAAACACTAGTAAATTTGTAGGAAAAAAGTTGAATAGTTTCGCTGAAAACTAAATAGTAACTTATCCTAAATTTAAAACAATTTCGTCTGACATTCCTGACAAAAATCTTATAGTAATGATTGAAAACATAAATTATTAAAATAAATATCTACCGTTATGGACAATAATAGAAGAGGAGGTGCAAATAATAAAGATTTACTATATATTTCTCTCATACTGAAGGAAAATGTAATTTAGGCCATTCTTTCAGGGATTCAAGAACGTGTACCACAAGGAAGAATTCGGCCACAGTAAGAAGTTCCACGACGAGGCCAATCACAAGGGACACTTTAATAAGTATGGAGGAAAGGACGCCAGCTTCAAAGCTCACAAAGGAGGGGCCCACAAGGGAGGCAGTCACAAGGTAAGCAGTCTGACAAAGAACAATACTTTGCAATACATTTCTTGGATTTATTTAGATGAAAGTAATAATGTTTGATTTTTAAAGGGAGCGAAGCACCACGATGCCCACGGACATAAGGGCCACCACGCCAAGGGGGGATACACTGACGCCCATAAGGGACACAAAGGGTCCCACGGTCACCACGGACACCACGGTCACCACAGCGCCTATGGTCACAAGGGGGGCAAACACAGTAGTCACGGTGATGGTCATGGTCACGGTCACGGACATGGTCATGGTCACGGTGATGGATATGGTCTTGATGATCATGGACATGGTTACGGTCATGAAGATCATGGTTACGGTCATGATGACCATGGACACAGACACCACGACGGTCATGGATTTGATGACCATGGTGGTCACTACTAACAAAGATCTCTCTCTCTCTCTCTCCGAACAATGCTGCCATTGTCTAATGTGAAAAAATGACTCGCCAAACGAAACGAAACGAAACGAAATGAAACGAACGAAATGAAATGGATTAATCCAAACGAATGCTTTCTCACGAATAAATCGAATTAGTTTAGTATAAACGAATCGAAATATAGTATACGACAGCTAATTTAACCGCTGATTTTTTTTTTTTGAAAGTTTATGTTGTCATCTTTATTTGTAAGAAATTGATTATTTATATCTATTTATTGATGTTTACGAGTCATGAAGTGATAATGTAACTTATTATTTTAATTATATTTGCAAACAAAATACAAGATATTTTTTATTTCCTCAAATCTAGTGCACCCGTACCATAAAGAGAATCAGATACCTAAGGGAATCGTCTCACATTTATGAAAACTTTTCTAATTGATGACCGATTATTTTAGAATTTCTTTTGAAATTTAATACATTTTGTTAAATTAACTTTTTCTGTTTAGTTATTAGTTTTCGAAAAAAGGTAGATTTTCTAAATAATATTTTGTTCTGAGAATTTTCAAAATTTCTAAAGTCTTCGAGGATATATGCTAAAACAAAAACAAAGACAGTTTTAGAATTCTTGTAACATTTTTAACAAATATAAAGAAACTGATTTTGCATTTTCTCTCACCTTTTCTTTTGATAAGCAATTTATGATCACTAATTGAGATTAAAAAAAATCGTTTTTTAACTGTGATAAGATAAATATCGTAAACATAGAAAATATCTTTTTATTACTTAGTCAGAAATTCTACGAGAATTCCAAAACTGTCAGTGCATTTCTTGTATCGTGAAAACTTATTGACTTGTATTCATTTTTAGGTTGAAAATTAGCATTTTACTTGAGAAACAAAATCATAAAATATTTAGGTGAAATGTCGATAATATATCATAAAAATATATCATATATCAAATATAATATATCATATATAATATACCATAAAATATGAATTAGGTTTTTTTTTATTGTTCCGACATCTACAAATGAGATATATGTATATTTTTTTCTATATTTTCACTTGGGTGAAAAATAAAATCATAATTTTTGACCTGGTGCACGCATCCCGATATAAATTTGGGACATGGAAGCACATGACATAAAGAAAACTTTTTCAGCAAACAAATGATGAGATGATTCTTTTAAATAGAATTTGAACGAATTCTTGTAAGGTTTTATAATAACTCGATATTTCAATTAATTAAAAGTTAAATTGATTCAAACGAGTTATTTTTTTCATGAGGAATATAACAATATTATTATTGCTAATGTACATTTAAGTTTTGAAATGTGAATAGATTACGCTAGTAAATATCTTCATGTTAAAATTTAATGGATATAGCGTTGAATTAAATAAAAAGAATTGATGTACAGGAATTAATTAATAACATACTACCAAAAATTAATAGTTATTCTGCTTGTGAAAATCTTTTTAATTTATTTAATGATGAAGAGTTATAACATTACATTAACCCTAATGAGTGATGTTCGAAAGGTATTGGAATGCCTGACTATGTGTTTAAAAATACATGTCTTAGTTATAAACATACGGTAATGTATTTTTTACAAGTTGTTAGTATATATACTAAACTAATGTGTACCAAATTTCAAGTAAAAATATTGAACAAATAAGGAGAAAGAAGTATATGAGACATTGGCAACTGAGAGAGTAAAGCTGTGATTGGGTGGAAGAGAGGGTGTGTTTCTCGTGCGTGTATGTGTTTCTCGCGCGTGTATGCATTCTACATGAAAACGTTGGACTGAGGTGTGTTTAGCGGGTACCATGCTGTACTACGTTGCCACACATCACCACATTACAATTAATTTCATAATTTACGTGATTTACGCCGAGACGTAAATATTTTTTAACTTCTAAAATCAAAATAATTTGGTATTTATGCAGGAACAAAGTCAAGAAAAGCTGATAAATTTAAAGGAATGACATGAGATATATAAAGTAATTTCAAAAGGATGTGTTAAGAGAACTGATATCAAGCTCATTGGGGTTAAAAATTTCTAATTGAAAAAGATAGCTAATAAATCTTTCTTCATTAACGATGATGTTACTTTTTGTATTATGTTTCCTTTATAGAATTTCATTTCTTTCTAACAAAAAGACAAAAATAAATAAAAATATAATGAAAAATAACTAAAATGAAAGAAATTTTAATAAACATTCTTGAATTACTAAAAGTATTTTAGTATTCATTTAATAAATATAATAAAAATAAATATTTTAGTATTTAGTATTGAACATTGAATGTTTAATACACAATGTAAAAATTGATATAGTTATTATATATAGACAACCAGTTCAAATTACAGATATGTATTTGGAAAAATTAAATTTAATTATAAACACGTTGCGAATTTCATCACAAAGAGAAACTTCCATATGTGGCGACTTTAATTTAAATTTGCTGAACTGGCTGGAGTTGTAAATTTAATAAATGAATTTTAATGAATTTTAACTATTTCCTGCAATGACAAAATCTACGAGAATTAGTGACTCAACATGTAACCAAACGTTGATTGGTAATATTTTCCATATTAATCTAGTAAGATCTGCACAAATTGTAACTGATAACTCAAAACATGTTTTTATAATTTGCAATAAAATGTTATACATTTCAATTGTTAGTAATTTGAGTAGTACAGATATCGAATACAGATTGATTATCGGAGAAAACATTTTGATTCCTAATGGCATTGAGCAACTATGATTTTTCATATGTAAATTCATGTAATGTTGTAAATGATAACCTAACTAGATTTAATGACATAATAATCACGAATTATGACTAATGTTGTCTTATTCAATCGAGAGTAAATTCATAGAAAGATTTTCTCAAACCATGGATAAATTCAGAAGTTGAAGTGGAAATAAGAAAGAGAGAGAGAAATAGGTACTTGAAACTTTATAGACTTGAACTAATTGAAAGCATTGTTCTTAATAGGTTAAGAAATAGAGTACCTAAACTAATTAGAGGTCAACGAAAATTCTATTTTGGATAGAAAATATGCTGAGGTGAAAAATGATGTGAAAAGAAATTGGTCTCTCATAAATACAATTATAAGACCTTAATTCAGATAAAATTAGAAAGTTGGTTATATCCTGTGAAACAATAGATAATGTGAATAGAATTTCGGATTAATTAAATAATTTCTTTGTTTCGGTTGGGTGAAATATTGCAGAATCAACTGTAAATACTAAATTATAGAAACTATTTTGTAGGGAATTGTAATCATTCTTTTTTCTTCTCACCCGTCGTTCATTATGATGTATGCTTCATTATAATGCCAATATAAAATATAAAAGTTGTTCTGTAAATTCATTGCCTGTATTTGTTCTGAAGAAGATTTCTCATATATTTTATGCTTTTTTAATCACAATAATTAATATGTCTTTGTCTTGCGGAATATTCCCTGATACACTTAAGGTGGCTGTAGAGTGGTTCACCTATCAAGAGGTAACAATAAATAATAAGGAAATAGTAAATAATTACACACCTATTTCGATTTCACACATTTATTCCAAAATATTTGAAAGATAATTTCAGATGTATAATTACTTATAATCTAAACAAATATTTAAAGAAAATCAATTTGGTTTTAAAAATAATAGAGGAACCACTCATGCAGCTCTGAACTACAGTAGATACTTATTTAGCAATCTTGATGATAATGTTATTATATTTTCTTTGTACTTAGACTTTAAGAAGGCTTTTCATTAGGTAGATAATTTTATTTTGTTCGATAAAATGGAATTCTATGGATTCAGAGGAGTTTAAGTCTTACTTAATGAATGGGAAGCAATTTATGAGCTCTGGTGGTGTTTATTCTGCTATTCGTAACGTTACTCATTCAGTACCACAGGGTAGTAATGTGAGCCCGCTTTTGTTTCTTGTCTATATTAATGATTTGCTATCTTGTACAGATATCTACAATTTCATAATATTTGCAGATGACTGTACATAGATTTGGAGTGAATCAAAAGATACTATAAATGGCCTTCCCATTGTTATAAATAGAAATTATAATAGAGTATACATATATGATTGGTTATGTGCTAATAAAAATAATGTATATAATAAATGAAAAAACTAAGTATATGATATATTCGTATAGAGGTGAATTTATAGTTTGATTCTCCTATTTTTATTGTAGGGAGTAAGATTAGAAGAATGAATAATGTAAGGTTTGGAGATGTTGTATTGGATAGCAATTTAACATACAAACATCATGTTGATCATATTAGTATAAAAGATGGCTAGGTGTATGGAAGTCCAGTTTAAATTTCATGATATTGTTCCTGTATCCATATTGCCTTCTTATTATTCTTTTATACACTCATATATAATCGTAATATCTACGCAAAGGAAGATTGGTTTACTGCTCCTATTGTACTTTTCTAATGAAATTAAAAAGTTGCAGAAGAAAGCTGTTATAATTTTTATAGTTATAAGTTAGAGATCTTACTGAGACAGGTTTTGGTATGACAAACTTTTCTGAATACAAAAATTCAGTTTAGCTGAGAGGTCATCAAAAAGTATTACAGAACACATTTATTAGACTCATTGCGAGCAGTGTAACCTAGTAATTGTAATTGGGTAATTCACAGCTATATAAGCAGTGCATTGGTTAGTTGAACTCAGTCCGCTGGTGGTGTCGAGTCTGATAACTACAGCTACAAACATGAAGGTAACAAATAGGAATGACAAAGGAGATAATAAACAAATTAAAGCAATTAACGAGCTGATGCATTTTAGAGAGAAAAACATTATGATGTGGATAAATTGTCATTTAAAATTTTATCATTAGAATGGTTTCTATAATGAATTTAATAATATTTTCAATCCGATTTCATTCTTGTCTTCATCAATCAAATTTTCATTCATTTAAAAACATATTAATTATTTTATATTATTGAAGATATAATATCATGCACTCATATTGAATAAATTAATTGTTGACTTTGTGCAAAAAAGATGTCAATGTTTATTAGAAATGCATTATTAATAACAAATATTAATTGAATCTGAAGGTAGTTACTGTAACGTCGAGAAATAAGATTACTAATTTTAATCATATCACTAATATTAGTTTATCAGTTATAATTCATCACACTATCTGGGGAAATTTTTTAATATAGTTATCAATAAGTTGTTGAAAAATAAATAAAGATACAATTACTGCTATTTAATTAAAAATATTAACAACAAGCTGTACTTTTCTTTCAATTGTAATCTCAAAGAAAAGTGCTTCTTCTACGATTTTTCTCAGTTTACTAATTTTCTCATTGAATTTTTACAAATGTTTGTGTATATTTTGAATTGGTCTGGGACAACAAATTAACAGCTGTGAAAATAATAATTGATCTGTAAAATGGGTGGCACCTGTGAGGTTAGAAATTAAGAGGTTACTATCACTAAGTATAAAGTTTTAAAAATATTGTACCTTTTGATATGTTTTTTATGATAATTTTTTTAAGGTAAAAAACTCATTAATTGGCCATGGAGATTGACAAATCAGTGTAGGTACTTTCCCCCCTGCCAGAAACATACTAGCGGATGTAACAAACTATGTTAAAAGTTTCAAAGTTTTTATTATTTGAAATGCAAATTAATTCTATTTCTAACTATAAGCAAGGAGGAGGAGGAGGAGCCAACAACCTGCGGAGCACTGACGTTTTAGTGCTGCGCCCTCTGGGCTCCTCCTACTTGCTGATCAATCATAGACGAGTTATTTTTGAAACCATTATACGTAATACTTTTTGCTTGCCGCATTGCAGCGATAGAAGTTTATGTGGTAGAGACAATATCTCAAAAATCTTATGCGCTGTTTACTATATTTTTAAAATTTTCGATTGAAGAAACATAACATTTTTGGGCTCATTATGTGAAATTAGCATCATGCGGCGACTCTTTTCTCTGATGATACTTTCTTCTTTAAATTAACAAGCCAAGTTTTTCGATTTCGAGCATAATTTCCTAATTCATAGTTCCTTATTTGTTACATAGATTATATATGCCCTTTCGTTTTCAGGTCCTTTTCGTATTCCTGATCCTGGGCGTAGCCGCTTCGTACTCCCTCGCTCCTCCCCTCTCCACCCTCTTGCAGAAGAGAAGAGCTGAAAAGAACGCTGAGACCCAAGCAACGAACCAACAAGAAGCTCAGACCCAAGCCACGAACCAACTAGAGGCTGAGGGACAGCAGAACGAACAGAATGAAGAGCTGGAGGGGAAGGAGACGAGGGGAGATGAGAAGAAGGATGCACAGCAACAGGAGGAAGAAGAGGGTCCTGTTGTAGCTGAGTCGAAGCAACAGTTTTCTGTAGTTGCTTTCGATGATCTGGACACCGCAGCGACTGGTGAGAAAAGAGACTTTGTTAAAATCGATATAGAACCTCCTGAGCTAACATAGAAATCAATGTGCTTTTCTCCATCTCTAGGATATGGCGATCATCATGGCAGTCACCATGGTAAGCACCACAGCAGTCACCATCACGGTCACGGTCACAAGGGAGGTCACGGTCATCACAGTGACACTGGTCACAGCAAGGGCAACAAGGGACACTATGGCAAGCATCACGATGCAGTCAGTCTAAAAAATGAAAAATATATTTAATGAATTGAACTGGAAAGGAAACTTACTCATTTTAGAATATTCTAGGGTTTGTATTAATCACAAAAGTTTTTATTTACAGGGTTTCCATGATAAGGCTGGGAAAACACTATGGTGGTCACCACCACGCCGATCACCATCATGGTCATCACCACGCTGGCAAGAAAGGATACAAAGGTCATCATCACG